>JARYHS010011408.1:303877779-303962199 GCA_031002005.1 Vandiemenella viatica | reverse complement strand
GCATCGCGTTGAAAGAGTATAGACAGATGGTTGTCAGTTGAATTCGTGTGCTGTGAAACATGTACTAACGTGATAATGAATACCCGACGAGACTTAACGGGATTTCATAATGAAATCATTGACGGATCCCTCTTGGGGCATAGCGTTTCTGAAGTGATTGCAAAATTTGGGAGTCCACGCTCCACAGAATCAAGTGTGTACAGAGAGCGATGTCTGCAATTGATAGAAAAAAGCTACGGATGAGTCCTTGCCAAAGGAAGTATGACAATGTGTGAACAGACTGTTGTAGTCAATGTGGAACGCACTAGAGATGTGCGCGTGTGGTCCTTGACGTTGTTGGTATGGCAGCAGAATAACGGCTCGGCTGCCTTCACTCTCTGTGCAACATCGGCGTCAGCGTATCACTCTGACTATCGAACACATGCATTGTACCCTAGATGACTGGACGTAGATAAAATAAATGGGCATGACATTGGTCGCTGAATAACACTTTCGATTAGCCGTGGTAATCGATTGAGTTGGCTATCCTAACCTTACCCGGTCGACGTCGAGGTCATTAGTGGCGGGATGGGAATGAGGACGAGGAACGGGAAGGAATTCGGCCATGGAATTTTTGGAGGAAGTATCCTGGCGTTTGTCTAGAGTGATTTGGGGAAACCATGGAATACCCAAATCTGGAATGCCCGGACGGAGATTCGAACCGCCATCCTCCCGAATAAGAGGCCAGAGCGTTAACCGTTCACCCACCACGCTCGGTACAGATGAAACAATGTCGATGATAAAATATTTTGCCATTACCTTGGACTTGGAATAAATATTTTAGTGATTTCCTATCTGGACTAAGGGAAGTTTTCAACATATGACTAGAACTTTTAATTAATCTGCATTGTTGAACTAAAAGGGTGGTAAGAAATCTGAACTTTTGTATAGAATGACTGCTGTATTTGTGATTGCACCAATTTGTAGAAGCTAACCGGTTTCATAATGTAGGATCGATGTTTGATAAAACATTTATTATACTAAGGTGACAAATTTTTTTACAATGAAAAGGAGGACAAAAAAAAAAATTAAGAAAAAAGTAGGGGAGAGTGGGGGGAAATACACGCACCTAAGGAAAAATCGATTTAAATTGTTCATTATATATCTACCAAAACAAATGTATACCTTACTATGGACATTTCTCGACATATTCCAAATGATGGAATATAATTATGAACATTACCTTAATTTTTATGATTAAAATAAAAAAAAGTGCAAATGCGTGGTATTCCCCACCCCGTAGGGTAATGACACGCATGATATGGGGTAATAACACGCAATACAAACAATGCATAAAATGGACAATACATGCTATTTTTATTTTCTGTTAGTTTATTTTATTAATTACATGTACTAAACAGTACATTATTGAAGAAAATAATGATGTTTTGTAAACTTTTTTTATAGGCGTGAAAAGAGTGCATTTTCTTGTATAGCAAACATCACACTTGTAATGTTTTGAAATGTTCCAGCCATTACATTCTTCATGGCTCTACCTAATACCCAAAACACATCGGTACCCTAGTTCTCCATCTTTCCCTTGGTATTTTTCGTTTTCATTCTTGTACGCAGAGTAGCTTCGACAATCCCATACTTCTCTTATTTTTCTTCCTGATTTTGTGGCATCAAGACCCTTATGAAGCTCCTCTTGGGTCCATTTTACTTTCTGGTTTTTTCTTTTATAATATCTAGTAATCTGAAGTATAAAAAAACTCGTTGGAATTGAAAATATAACCAACTAGTTTTATTATGAAGGGGGAATACCACGCACTTGAAGAGCCGCGTGCCAATACCCCAAAGTGAGTTCGAGGACTAACCTAAGCAGAACTCGGGTCTTAGTTCAAATACCTTGACAGATCTACAACTAAATGAAAGGTTACATCTAGGGCTAGTAGTTGATATGCAAAAAATTGCATTAAAGCAACTTATGGTAGCACTTACCTTGCAAAATATAGCTGACAAAAGTTACATCAAACACATTGAAAATAAACCTCACTTTACTACCGCCACAACGCAATCAGAAAATGTCTGAAGTGGGTGTAGCACTGTAGTTGTTACGCCTGCCAGAAGGGTTTAGCACCAACTGGGCAAAGCCCGCGCCAATTCAAAATGCGTAATTCAGCCTGCGTGTGATTACCCGCATGCGTGTATTTCCCCCGCTCTCCCCTACAATGTAAATAGATGAAACATTTATTAATTCAAACAGAAATATTCTAATTATGCTTAAATTACTATTAATTATTTAACTAAACAAATTTTTTTACATTGAATGAATATTTTTGTGAACATATCATTTTCTAGTAATATATTGGAAATTTCGATGCAAGCAGTATCCTTCATATTGAATTTTAAGGAAGTGCTTCAGCTAAAGTATCAGCATTCAGTCTTAATTTTTCACTTGCCCAAAAATCATTACCAATTGAAAAAACTCTTTCAACTGCTGCATTAGTTCCAGGGCAACACAATGTAAATTCAACAAGAATAACTGAATTTTCATATGGAATGTGTTCATTTTTGAAATCGTTATACACTTCTACCCATCTTTCATCGATTTCAAATTGTTCTAATTTATCAGAATTTAAATTCTTCAAACAGAAAATTTCCATCGTTTTTAATATAAGGCACTTCTTTCGATAAAAACTCAACACAGTATTCAATATCTGCCCAATTTACTTGCAATGAAGTAAAAAAAACACCATTGACAACTATTTGCTGTGATATTTGTTTTAGGCCTTTGTTTGACATATTGGAAACATGATTGGTAAAAATTCTGCAATTCTTTGGTAAACTTTTCCGTTATGCCTGTATTTGATTTCTCTAAGTTTGACAATTTTAATTTTATTTTTAAAGGAATAAATTTTTCTTAAAATCGTTGAATCGTTTTGTGGAAAATAGATGCCTGATTATGTACAAAATACATTAATAACTCCAATAATTCATAATTGAAGAATGATTCCAGAATTTTTGGACATTTGTCTAATTTTCAAAAAATATGAATGGAGAGGTTCAAATAATTGTAAAACACACTATATAGCAGGTGTTAGAGCAAGCCATCTAACTTTTGAATATCCTAAAAGTTTTTTGTATTTAGTAATTATGCCTGCACAAAATTGCTTTAAAGTAGTTACACGAACAGTAAAATGACTAAAATACAAATAAGTTGTTGTTGTTATTACTTCTACATCAATTGGCATGACACATGCCGATGTGTTTATTGCATTTAACAGTATATGTGCATTACAACCTTTTCCAAGTATTTTCTTTTGGAGTAAATCTTCTAATTTTACATATACATTACGGTATTGACTTTTTTGCGTCTTCATCCACCAAAAGTTGTTTGTATTATCAGCTGTTAATACAACAACTTTAGATTTCAAAGTTTTCATTTATTACTCTATGTAGCCTAGGTGGTTTGTCAAAATTTTAGCAGTTTCGCTCTCAGTGGATTCTAAATTTAAAATGTTTACTTGAATGCTCTTGGGAACATTATGATACCTTAATAGTATTGGATAAAATTTGGTTTCATTATGATTTGACGCATCAGATAAAACTGTTACAAATGCTGAATTTTTCAAGTGTTCTGTATTAATCACAGTAATTTCATATCTGATTCAATAATAGCCTCACATCTTATCCTGGCACAAAAAATTAAACATTGTAAAACTTTTCCAATAATTCAGTTGTACAATCCATACTACGAAAACACTGATTATGAATTATGGTATGAAATACAAATGTTTCCGCCATTACAACTAACTGTTTTTCATCTTCAAAAAAGTTAGAAGTTTTTTTTTAAAAAAATGTCAGTTTGCTATTGGAAGCTGATTCATCTAATGATTACTTATGTTTGTTGGGGTTCAAGTGTTTCATTATAGCTGCTCTGCCTCCGACTGCAATAAAAAATTCTCCTCTGCAAATATTGCATTTTTTATAAGTTTGGATAAATCATTTGTTGTCATTTATAGGGTGTTTGATTTTTATTTTCTAGGTGACTGAGTTGCCATTCAGAAAACAGTTTCACTAAATAATTTTAGCATGGCTATGGCACAGAAGCCAAACAGAGAAAGTGTGGAAGTGGAATATTATAACACATATTTTACGACACATGTGAGTTTAAACTCTGGTGGTACTATAAATAAGGAAGGAGACAGGGCAAGCTCAGGTAATTTTTCTTTCATATTTTTCATCTGCTGAATTTTCTAGTATAATGCGGTGTCCTGTAATATGGTGAAAAAGGTTCACTAACTCTTCTAACGATTCTAGTTATACAGTTACTGAGAGAGAGCACCTTCTATAATTGGTAAAGTTAATCTGTACTGAGGGGTTATGTAACTTTAGGCCCTCTTAAAATGGAGCAATTCGCAGGTGACGCAACAGATACTTGAGTATTTTGAGAGTAACAAGGAAATCACTTCCAGTGTTGTGTAGTGGGGAGGCTCAAACGACGCCACTCCCAAGAGATGTGTATCCTATGCGGGCCTACCAGCCTCACATCACCTGCAATAATGTCGACTGTCAGTCGCATCTCTACCGAGTCTTGTCACAAGTATAAAACATGGTGGATGAACAGATGTTCAACATTAAATTTGTGGGTGAAGTTAAGAGAAGGAGTGCATGTAATCAGTATCCAGTAATTTTCTTTCTCATTTAAAACTATTTCGAATGGGTTTTAATTAATATTTGGCTTTAATGGATTTTTGTGTAAAATTTTGACAATCCTAGATAGTTACCTTGTACTCACTGTCGGAGTAGTGCAATATTATTCAGTTCAAATTGTGGAGGGAACAATCAGTCTTCATCATAGAGTTAGTTTAAATAGTTAATAAGCAATATTATTCAGCAGCAAGCATTTTTGTAGTAATCAATGAGATGTATATGTGCAAGAATCGATGAACAGTTTAATGAAAGAAGGAGTTAAATTAGTACAGTAGCTGTCATTTGACCAAGAAATTCAGGAAGTTATAATTATTTATTGTGGCTTTCTACCACATTAAATATCAACTCTTGTTGGTCATGTGTGGTAGAGAATTTAACTATGGTAATTAATACCATGTTACAAACCTTTCACATTTATTTATTTTTCATTAATTTAATATTCTTATCACTAGTCTTAACTTCAAAATTCCATAACTGGTCATTATGTTTTCCTTTGTTTTTTTTTTTTTTTTTTTTTTTTTTTTTTTTTTTTTTTTTTTTTTTACATATATTACATCATGTTTTTCTCTTGCACATATGATTTAATAATGGCACCACTGTCTTCAGAGTTCTGTTTTTCTGTTACAGTTGTAGGAATAGTGACATCATCATCACTTGACATGACAAAAAACTTGGTTAGAAGCTATGGCAGGGAGGTTTATTAAAACGACACTCATCACTGCTAGATACAGACTGAAGAGATTGTATCACATCACAGTATTCTCAGTGTGAGGTACTAGGTTTCATACTTGCAGGCAACTCAAATTGACAATACTCAAATATCAGTCGTATCGCCTCAGAATTGTGCAGTGTGAGGAGGGCCTTAAGAAACATGGGAGAAATCAAATTAGCGTTGCAAGGAAGGGGTTGAGCTAAGTAGTTACATCTTCTGTAGATTAATTTTATTAAGTAAATGTAATGGAAAGATGTTACAAATATTGATTTGAGATTGTTCATAACTAATTTCAAACAGCATATTCTTAGGCAGTTTAACAATCTTCCATCTGAAAATCGTCTGATGCAAAATCTCAATATACATTACCCCCAGGTTCTTTTAAGAGGCCTTTCAGGGTCTTATCAACCCTAATGAGTGAGCACTAGCATTCAGGAGATTGTAGGTCTGCATCCCTGTCTGGCCATCTAGATTTCACCGATTCACAAAAACACTGCAGGGAGGGTTCCATCAAAAGGCCATGCCGGAATTCCTCATCGTTACCTGTCCCTAGTCATCTTCTTACTTTAATGACCTCACTGTCAAGATGTTAAGCTGCACGCATAAAGAAATTTCATGATTTTTACCACATTTGAGTTTGGTGGTTACCGAATGTCTTCGAAAGAAATGTTGCTTTCGTAGAGATTTGAGATCATGACTTGTAATAATGAGGATGCTGGAAACATCAGCCAATCAGAGTGAATAACATGGCAAAGAGTGCATAACTAATGAAGTGTACCAGTTTTTGAGAAATCTGCTACACCCTACCAATTTTTAATCTAGGGATATAATTTACATTTCTGCATTTACTTTGGATATATAGAACCAAATGATGACTTATACCAAAGAAAACAAAATGTACTATAAACTGGGTCTCAAATGTCTTAAAATAGTCATAGACACTAGAAGCAGGACACAATTTATTACCCTTCTTCTGTAATTAAATTGGTTACAACAGAAAGGCTTCGGGAGAGTGGTTTTAAAATTTCGAGTAAATAGAGGAATCCAAGAAGACTTTATCTTATTTGTAGGCAGCAGATGGACATAAAATGCTCAAAAGACTGGAAGATACTTATGTGGCAGTTTGTTGATTACTATAAAATGAATGTTATGTGGAAATGAAGGAATAAAAAATCAGTTTCTATGAGAATCTTATTTGCCAAATTTTTCTTTTATCAATAGAAACTGCAGTTTAAGTGAATAACTGTAAATGAAGGCCAAGACTAGAGGAAATGAAATACATAATTTTTAATGAAGATTGTAGTTGGTATATAGAGAAGAACAGAATTCACTTATGGTAGAAAGAAGTGATGAAACAACAAAAAATGTACTTTTACTTTAATGAAGTCTTCAAAGTGAAAAAACATTATATTACTGAAAGAAAACAAAGTTATTTGGAAGACTGTGTTATGGTACATATATCAGATGCAAACTAGGTGTATATACACCTTGAAAAAAGCAGCACATGCTATTTGGATTTCACCCCAATCATCGGCAGCTGATACACAGTACCCCTGAGAAACACAAGCAGTGGGGTACATTCACCTGACATAAGAGATGAGCATATTAGCACCACCATATCAGGCCCTTCTGACAATATTGTGGCAGGACTCAATTGTGCCCCATGACTGGGCCAAGTGAACAGATAGTGAGAGTAACTCTCAAGGCTAAACTCTGACTCATCTATGAACAGGACACTACCCGACTATTTCTGGGTCGAATTATGGCGAGCAAGACAACACATTAGATGAGCCACTTGCTGTCTTAGTGTGAGGGTAATGTATCTGTTCAGTGCCAAGCACTTAGAGCAACCTCTCAAAGCCGACGATACACTGATGGAGATTTGTGTCCTAGAGGCTGTTGCAAACTCTCTAGCCAGTGTAGGTGATATGCTGTTTGGATGCCTTCAGGCACGCAAGTCAAGAAATGGATTCTATCATGATGATGACCTTACGTGTACTGCTCTTCGACTTGTCTTTCTTCCTGGAATCTTCTACACAGTTGTGAAATAATGCTACAGGTCACATGTAACTCCTGGCCCACCTGGTATAGAACTTGGCTAGCCCTAACCTGCTGATGATGGGACCACACATAATGTCATCCTTCATCCTTGTCACTTGAATACTATGTTCTAAATTTGTACAACACACAGTCAGAATCATTGCATCAAAGATCTCTTCCTATATGAAATTGTTTACAGCACACTAAGCAGTCTCATTCTGAGCTGCCAGGTTTATCATGTGTTTGTGTGTTGAGCAGCGACAGTTTAGTTCACATATCATCACCATGATTCACTGATTTCTCATGGATCTCAAAGCCCTATTAACTTGTGGTCATAAGTGTATTTGCCATCACAGTACTTATTTTTAGGTATTTTCCTAGGAAAATATTCAGGTTTTTTGTTTTTTTTTCAATAAGGCCACCTCAAAAATATGAATTTAAACAAGCAGATACACAAACAGATTACACAAACAATTAACTTGAAAAAGCACCACAATTGATTAAGTTTAATGACTTTTAGATGGTAACTGCCTTCTGAGAAAGTTAACATGGAATAGTGGTGTTGAGACCATTCTCTGCATATCCACTGCCTGAGTTCTATATTTATTACTCAGTTTCACATCTGACTTCACGTGTGAACTAAGAGAAAAAGTACAGGAGCTGAGGTAATTGGAGGTGGTACCAAGAATGGTAGCTGGATTTTCTGTGGGAATTACAGCAAAATATATTCAGTAATTGAAATTGTACTGGAGCTGGAATGGGATTCATGAAGAGAATGCTGGTAATGTATAATGCACACATTGTTATGAGGCTGAGTGTGGATAGTGGTAAAAAAAATTAGGAATAGTACATGGAAGGAAAAACATAACCGAGACCATAAGCTGGCACTTAATTTCAGGCATAAAGGAGTTCAAAATTTTTCTTTTATTAGTAAAGGAGTCAGGGACTGGAGCAAATTGTCTGTAGAAATGATGAATATTTATCAAAATTACCAGCAGAAATGATGAAAATTTTGCCAGAAACACAAAAAAAAAAAAAAAAAATAATAATAAAAAAAATTGAAATTAAATTTTGTAATGGGAAAATGTATTTTTGTGTACATTGATAGAAGAATTAGGAATTGTACATAGACTTGACCATAAGCTGATACTTGATTTTGATCATAAATAAGTGGGATGATTTATTTCCCATGTAAGGAAGGGAAGGAACGAGTTACTACACTGAAAGAATTTTAAATTAAAATTTGTAAAGGGAAAAAGTAGTTGTATGGTCATTGCAATCAATAAAAAATGGAGAAAGTGATTGAATGGCAAAACATATGTGTAGGGATGTAGTCACTGGGGCATGTGCTCAATCACAATTAAGTTAAACAAATAAAAAAAGCCTTGATGTCAGTTTTTGATGGAAGGTGCAGTCTGACCTAAATGGTTGCCTTTTCCAAATTTGACTTCTCCTCCAAGACTTAAATGTTCTTAAAACAAAGCTAATAAACCTTAGTAAATGTTTGTTACACTTCCTAACTAATCGATGATTCATACATCCAGTGATTTGCCTTTACTCAAAGCTTTTAAATATATATTATGGACAGAGAAATGGTAGATGTCACTCTGCCGCCATATATAGATATGTGTTCTTTGAGAGTTCAAAACAAATCCTGAATGACTTTAATCATTTTAACAAATGTACAAATGAATTGTAGTTTTATTAGAAATGAATAGTTATAGTATAATTGTATTCTAGTATTTTAGTTACAGAAGTGAGTGATCTCTATGAGATGTGTTCAGGCTAAACATATGTTTATGTCCTCTGCTAGTTGTAAATAATTTATGAGGTGGTGTGTTTCACTTAGGACCAAATGTCTAATCAAATCTGAGAGGTTAAAGAGTTTGTGTGGCCATTCATTCCTAACATTAATTCTTTTTTTATGATTTGACTTTTTTTGGAATGTTGAACCAAGCCAGTGATTCTGGAAAACCATGGAAATCCAAATCTAGATGCCCAGACTGGGATACCCCACTTTTTGTTCTTCATACTGTAAGCACCTTAAAATTTTGGCAAATTCTAGTTTCTTAGCTTCAAGTATAAGCGAGGAAGTAAGCTTTCATTTAAATATATAGATTTCATTACAAGTACAGGTTATGATAGAAACTTTTCATGTAGAAGCTGATACCACAACCCAATTTATTACATAAACCATTTTAAAAGCAGTAAAGACCCACAACATTTAATAAAAGCACTAAATAAACTTTTTATAAAGGTAAAGAAACTTTTAATTAACCTGAAATAGGATAATCCATTATGGGCCAACTCGCAAACAATAGATTTTTGCAACGTGACCATTTCACTATTTCTGAACACTTTTAAATGAAGTAAAGTAATTTTAAAATAATAATAATTCAAAGGAAAGCTAAATTCACTAAAATTCCGTAGTTTCTGACTGTGTAAATAACTTAAATATATTTTTAAACACTTCGATAAATGCAATTCACTTTAAACATTTTTTATCATATGTTCCTAGTAATTTCCCAGAGTAAAAAGTAAATTTTCTAAAAGAACCAAAAATCTAGTATCACATATTTAAATTTAAGAATGTTTCATGCAGTAGAACGGATTTTATAAACATTTTAAAGATTATTTCATCACGGAACACACGTGGTTTCACTGAAAATTATTTGCGAATAAACCAAGCCATTTCCACAGATAAAATAACTTTTAAAACACATAATTAAATTCAAAGAAAATTCTGATAACTTCACTTTTTCGATAAAAACAATAGAAGCAGAATTATTAATGATAAACCGAGTGACTTCTAAACAAATATAATCTTCATGGGTGTTCAGCCGGATGGTGTCAAAGTAACACGACGTTTCGACAGCAAGCTCGGCTGTCTTCATCAGGTATCGGTGTCTGCTGGCTGTCATAAGCTGGCTGTCACCGCGGCGACTGACTTAGCTCCTCGACGCACCTCCTTATCTACCTGCCCGCTTAGGGTGTCCGACCAATCAGAACACACCGGCCCCACCAGGGCACTCCCTGGTGGGGCCGGTCAGTCGACGCGATGACAGCCAGCTTACGACAGCCAGCAGACACCGATACCTGATGAAGACAGCTGAGCTTGCTGTCGAAACGTTGTGTTACTTTGACACCATCCGGCTGAACACCCGTGAAGATTATATTTCATCACTACGCCAGGAAAGTCTCCACTCAGACTTCTAAACAGTTTTAAAGCCAAATTTTGCTAAATACATATCTTGGCCATCTCGCCATCTATTTTCATAAAATTTACACCATTGAACTCGGGAATTTTTGTAGAACATTTTGACACTAATTTTATTCAAGTAATTTGAAATTCATCAGTATTTCTAAAAAAATTGCATAAATTCAAACGTTTGGGTAAATCCCCACTGGCTTCAGAAGACTTGGTATCACTATGCAAATTAAACAAAAATTAAAACTAACCACTCAAAATTTCTCACTAAACATCCTTTGAGCATCTTGCAGATAAGAATATACACTGTCAAAGTTTGAACACTTTTTATAATCTAGATCGTTTACACATGTTTGCTAAGCGGCAGTATACATGTGCGGTACAGCTGGAGTCAATAAAAGCTGGAGCCCAGTGGAAGGGGTGTCTTTACTCCAGGAAGAATATGTATGGTAACTCCACGTTAGTCGTTTTGTCGCGGGACGGTTTTGCTGCTCTAGTCTGGAAATGCAGGTAGGCCATGTTGGTGCTTTTGTACCAGATCATGATTTCAATGACTACTATGAACTTTTAAATTTCAAAAGGGTTTTGCTGTCGGTATTTTTTCTCTCCACAACCTACAATTTTCTGGAAATGATTGTTTGATAGCCTACTCAACTGTAGAATGCAATTTTTAAATATGACTTTTTTGAATATAAACTTCGATTTCTATCAAAGTGAACTTTTGTGATCTCATAGTAAACTGAATTTTTTTCTAAATTTGTGGTTTAAACAAATTTAGTGGCAACCTGTATGCATCGCAGTTGAGAATCCAGAAAGGCTACATGGTTATTCAAAATTATTAACATCAGAGAACTTTCATTTCAAATGAACTTTAGGAAGATACTAAACTCTACTCCAACCCCGGTAGCAGTTTTGTGTCTTACAATACACTGCCTTCGAAAACTTTGTTTTGATATTATTCAGGACATTGTTAACTTTTTTTTTAGATGAAATGTAATTTGTTTTACTTCAAGTTCCCCAACCACTCAATTTTTTTGTGGTTTGTATAATCCTGCAAACAAAAAAACTCTAGAAAATTTCCTGTAATATTTACTTATTTCTTCACATCCATAATCACACCAGTTAGTTGTCAATATAACTGTTACATTCAATCTTTTTACGTTACTTAAAATGATGGGTTTCTTAATGCATATTATTTCTTTGCAGATGTGGAAAAAGAAGCAGCTTCTTCACAAAATACAAACCCACAAGCAGTGTATTTGCAGTCAAACCCACAACCAATGTATTGGCAGTCAAACCCACAACCAATGTATTGGCAGTCAAACCCACAAGCAGTGTATTTGCAATCAAACCCACAAGCAGTGTATTTGCAGTCAAACCCACAAGCAATATATTTGCAGTCAAACCCACAAGCAATGTATTTGCAGTATAATTTACAGCAGCCAGTTCAACCACACTATCCTTTTTCATATATATGGTCGCTGTTGGATGAGATAGTACCTTCTATTCCTCCACAGGTACATCTCTCTATTTTACTATTTCAGATTAATCTGTACCGCTTAGGCATTACAGTTCTTTATCTAACATGAAGCTAACCTTTATAATCTTCATTAACACTCCTTACTTCATCCCCATAACTTCATATTCTGTAGATCTTTGTTTTGTGTATGATACTTGAATAAGAATTATTTGTCTAAGAATTGAACCATATGGTTATGGTGTGTGGAATATGAAAGCTAGAGTTGTAAATGATGAAACAAAGTGTGGTGTAGTAAAAACTCAAATATTAATAGGTTATTTATTCCTTCAATATTAAGTTTATAAATGCTTAGAGATGGTCCAATTCTATGAGCTAGTGGTGCCTGAAAAGTACCTTCAGGATCCCTTTTTTGTATCCAGATTCACAGGGGTTGAAACGGGGACCAATTATTTGATATTCACTTGGCTTTAAAATGAATATGAATTCTTGGAGGAGGCATAGAGGAAAAATGGATTGAGATATATTGTGCCTGTGTGAACACAAAGGTATACTGATCCCCACTCATTTAAATAGTAAAGTTGAGCATTAAATAAAGTTAAGATCATAGACTGTATAAGAGCCAGACTTTTCTTAACTTTAAGACTGTCAAAGTGCAGGTAATACATTCTATTATGGCAATAGTCATGAGGATGTCACCATAGTAGCTAGGCAAAGAACTGCAGATGAAGTAGTATAGCTGGATGAATCACTATTAATACCGAAGATAAATTAAGCTTTCTTGACACTTCCCAATGACTCCAAAATTAAGCAAAAGACAGAGAGAGAGGGAGCAGAAGGAAAAAATAGGAAAAAAATGTCCTTGTAGAACTTCTAGAAATTTTTTCCTAGGTACAGGGTTAGTGATGGAATAGTCAAGTCTGGTTTGTTTATGAGGGTGGCACACCTTATGTGTATGATTATCATCAACAACAGTTTCCATCTACTAGCCGAGTCTGCTTTGCATGTAAATCTTTCCATTTTCTTCTCTCTTCCTACCAACTCTCCATCGCCACCTTGGACAAGCCTTTCTCTCTTAAATACACCTTCCTCCATTTCTGTCAGCCATCTATCCCTTGGTCATCATCTGGGATATTTACCTTGTATCTTCATATTGTGTATTTTCTATGGTATTATCTGTTCCTCCATTCTTTTACCATGCCAATGCCATTTTAGTCTAGCCTTCTATTTTAATTCCTGCTGGGGTTCCACTTATACTGTGCCACTAATTGTTTCATTCATTATTCTGTCCATTCTTACAACCCCTAATCTGCTTCTTAAAATTTCATTTCACTCTCTTGAATCTTACTGGTATCCCACTTCTTCATTGTCAATTTCTTCATTATTTTGCACCATATTTGAGAATAGGAACATGATATATACAAATGTACAATAAATTGCTCCTTTACTTCTCTGAGGCACATCCTTATTCCATATCATGCTTCTGATGATTCTTAAAAATGTTTCTTCCTGTCTCTCTCATTCACTCAATTCACTCATTTCTTCCACTTTCCTCTACAACACTTTTCAGATATTTGAAGCTATTCACCTTCTTCACCATTTCTTCTAGTATCATAATTCCTCAGGTTATCCTGTTATTTCTTCTGAATGTGATCATATACTCATATTCCTTCACATTAAATTTCATATCATATTCAACCCAACTGTCACTGAACTTCCTCTTCACCACTCCCCCAGATCACCAGGTTATCTGCAAAAAACATCATCTTCATGTTTTCCTCTCCAATCCTTGCTGCCACTTACTCCATTAAATCATTCATGACCATATGATAAGTAGTATCCCATTTTTTAGTTCCAGCCAATTTGTTCTTTCTTCCTCTATTTCCACATGTAATCTCATGTAGAAAATGAGGGAGATTTTTGTGAATGGACCCTGCAACATTTATGTTGGGAATTAATTAAAAGATTATCTGAACTGAGATAATCACACACACTCTCTGTTCACACAAAATATTTACGACTCTTGATGTAATAAGGATTCCCAACCTGTTAAGCCAACTACTGCTCCCAGACTTAAAGAAATTTCAATATTTAAACAGTTATGTGTCCACATATTATCACTTCCTCATGGTTACCAAAACCATGCTTCATATTACAATATTTAATGGAATCTTTCAAACAACAGACATGGTCTTTTTTTATTGCACCTGGCTAAAATCTGCCACTTCCACCATATCTCTGTGTCACAGTTATACTGGATGCAGTACCACCTCACCAACAGTGAACCTTTATAGATTCTGCTCACTCTTTTTTGATTATTTCACTGACAGTGGGCAACCAGTGTTAAGTTGATACATAAAATTAAAATGCACTTTCACATTTCAAGTATGCATTTGATTGTTTGTAGAAAATTCTCACTCTGACTTCCTAACCTTTATAAAATTATGTTATCGGGACGTTGATCCTTTAAAATAACAGGTTATATTTGAAATCAATTTAAACTTGAAGCACACACCTATCTCATTCATTCTCAACAGATTTACAAGTCGTAATGTCGTAAGTATGGCCAACCAAAGAAAAACAGTTTCTTAAAATCCTCCAAGTATCTTTTCCTTGACAAAAAAAGTCATATTCCCTAAGATTAATTCTTCATCAGAGTGATGAATGGAAACATGTGGTCTCATCGACTCAACTACTGACTGTTCACTATCATGACAAACTGACCTACTCAATGTTCTGTAGCAGACTGACTTTCTTGAAAGCCACGTATGCTTTTCTTACAAGTGCACCATGCTCCTGAAACTGGAGTTTACAGCCCTGAGCCCCAGACCTGGCAGATGCTAACCTCACTAGTCAACCACCAGTATTTCAAACTATTCAAGCATGCTACCAAATTGGGCTGTGTCTCCCGGAGCCCACAGACTCTGCAGGTGTTTACAGCAATAACCGACCATGTCAACCGCCACTATTTAAAACTTTTACCAGTCATGCTTCCCCAAATCAAATAACTTCTTCATCCACAACCATACGACAATATTAAAACACTGTACCACCTACAAACTTCGGTGAATCATTCTTAAATTATCTTGGTAGGTAATGGGGAAATGTTGCAAGCCCCGGCCTGTTTATTCTTGATATTTAAATTTCAATACCAAGTTGCAGTGGATAAAATCAGATAACACTAACCTTTTCCCTTGAAACACAGGCTCCACTCACTCCAAAGAAAACATTCAAGATTCAGCAAAATTACATAAAATCTCAAAGCCCAGAGTGAATTCAAGTTCCATTTCTTGGTTGAGGTTAGAGCTACATTTATTTGTACAACATATTCCAGTCAAAGTATTCCACTATCCAAACTACTCTACATGAGTCACTTTGTAAAATAATAATTTAATCTTACTTCAATGTGTGAAACATATGAGATTATAAACACAGGAAAACTGCAATGTGTGTAACATGTGAAACATTAAACCATAACAAATTTACTCAAATACCTAAAAATGTGTGAAAACATGTGCAACATTAAACACTAACAAGCTGCAAAAGTGAAACACGTGCAACCATGCCATCCAAAAAGTGTACCATGCTCCCGAAACTGGAGTTTACAGCCCCGAGGCTACAGACCTGGCGGATACTGACCTCCCTAGTCAACCACCAGTATTTCAAACTGTGCATTCATGCTTCCAAACTGGGCTGTATCTCTCAGAGCCCACCGACTCCTCGGATGCTTACAGCACTAACTGACCACGTCAACCACCACTATTTAAAACTTTTACCAGCCATGCTTCCCCAAATCAAATAAATTCTTCTTCCACAATCATGCCACAATGTTAAAACACTGTATTGCCTGCAAACTTCTCTCAACCATTCTTAAATCATCATGCAAAGGAATGGGGAATGCCATTAGTCTTTTACACCTGGTATTTGTACTCTTTTTTTTTTTTCTCACCACACTACATGAAGTTAATTAGTCAATCATTGGTCTTCCTTTCTAAATCATGTGCCAGCTTATTCTGACAATGTCTTTTTCAGTGCCATCTTTTCCTTTCTGAAATCAATTTCCCTAAAAATACTTCTGTCTTACCAAAATTAGTATCTTAATACCACTTTATCTTTGTTGAATTAGAGATGGAAAATGGAATAAGTACAATCAGCTGAGGAATCGTGGGAAATGGAGAAAGACCACAACCTGTGATCTCCAGTACTACTGTTGGAGATTGTGTGGTAATGTGGGGTAAAGCAGAGGCAACACATAGGTTCAGAGGATGGAGGGTGGGTCACCGTTTGGTTGTATCATTTATAGTCTGAATTCTGCAGGCACCACTGCAAATAATAGACCCATGCAGCCTATCGGCCCAGTCTGAGCTAGTCTGAATTGAGTGCATTTTGGCATGCAATTTAGATGATTTAAATAAATTAGAGCATTAGTTAAGTAAATTTGTATTTTTGTTATCATTTGATTACTAATTACTTACTTACTTTCTTATCTGTAAAAACGTCACCTAAGTGAGCTTCTGATTTGTGCAATTTTTTTTGAAAATTATGCCAAACAATAGCAAATCATCTATGTGTAAAATTTGCAGTCAGGTTTACTCAACTGGGGGAAAAAACTCAAATTTGTTGGACCATCTCAAGCACATTCATCCTCCGGAATTGTGAGACTCATTGGAGAGTTGGGAGCTCCAACAGGTGGCAGTACATCCTTTACCATAAAATTAGTACAGAAAAGGACAAGTTTGACCAGAGTCTTGCTAGTTACATTTCAGATGATATGAAGCCTATAATTGTTCTTAAAGATGCCAGATTGTTCCAATTTGTCAAAGATCTGAGCCCTCATTGTAAATATTTGTGGTCAGACCCACAGTATATATATTTATTCTTGTATTAGTAGTTCTACTTAAAACTATAGTAAATCTTCAAAATGACTATATTGTAGATATTTTGAGTAAATTATAACTTCAAAATATGCATGTGACTAAACATTTGTAAGATAAAATCATAAATCAGATTACACAGATCTCAGTAAATTTAACTTAAAATTAATTTGCGGACAAAGCAACTTTGCAAATGAACAGTTGAAGGAAAACGCTATGCGGAAAACTAAGAAACCATGTGCTTAAAACAAACTGTACAACTAGGTTGAATAGCAGCTCAGTATGTTTGAAGAGATACCACATGTCAAAACCGAGTAGTATTACTTCTCTCTGAAATGCTACAAGCTCCATTAGCACTAACAGCTTATCAGTGTGAAATAATTAAACACTCTCATCAGCCTGTGACTACAATGATAAGTTTCTTCTGTTTAAATGTCTATAGTGTACTTAAATGAAAAAGAGTTTACACCTTAAAGCTTCATAGTTCAGAGTACATCTCTGTTACCGTGTACATGAAATCATTAAAAAAATATATCAATCGACTTTTACAAATAGCCTTGTCCATATTTATTGCTTGCTTTTTTTCTTCAGATCTCAGCTTTTTTGCTGGAACCTCAGCCATAAAATATGACCAGTATGCAGAAAGTAAGGAACCTCCACCTGCTCCTATCGTTAAACTATCAGAGCGATATATGGAAACAGGTAATTTCCAGTTATTATTATTTTTTTACTCTGATTTTCTAAATTTGTTAATTATTCTTTAATTTAAACTATTGATAAAACTAATGAACTTCTTAAATCCACTTTCAGAAGTTGTACTTACATGGCACTTGGAACTTACTCCTCAACATGAACAAATTTCTTCCTATGAATTGTATGTTTATGAAGAGAGTGATACTGTTCCTAACATCAGCTTTTGGAGGAATATTGGAACATTTGCTTTCCTACCAGTGCCAGTACGTTGTGCTCTTTTACAGGTATAGAAGTAATCTTGTTTCTGGTTATTACAAACAGTATTCTTTTTTTTTTTTTTACATCAAACATAAAGAGGCTACTATAGATGAAGAATAAAGGTTCTGAGTTAAGATGTAAATAAGTATTCAGTTAACTGAGAACTCAAACTGATTTTATTCTATGCCAATAGAATGAGACAGTGAGTAGACACACACAAAAAACAAATAAATTATTATCCAGGTTCCCAGTAGCATGTGACACCCGAGGTGAATATCGAAGGTGTCACCACATGAAAATTTAAATTCAGCATTAAGTAAAATATATCATCTTACAATTGTAAGGGCTGATTTTAATAAAAATTTAATTAACATTTATTGTTATTAAAAATAATCATTTATTAATAAAATTAAAATATTAAAAACATTTAAAGATAGGTAAATAAACTAAAACCAATTGCTTTCACAATCTCTTCTTTCTAGTTTTAACCCTTTTACTGTGGAAGTAAGGTATTCAACCCCACTGCCAAAGGATTTACTTGTATGCAGTACATCTCTATATTGTTAGCAGTAACCATTTTTTTTGTAATAACATTATTATAAGCAAAAAAATGTGAATGACTTCTAAAGACTTCACACGCCCCTGGCATACTAATTTCTCATCCAATGCTGATGATGCCTATCAATGTCATGTATTAAATAATCAATATGAGAGCATTTAAAGGCAAGTAGAATAAGTTTTTTACCACAGAAATGTATGCAATTGTAAATACAAATGTATACCTTAACACACACACAAAAGTTAAAAGTAAAATAAAATATATTCCTGGTCAAAAGGAACAAAAATTTTATTCAGCATTGCACATCTTCAACACTATCACGCACATCAGTACTATAAACTGATTTTGACACAATGTTCTATTTGATTCTCCTGTAAACTGTGAAGTAATGATTTCAGTAAGACAAAATTTTGAGATTCACAATCTTTTATGAAACACTGGGAAATGAAGTCCTGTAGGACATAAAGTTGGTGTTGTGGAACACATTTGATGACAATATGCTACCATCCATATTGTTGGCTCTGGCACAGAGATTCAGTCACCTTATGAAACAGCACTCGCATTATAGATAGGCTTATTTACACTATATTAAAGTGATAAGAACAGCTATGCCTACTTCCACTTTGAACTTAATGAATCAAGATTTGCAGTGGATGTCTAAAGATGTCATCAGCACTGAGGTAGAATATCAGAATGACATCTCTAGACATCATCAATAGTAAAAGGATTAACAGCTGCAATCTCAGAAATTACAACTTCAAAATTAACATTTTCATTTGCTTCGTGTTCAGTAATTGACATGGCAAGATCGTTTAGCCTCATATTGCTCATTGGTGACCAAAAATAGTTTTTCATTAATTTAACTTCCTAAAGCTCCTCTCACATGTAGCAACTGATACACAAATTGTATCATTTGTTACGGAAATGGCAACATATATTGTTTTTAAATGCCTTCTTAATGTTGATATTTGCAGGAGAAATTGTGACTCTCATAATTCATTATAAAAGCCACTAAATCTGGACACAGCTATTTTCAATTCCTCCATGTTTGCCAAAAGTAAATTATTTTTCTGTACAACTTCAAACAATGAAGTTATACCTTGAATGGATTTTGATCTAGTTTGGAGTTTGGTGTTGATTTGGTCAAGATGATTCAACATATTCTTTTGATTGGCAGCTCTTATTTTGAGTCCTGAATCAGTGGCTACTTCACTGGCCATTCAGTTTTTATGAGAAACTGTTAGTTCTGTGGGAATGTCATAGTCCTGTAATTGTTTCTAGCAAGATCTGTTGTACAATATGACACTGCTTTTATGGAATACTAGCCTCGTACCCGCGACTTCGTACGCGTGGATTAAGAATTTTTTTGCCAGAATTAAATATGGTAAGTTGTTGGTAACGAAGGATTAGTCCCAAACAATATCGAGTCGGCATAATATGACAGGAAAGCTATCGCTATATCATTCTACCGTCGAACCTGCCTCTTGAAGAGAATTAATTTCCAACATATTTCTGTCACTATTCAATAAGATCTCAAAATTTCACGACTACAACTGTTAATCATACTGGAAAAAATATCCTCTGCCCTTCATACACATTTCCTTATAAAATTACATCACAACGATATAGCCATTTACTCGTCAAAACGTAACAAAAAGACAGAGACTTACTTCCGTATTTATAATAATATTACTGTGGTTCACACTCACACTGACTGTGAACAACACCTGAGGGATCATTATAACGTAAAAAAGTGTACACCTACAACATTGCAAGACTACCTATGATTTGCCTCGCATTGCGCCCCTAACTTTCTAATATCTACAGTTTAACATTCAATCCGAATAACCTACGACCCAGGCCTGACTCTTACGATGAAAAACAATTTTTAAAAATCTGATCCCCGACGGAGATTTCAACCAGAGACCACGACGTTCGTAAGCAAGCTCTTTAGCCACTGAGCTTCCAGCTCACTACACGGAAACACGGTCTGAAGACGAGCATATCCAACATGTCTGTCTATATATAAAGATAAATACAAAATGCCTTTATTTTTATTATTGATTGATCAAGCCTCTAGGTTTTTGACAATTTACTTCCCTTCCTACAACATTCCAAAAGAAAAGATAACAAAGAAAAGCAAAATTACATATTGCAGTGATAAGGTTATGAGCAGTATATTGGGTGACTATATTTTATTGTTGTTTACATAATTCCTTAAAGGCAGCTAAAACCTCACAAAAACTTTCGGTTAGTGCTTTTAACGCAGCATAATGAGCACTTCAATATGTTGTTGTGAGGAAGATGATTTATTGTGTTCAGTAAGCACTTACCAGCAGCTGGCGGACATGGAGAAAAGTGTAAAAATCATTTCTGTGGTTCCAAAACAACATTACACATGATGCATTTTGTGCAAATAAATGTAGGCCACATAAATTAGTTAAACAATCAGATGAAAATGGCTTTATGTTTTTTGCTTTAATAATGGCTTGTACTCTTCCACCATATGCTGCTGATATTAGCTGCATTGTCGTAACATAGAGAATGAGACATTACATAATCTAAACCATCACTATAAAGCTTGGATTAACAGCATTCCTTCCCTTTAAGGGTGAAAAAAATCTGAGGAATACTTCTGTGACTTCTATTTTCTCTTATCAGTTTTCAAAAAATGAATCCCTTCAGACATTTGATCAATGTGTGAAATGTCAGGTATGCTATCAAACATAATACTAATATAATTTACTGATTAAATTTTATTAACAGATTTTGATTTTATTTGGTGTGATAGGATACTAATGAATTCATTTTGTGTATCTGGTGGTAGATATTTATTAATTATATTCTAAGAAGTGCACTTTCAGCACTAAATCGTATTTTAAAGTTGTTGGACAGTTGTACGAAATTGGCATTATTCGTAGAGCAGCAGCTAGTTGTGACAAGTGCCACCATTTCTGTTTATTTAATTGAAAGTGTTTTAGTTAGCTTTTATCTCTGAACAATCACTGTCTATGCAGAGCAGCAGCTAGTTGATCTCCAGTAACCATTGTGACAAGTTCCACCATTTCTGTATACTTAATTTAAAGTGATGTTGATAGCTTTTCTTTTATTTGTGTTATTTGAGTAGAAGAAGCATACAGTAATTATGATCACCTTTAAATTTTTCTGTAGGAAGCTATATATAACTTATTTGAGCTTTAAGTTATTACTGTGATTAATTAACACAGTTTACTGGTACGTCCTGTTAACTACTCAGTACAGTATCTGCCGTCTGGTCTAAATTTAAGTATCTCCATAGTTAGGTTTCATTTAAGTCATGATTAGTGGTTGTTGGTAAGTAGTGAACAGTGTGTTATTTAGATTATTCAGTTAGTTCATTCTCTCATATTCTTCTCAGTTTTTGTTCTGAAACTTAATTTGTGTAGGAACTGTGATTGCTGTGTGCAGATGCAGGCTGACGTGTCTGATCTTCGTGCTCAGCTTGTAGCTTTGTTAACAAAAGGTGACTGCAGCAGATGTGATATAGGTGACCCTGTTGAAGTTAGTGCTCCCACAGGTTCTCCCCTACCAATCATCGTACCTGCAGTGTTGGTTGAAATGTTGGAATCTGTGCGGCAGTCGCCTGACCATGACTGGCATGTGGTTTCTAGATGTCAACGCCACATACGGGGGCAGTCGTACAAGTTTGATTCCCAGGAGGGCAAGCTTGTACCTAGGTGCAATTGGTCTGACATATTGTCCAGGACTCATTTAGTTTCACAATCATCATCCTGTGAGTTGCCAGCCTCCTAGCCCGCTAGGTCTGAGCAACTACAGAAGGTTCTGGTGGTAGGAAGCTCCAACGTTAGGTGGTTTATTGTGTCTTTTGGCGAATAGGTCAAAGATCAAATCCAATATTCATTTATTGTGTATTCTGGGAGGTCTGATCCAAAATGTGGAACAGGCCATCCTGGATGCTATTGAACGAACAGGATGTAGCCAGCTGCAAACTGTAGATCATGCCGGCATCAATGACAGTTGCTGCATTGGGTCAGAGGGTATCCTCTCTTCATTACGGTGGCTTGTTGATAGGGTGAACTCTGTAACTAATGGCCACAAGATTTCAGCTGAATTAACTGTATGCAGCATCATCAATAGAACTGACTGTGAACCTCTGGTTCAAAGCCTAGTAGAAGGTCTGAACCAGAGACTGTGGCATCTCTGTGATAATCATGGCTGCAGATTTCTAGATCTTTGCCCTGAAGTCAAGTCGTGTTAGGGTTTCCTTGGATAGATCAGGTGAGCATTAAACATGTTAATCAGCTAAACAGGTGGCAGGGGCTGTGTGGAGTGCATTTGGGGATTTTGAGGCTGAGGGAGGAAGACCCGAAACTCGGAATACACTTACGGGCAGCCCAATTAAATTCGACACTATACATTAGGAGTAGCTTAAATCATTCCCAACCATTAAAAGTACTCATTATCATTTCACATCATTTTGTTTGTAACAAGCAGCCTGAGCTTGAAAGCGTATTAATAGCATGCAGAAATTGTATTAGGTACTTAAAGCTGGTTAAAATTGTATATACTAATAGCAGAAATTTTTAACAATAGCATGAATGTTTTCTGTAAGGACAGGTTGTATTCCAATGCAGGTGGTGTCTTTATAGCTGTTAAAAGCACCTGTCGTGTAACAAAATAGATATCAGTATGGTCTGTGAAATCCTATGGATTAGGCTCAAGGTAGCTAGAACAAAACTTGTAATAGGGTCTTTCTATCATCCACTAAATGCAGACGTAACTATTGCTGATGCCTTAAGGAATAATGTAAGTAATATAGCTTGTCAATTTCCGGACCATTCATTTATTTATTTATTTTCCCATGTACAACATAGCCCAGCACCTAGTATCAAATCAGGGCCCTTATTTACATTATTTTACATGTATATATATTTATATCTTATATATCTAACATATTCACTTTATAAACAATGAAGGTAAGAAAATTTTGATTCAAGTTCCATTATCTCTATTACTTCTACTGTTATTAAACAGAGTGGGTACCACCACCACTACTACATCTACTACTACTGCTATTGTTCCTAACAATGCTACTAACATTAATATTAAGCTACTACTAATACCACTATTACTACTAATACTTCTATTACCACCACCAATTATCACAGCCGCACTTTGGTTCCACTAATGTTAATTTTTTTTCTTGGTGTTCTTGATTGCGCTCAAAAGGTAGCATCTCCTAGAACTGGAAACAAATTCAGCCACCCAAGCCATCAAAAGTTGACCTCCTTGAATATCAAGATGACCCCAGCTGTCGCTCAGAAGATGGCCACTCTGGAGCACACTGAAGTTACTCCGATGATTGATGTTGCTCATTGGTGTGTGATATTTTCCATCAGTCCGGTGTTGTGAAAGCTAGACTTCCAGCATCATTGTTCCCTCTGCAGTTGTATCTGAAATTAACTTCCACTATTCCATGAGTTGTAATTCTGTTCTCCTCATCTGCTATCTGTGGCCTTTGATTTTGCTCAGCATTTTTACTTTCTATAAATTACTCCTTCCAAAAATTTGAGGCTAGGACAGCTGCCTCGACCAGCAATTGCCACAAACTTTCATTGCATACTATATCGAATATTCTCCTCCCTTGCAGCTGAGCTTGTTGGTGTTCTCTCAAACTGGCTGTCATTTCACATTCCCATACCATGTGCTCCAGCGTACTTTGTTCACCACTTTCGGACCTGCTTCAATCCACAATGTTTCGATTTAGTAGCCAGCTATTGTATAGCCCGTGACCAGTAATCTAGTGTACCAATCCATGATAGGGTTGAAGGTACTTCAACTTTACCCTCTCCTCTATGGATGGAAACATATCATATGTTCTTCGACCTATTTCACTGTTGTTCCATTATTGTTACCATTCCCCCAATAGGAGCTTCCGAATGTGCATCTCCGATGTTGCTTCGCTGCCTAAAAATTTTGCTACCTTATCTTGTTTCCCTTTTCTAGGCCAGTATATGGTACCCTGTTTCCTTACTTCAAAGTCCACTGGCCATGCACCAGTGGCAACGGTTAATGGACTTGTTGCCACGGTTTGGTTTGCTCCTGTCAATCTTAAAAGTATTCCTCGTTGGACACGTCTGACTCGCTGTTTTGATTTTATTTTTCTCAGATGCTTTGCCCACACACTTACTGAGTAGCCCACTAAAGAGGATAGTCTTATTGTTCAAACTGAAACTGAATTTTTGCTGGCTGATATTAATGATTTTATTCATGACCGCCACTGCTTATGCTATTGTCTTCTCTAAGCGGGCTTTGAAATTTAAATTGAATACCTAAGTACCTGCACACTGGGTTTCTATGAATCGATTTACAATCGATTTTTATTGTAGATTTTATTCAGCTTGCCCTTGAGCAACATAAATGTTGTTTTATGTGGTGCCATTCATTCCCTGAAGTTCCTAGTGGTTTTGTAATTTTTTGTATACAATCTTCTCTTGATCTTTGCCAAGCACATTCAACAAACAAATCAGCCATTAAGATTTCGGTAGAATAGGATCATTATCATCTCCTTTCTTCAGAATTACCACCTCACTGTTTTTCCATATTCCCGGAATTCTACCCTGATATAGGTATTTGTTCAGGAGTCTGCATAGGATGGGGGTTGATTTTATGATTAGCTCCTGAAGGACCTCGGCTGAAATTCCATCCGGACCAGGAGCCTTTCCTTTTTTCATTTCGTTTATCATGGTAATTACTTCTTCTTTTGTAATGTTATTTCCTTCCTCTTCACTCCAGCAGGGCTTCCACATATTTCTTCATAGTGTAGCTTGTTCTTCTGTTTCTTCTTCTGAGTTGTCATCAGGAAGCAGAACTTTTAATAACTCCTCCGCTGAGTCTCTCCAATTAATGTTTAGTCATTCATCTGTTCTCTTTACTGTGGGGAGTATTGTGGGAGGGCTGATTTTACCTGCAGCTATTTTGTAAGAAATACCCCATGGATTGTTCATAAGGTTTTCCCTCATGAAGGCTTCTCAGCATTTTTGTTTTGTCTCTCTCATTGCATCTTTGAAGATCTGCCTCTTCTGCTTGTAGCATTCGAGGAGGATACTTCTGTCTGCTGCCACCATGCTTTGTTGATATGTTCATCTCACTCTTCTCATGTTTAGTTGTAGTTTTTTTAAAGTTTTTCTGACCATATTTTGTCAGTGTGGTCTACTATCTTTTTTTGTGGTATTGCCCTTTTCATGGCACTTTGTATTGCAGGTGTTAGTTCTCTTGTGGCTTTGTCTACATCAAAGTGGTTTCCTGGCAAATCTGGTTGAGTGAACACATTCCTTAATTTTTCCCATACAGCTTTCTTGATGTTATATGCTGTTTTAATGCTTCCATTGCCATTGCTTTCTTCTGTCTGCATTCTGCCCAGTTCATAGAGAATCAAATTGTGATCACTTGTTGTCATGTTGTCAAGCACTCTCCAACTCCAAAGCAGATTTCTTGCATGAATGTCCCACACTGTTGCAGAAAGTAGGTGGGTTATGTGCTTGGTTTCTAACCTCTAGACCCTATTCACTCTATAGCTCTTCTAGAAATTGCCCTCTGCTAGACAGCAGAGACAAAGAGCGGAATTTGCATTGACGTCCGTTGCTATAACTAGTGGATAATTTCCCACAGCTGCATCTATCTGTTGTATTCTATCTAGGTATGGGAAGATCTCATCACTGTACTGGAAATACATGCTTACTATTATGAAGCTTCCCCATGCTGCTCTTATCTCAGCACATACCGTGTGTTCATCATATAACTGCATAATTTTTGTAACTGTTATTTGTTTATTTAAAACATTATTGCTGCCATTAGGTTATTGCCCTCTCTGATTATTCATGATGTTACAGGCATGTGTGGGATTTTGCCTTGACAGGAGTGCAGTTCTTGTAGACAAATAATATCTGATCTCAATTCCTCAACCACCATTCTGATTTAATGTAGAACCATGGTGCTTCCTTTAGTATTCAATTGAGTAACTTTTAACATGGAGTTTATGGGTGTATTGTATACACATTGCACTGGGGCCAAGGTAGTCTTGTGTCTAACAGAATGCGTCCATGGGTCATGACAAACTGCTTGTATGTTTCCTCAGGATCAAATATTTCTCCTCTTCTCTCAACAATCTTGTGAACTAGAGTCAGGAGCTGAGACAGATCTGTTGGAAGATTTAGCGATCTCAGTTGTCTCCTGTCAATTGCTGAAGATTGTGGGAATGTTATGTTTTTACTGCCAAGATGGAGGACTCTTGTCAAATGTCGGAGGGCAAGTGTAAGTGTATGGAGTTCTGCGAGTCTAGTTAGTTGAAGTGTATCTTCAAAATTGGCGTACAATACTGCTGGATCTGCTGTACTGGGATTCAGTTTACTTATCACAAAGTTTGGGTGTTTTATTTGGCTTGTATGCATACTTGGTTTGTGAAGATGATATTCATTTTCTTTGGAATATCCAAGCCCACTGCCTCTAACAAAATGTTGGCAGTAAGCTGATTCAGAAGTAGAGGAAATTTCCTCCAATTGCTCGTCTATTAACTGCTGCCAATCTGTTTGCACGCTGGCACTTACCATAATTTTCTGCATTTCCATTGCCTTCTTCTTCCTAAATGTTTCAGCTATTGCAGCATTTCTTCATCTACCAGATGGGGGATTGCCTCTCTTCTTTTGATTTTTCATTCCCACTTTTCCAACTGCTATTTCAACTGCTCTGTATATCAGGTCTGCTATATTCGCCATCTTTTCTTGATCTATCCTGCAGTTGGATTGTAGAATAGCCATAATGTATTGTGTTGACTAGGTGTTGCAGTAGCAGTTGATACGTGGGACTATTCTTTCCTTTTTTCTGGCGTGGGATTCACATTTGAGGCATCGACTTCTTATCACATTGATCACGCTTGTGATCGTTCTGACCACAATGACTATGTGTCTCTATGTCTATTTGGCAGTGTTTACTCACATGTCCTAGGTCTCTGCACTTGACACAAGTTGGTACCACGGTGTAATCTTTGCAATTGATAGCACTGAATTCCACATATATTTTATGTTGCTCTAATAATAATTTGTGCCTAGCTGGGCTTACTTCTATAACATGATGAACAGTTAGCTTTTCACGAGGTCCTGTCTTAAATTTAGGACAGAAACTGTTAGTGAACTCCTCCTTTTATAATTTTACTTCAAAATTTTGCTCATATACTTTGTCTACTAAATCATTTACTTCCATATTTTTTGGTACATCATGTAGGATTACCAATGGTCTCCTCTTACTTGGAAGATTGCATTTTATCTTCTCGTTTAATTCTTGTGTTCCATCAATTTTTTGACATCCTCTATAGTTTCTGCATCAATAATTACTGAGTTATTGGTACTCATTATTTTGTTAATTTTAATTCCGGACCATGCAATGATACTATTAGGTAACTTCAACTTCCAGTATATTGACTGGACAATTACATTCACATTACTGGAGGCAGGGATAAAATAGCCTGTGAAATTATTATTGAGCTTTTCTTAGACCTTCATCTTGAGCAGCTTGTCACTGACACAACGTGGTGCCACAATGGTAATGAAAACATTTTAGATAGTCTCGTTACAAATAGGCCTGAATTATTCACAGACATTTCTACCACCACATAAAGCTGTAATTGCTATAGTAAATTGAACAGCCGCACGCAAAAAGAAAAACTAAAGGATCATTTACAGATTGCAATTCAATTTCCAAGAACTTCGCTGGAAAACCAAAGAAATTTTGGTCATTTATAAAAAGAAAGTTAGTTGTAGTGACAACAATATGCCAGTTCTACTAAAAGAAATTTCAACCACTTCTGAAATTGTCATATAACCTTTTTTTTTCAGATATATCTTCAAAAATAGTTCAAAGGGTCCTTAGCGCACATAAAACCTATTGAAAAACACTTTTAGAAGTATTTAACAGAATTTTTAGAGTCAAAAAGCATATTAAGAAGAAGCTTTCAGTCGAACTAGATAGGAAACAAAATTTACAAAGGTATTTATCATTTTTATAAGCAATTTGGTTGCTCAGAGATGTAAAATAAAATCATGATCAAAGTTATGACAAATTTAAGTATAGATAAAAAGTTACGACGAATTTAAGCATAAATTTCGCACGTGTAAGAAGTTGCATCAAAATCAGTTTTTTTTTAGACAAAAGCCTTAATTTTAAAACTACAGGTATGATTTATACATCAAAATGTACAGCATAAATAGATAGAAAATAGATAAAAAAAATTGGAATCAATAGCTAAACAAGAAAAAGGTTTTCTAGACAAAAAAATAGATATTTACTGGTCTCATATTTTTTTTTTTTTTTTTAATGGCATTCGGCTTTTTAGCCATTCAGCCAGCATCATATGTGTTTCAGTTTCCTCAATTTTGTTAGACTCTTCTAACATTGTTGATAATAAAATGAATCCTGTAGGAATATTTTGTGATCTTGCAAAAGCATTTGACTGTGTAAATCATGAATTACTTTTGAAAAAAATGGAATACTATGGTATTTTTGGGACCGCAGGTAAATGTTTAAATCATACATTGAAAGCCGGATGCAAAAAGTTTCAATTTTTGATTCTAAAATAAGTAAAGATGCTTCATCAGACTGGGAGAAAATAAAACATGGAATTCCACAAGGCTCTGTCTTAGGTCCCCTCCTCTTTCTGTTATACATCAATGACCTTCCTGGAAATTTATCCGACAAAGTTAAGAGTGTTTTATTTGCAGATGACACTAACCTGACTGTGCATAAAACACCAAACAGTACTATAGAATTTAATGTAAATGAAGTACTTAGAGTAGTAGCAAATTGGTTTAAGGCATATTCATTAAAATTAAATTTTGAAAAAACACATTATATTAGGTTTAAAACAAAAAACTATGCACAGCCAGATATATGTATAAACTATAAAAACAACAAAATCTTAGAAACAGAGAGTATAAAATTTCTTGGTATTAAAATAGATCAGAAACTCTGTTGGCATGATCATATCACTACACTACTGGCAAAGTTAAGTAGTGCCACCTTCGCAATACGAACACTTTCTCTAACAGCAGATCTAGAATTAATGAAACAGGTGTACTCCTCATATTTTCATTCAGTAATGTCATATGGCATAGTTTTTTGGGAAACTCTTCACAAAGTAAAAAAGTTTTCATAGCACAGAAAAGAGCTATTAGGTTTCTGTGTAGGGTAAAACCAAGAACTTCTTGCAGACAACTCTTTAAGAAACTCAATATTCTTACAATGTATTCTCAGTATATATATTCTCTCATGAGCTTTGTCATAGAAAATTTTAACCTGTTTACACCTAATTCACAGGTACACAGTTTCAATACAAGAAACAGAAATAACTTGCATAAAACACAAACATCTCTGTCATTAGTACAAAGAGGAGTTAATTATTCTGGGATATATCTGTTTAATAAACTACCTAATCGTATAAAACAGCTTTCAGATAATAAAGATGTATTTATTTATTTATTTATTTAGTTTATCAATCTTGTTCCATGGATCCCTGCTGAGGAAGTACCTCTGGGATGTGAAACATGTCATTGTTGATACATATACACATAATATGAGTCATATCATAGTAAATATATATACATATTTTACAAATACAAGAAATAATAATAAACATACATTTTTGCAACTGAGTTTTGCAAACGTCATAATGAGTACAATTAATTATTTTCTTCAAATTCTTGAATGGAGTAGAAGGAGTTGCCAATAAGATAATCTCTAAGTTTTTGTTTGAATACATCTTTATTATCTGAAAGCTGTTTTATACGATTAGGTAGTTTATTAAACAGATGTATCCCAGAATAATTAACTCCTCTTTGTACTAATGACAGAGATGTTTGTGTTTTATGCAAGTTATTTCTGTTTCTTGTATTGAAACTGTGTACCTGTGAATTAGGTGTAAACAGGTTAAAATTTTCTATGACAAAGCTCATGAGAGAATATATATACTGAGAATACATTGTAAGAATATTGAGTTTCTTAAAGAGTTGTCTGCAAGAAGTTCTTGGTTTTACCCTACACAGAAACCTAATAGCTCTTTTCTGTGCTATGAAAACTTTTTTACTTTGTGAAGAGTTTCCCCAAAAAATTATGCCATATGACATTACTGAATGAAAATATGAGGAGTACACCTGTTTCATTAATTCTAGATCTGCTGTTAGAGAAAGTGTTCGTATTGCGAAGGTGGCACTACTTAACTTTGCCAGTAGTGTAGTGATATGATCATGCCAACAGAGTTTCTGATCTATTTTAATACCAAGAAATTTTATACTCTCTGTTTCTAAGATTTTGTTGTTATTATAGTTTATACATATATCTGGCTGTGCATAGTTTTTTGTTTTAAACCTAATATAATGTGTTTTTTCAAAATTTAATTTTAATGAATTTGCCTTAAACCAATTTGCTACTACTCTAAGTACTTCATTTACATTAAATTCTATAGTACTGTTTGGTGTTTTACGCACAGTCAGGTTAGTGTCATCTGCAAATAAAACACTCTTAACTTTGTCAGATAAATTTCCAGGAAGGTCATTGATGTATAACAGAAAGAGGAGGGGACCTAAGACAGAGCCTTGTGGAATTCCATGTTTTATTTTCTCCCAGTCTGATGAAGCATCTTTACTTATTTTAGAATCAAAAATTGAAACTTTTTGCATTCGGCTTTCAATGTATGATTTAAACCATTTACCTGCGGTCCCAAAAATACCATAGTATTCCATTTTTTTCAAAAGTAATTCATGATTTACACAGTCAAATGCTTTTGCAAGATCACAAAATATTCCTACAGGATTCATTTTATTATTCAGTTCCTCAAATGTGTTATTTAAAAATGAATATATAGCCATTTCTATGGATGATCCTTTTTTGAACCCAAATTGTGAATTAGTTAGGATATTATAGTGTGTAACATGTTTTATTACTCTACTATACATGACTTTTTCAAAAACCTTTGAGAATGTTGAAAGTAATGAAATGGGACGATAGTTGTCTACACATGTTACGTCTCCTTTTTTAAATAATGGTTTTACAACAGCATATTTTAGTCTATCGGGAAAAACACCTTGTATTAAGGATTCATTAGAAATGTGAGCAAGTACATGACTGATACAGTCTGAACATCTTTTCAGTAATTTACTTGAAATATTGTCATAGCTGGAAGAATTTTTAAACCTTTTTAAACCTTTTTTAAGAAGCTACATTTTAATTTATATAATATCAATTTTTTTCAATGCAAACTTATTTTGTCAAACTACAGCTCTATTTATAAATGTATCAGCAAAATCTTGTAGGACCACATCATCCCCTTTTGTCGGTTTACGTGCACTACCATGCGATCATTCAATCTTTGACAGTGGCGTAGCTAGATCAACGAGTGCCCCGGTGCAAAAAAATTATTTTGGGGCCTCAGTACAGATGGGTGACCTTTTTTTTCTTTGTGTTGCTGGTAGGGGTTCTCTGATCATCGGCTGGGGGCCCTCGAGTTGGGCTTAAGGGCCCCCTGAGCAGTGAGCAGGGGCGGATCCAGGAATTTGGTTTGGGGGGGGGGCTTGAGCGGATTTTGGTTTGGGTGGGGGGGGGGCTTGGCTTGAGTGGATTTGGATTTTGGGGGAGCTTGAGTCGAGAAAGGGGTAGTCTTTATAGTCTCCTCTGGAGGACCTGGAAACTTTGGGGGGGGGGCTTGAACCCCCTAGCCCCCCCTTGGCAGTGAGGGTCTCTTAGTGAGGGGGCTCCCTGTGTCTCAGGGGCCCCCTTAGACGACGGTAGAGTTAAAAAAAGTCGCCAGTTTGCCGTGGGCCCTCTGAACTGCGCTTGGGGGCCCCCTGAGCGTAGGGGCTCCGGTGCACTGCACCACCTAGCCCCATAGTACTAACGCCCCTGATCTTTGATGAGCCACAGCACTCCTCAAATAAGTTTTTCTTCTCCGTAATGCTGAAAATGATCGTTCTGCGGTGCATGCCGATACTGGAATAGTTGAAACGATTTTTAACAATTTGATGATTTCAGGCATCATAGCTTGGGTGGATTCGCAATACCAGATTATATATATGTATATAACCGTTTTTCGCATTGTTGAGCCTGACATTTTTTGTTCATGCAATTATTGTTAATAGTCAGGGTCGGCGCTAGGATTTTGGAGCCCGGGTTAACCGTTCTTAGCAGTCACGTAGCCAGTTGGGGGCCCCTTGGCCGATTCATAGGTTGGGGCCCTCCCTCACACGAAATGGGTTACCTTTTTTTTTTTCACCGCAATGAGATCGTCGTGGAGTTCTTTCACGTAACTGCATCATTTTAATCAATAAGAAATAGTTCCACCTAACTCAAATGTGTCATAGCATTTTTAGTAAAGTGCTGGTCGCTACGGCCAATGACATTATCCAAAACTACAAGATATATTTTTTATGTCATTTAGCGCGCGAGTAAAATTAATGCGGTTCACTTGATGAATCGTCTATATATCTATTTATCCTCCTTATTTTTGGAGTTATTAATGTTGATTTGTTGATCATCCAATATAAAAACTGAGGCAAGAGCCGATTTCCAAGGGTTTTGAAATTTTTGATGATACGACGTGCTTGACAGTATCATCTACAAATTTTTGCAGATGGAAAGAAAGCTTATGTAAATTTGCGTTTAAACCTTCGAAACGAATGATAATTTCTATTAGAATTGACAATAAAAACAGATTCAAAATATTGAAGACTTTTTAAAAACCATTTTGCTTTTGCGCATGTATTACCTACCTTACTTTTTGTGTCGTTAAAAAAAAAACATAGCAGCACACTATAATTGTTTGGAATAGTTTTTTAGGAAGATATACGACAACACTATATTGTTGGTCAAAAAGGCCACAAAGAGAGGTTCATCGCTAACTGCCTGTAGCGATTCAAAACAAGCCTGATGTTTCGATTAACTACGCACGAAAACAACACGCTAAACATTTCTTATTACATCTTCTATAGTCTCTTGAACAACCAGATGAATTGACGATGCAGATGAATTGCCCTTGTTTCGATAGCTTTATTCCACAACTGAAGTCAGTAAGCGCTTCAACATCAGAAGCACCATCTGTATATAGACCCCTACACATCTTAATATTTATGTCCAATCTTCTTAGTACTGTAGTCATTGAAAATTTCAAACACATTTTGACGGGTATTGTTGATATTGTTTCATAGAGGCCAAAAATAGTTTCGTGTATATTACACTTTGCGTTCACGTAACGAAAGATGTGTGTGACATATTGATTACTGGAAATATCAATAGTTTTATCAACCATAAATGAATAGCAGACTGCATTTTGCACTACTTTTATTATTTTATGCAGTATTTCCTCACTAAAAATTGCACACGCTTCGTTAGTGATATCGTATGACAACCGCACATATTTCTGTCGCCACGTGTTTAACTCGAAAATATCCTGTGCCCACAGCTTAAACATCGAATGCAATTTTAATATTCGTCCTCGTGGTCCCTTATGGCTAGGCTACCGGTCACTAAAAAAAGATTTGTTTTCATATCTTACAGTTTACTTTTTGATAGCAGTCAGTGTACATTGACGCCACGTTTTAAGTTGGCTTTATGCAGTACACAACAACAGTGAACTTTTGACTTTTCATGCTTTTTAAAGCTTTATTTCATGATGAGTGAGTGCCTTAATGTACTCATCTCCTCTTGATGATGTTTTCGGCACTGAAACGCCACTAGACATGGTTTCTTTACAGGTTTGGCAAACCCCTTTATCTATATCTTCATCTTTTTAGCAGCCACGAAATAATTGTCTGCTACTTTGAAAATTGTGACTTTTGTTCTGGTCAATTGAATTTGCAGAAATAACATCTTCTGGTCAATTGAATTTGCAGAAATAACATCTTCTGGTTGGATTTTCTGAGCTGTACTAAGCTGAGAAGAGCTACTAGTGAGGAGTTCTTCAGTTTAGGGCATATTACGATTTCAAAGGACGGATTTATCTATCAAAACTATTAATTTTCAGAAATAAACACGATACCATCAAGCGCAGCGTGCTCTTAAAGCTCATGTTTTGTTTACCAGCTCGACTAGGAACTAGTGAGACACCTGAGAGAGCCTGCGGGCCGCGGCTGCGAAAGCGCTGGCTGCACGGCGGACGGGTGAAGCGCGACGGATGGCGGGCTAGAATTTGCGCGCGGTAGCGCGGGGTCGAGTTGCTCGATTTGCTGGTGTGCGGTTCATTACGAATCAAACCTACACTTACCACACAGCAGATAGTGTTAAGTATAACCTAACGTAGTGTTTATATTCTCCTTGGGCATGGCATGCACACTCACATCGTAAGCAAGTGCGATCTCGTCGAGACGTCTAGCATCGCCAGGTGGCGCATGACGTAATTAATACAGGTGTCGCTTGAAGTAAATTACTAATTACTGTTGACGTCAATGCTCATGGGTGCTCCGCACCCACTATTTACCTCTCATGGGTGCCCAAGCCCCCGAGCACCCACAGAGTCGGCGCCCCTGATCCTAACATCCTCTGAGCTGCATGTTGGCCAATTTCCTAGGGTCAGCCAGAGAATCTTCTTTGTTAGTAACCACGCATAATTCGTAAGAGTTTGCCAGCCTCGAGTACTGCCTCCTACTCCAGCCAAGTGATGGGCGAGTATTTGTCTCCATTCTGTGATGTCTATAATTAGTTGGAAACGGTATACATACTGGCGAAGTCGAAAACAATGGATGAATCGAAATCGCATCGAAAACGATTTAAAAAAAAGTATAAACAGAATTCACGTCTTACACAAATCAAATTAACTAAGAAATCTCCCTATCCACTAAAGAACTTCTCTGGAGCAAGCCTTATTTTCTTATTTCTTCACCTTAATTCTCCTTTAATGCTCTCTAAACTTGTTCCTGAAATCTGTCATTGAATTAATGTATTTATATTCCTTCAGCAAGGAAAAAAAATTCATGTTTTCCATTCGTAATTACTTAAAGTGGATGCACATTATTAGTGAAATAATACGGAAAAAAAAATCCTTAACATCATGGGTGGGGACCAGAACGAGCCTTTTGGAAACAAACCTACAACAAATCTATTCTGTAACGTTTTCGCCACGAGGATATCACAACGTTCATTTATGTTCAACCATGTTACGAGCTGAAAAATTTGAAAGATGATCTGTCCTAGAAGGCGGCTAGTCTCCTTTTGGTTTCTGGTTTTATATTGTTAAAAATCAAAAGTTATTGGCTCGAAAACAAAATGAAATTTATTTTTAATTGCTTTTAACCCTATACCCATTAAAATGATACAGCACTTTATGTGATCGTCCGTTGCACAAGACCAGTATACACAAACTTTTTTCTCCACATACCCCTATAAAATTTTCAGGCAATGCCGAAGCCCCTTCAGAAAGAAACTGCAACTTTTTAATTTTTTTAGCTCCACTACTAGCGACAATGGGCAACAATGGGGTTTGCATACCCCACTTTGAGAAACACCGCACTAGACTATTCACAAATGGCTTGTGCTCATACAAGTCCAACAAGTCGCACACAACACTTAATTAAACGGTGGCCGAGTACTGGGTGACTACTGGGTGGACAGTGCATAAATTTCCATCCATCATTTCGGTTCGTACTTTTGCATTGTTAATCGAAATCACTTGATGATAGCCAGCCAGGATGGCGCGTTCTAATGACCCTACCGGAAATTCATCCCTTCCTTTGTCTTCAGACCTTTAGGCCTCTAATGACCTAGATATCAACGAACTATTTGGGAAAAATCTCATTTAACTAGTACAGTTGACTGCTTACGATCAGAACGACCACTGGCTAGTCAAGATGGCTAGACCCTGGATGTGGCTGTGGGCGACTATTGTTAGGTGACGAAAGTCTCTCAGCTGCAGACCACTGATTCAGCCTTGTGGAACCGGCTCTTGAAGCTAAGATGCTTATCGTGACTAGCCACAGTTCGAATTTGCGGTCTGGGTACTCAATTTTAAACAGTAAGTGGCATTAACTTTTATTCCTTCTCTAGGCAGGCAGTTGCACTTGGAAAGTCACCACAAGGTAAGGCTCCAACAAGTAAATTATTGGTTGACTTACAGTATTTCCGACGGACTGTCTCGCGACGTGAAGCATGTCCCCGTAGTCCGTTTCTAGACACGTGTATCTGCGTCTCTCTTCGTGCATATAAGCGTAAGTATGGTGAAACCTTAATTTAACTCGTCTGTCTGATGATTTTTGAAACAAGATTTGCGCCCAGTTGATCAGTTCTGCCCCACTTCATCGTTTTCATGACGCTTGCTGCTAATTCTGTCGAACTCGCTGGATGCATGTATATGTGTATGTGATTGTGTGTGTGTATCTTCCTCCTCTGTGGGAGGTGCTGGTTGTTGTTTCGAGCTCACAGTAGGCATGGAAATGTGCGTGTGTGTTCGTATGTGTGTGTGATTCCTCTGTGGATTTGAGCCTAAAATGTATGGCTATAGAATTATACTCGACGTCGAGATTTCACCGAACTCGCTGTTTGCATTTACATGAGTACTTGCGTGTGTGTGTGTTTGTGTGTGTCTGAGAGAGAGAAACACAGAGAGAGAGAGAGAAACAGAGAGAGATAGAGAGAGAGAGAGAGATTCCTCTGTAACCATGGTTTCAGGGCTTAGGCAGTTTCCCATCTCACTGTGCTGTTTACAATTTGCTGTAGTTAGTAGTGGCATACGAACTGCGTTTTTCACGTTATTCAATATTTGTTCTTCGGGATAAAAATCAGTTAATAGAGAGGAGGGTGTACCAGAGAAGCGAAGGGCTTGGGTACAATACCACAGTCGGACCATTACTTGCATACATAGAAGGGAATTCTGTTGATAGGTAGCTCCAATGTTAGGTGGTTCTTTGACCACGTTAGGGACATAGCGAATAGGTCAGGGATCCAATCCAATATCCATTCATTGTGCATTCCAGGAGGTCGGATGCAAGACGTGGAATAGGGCATCCTGGATGCCCTTGAGCGGACTTGGTGTAGCCAGCTGTAGATTGTTGTTCATGTCGGCACCAATGATTCTTGCCGCCTTAAGTGAGAGGGTATCCTCCTCTGTGCCGTAAGATTTTGGTTGAGTTAACGATCTGCAGCATTGTCGATAGAACCGACTGTGGATGGACCTCTGGTGCAGAGTCGAGTCGAGGGTCTAAACCAGAGACTGTGGCGTTTCTGCGATAATCATGGCTGCAAATTCCTAGATCTTCGCCCTGGGGTCGAGTCGTGTAGGGTTCCTTTGGATAGATCAGGTGTGCACTACACACGTGAATCAGCTACACGGTTGTCAGGGGCCATGTGGAATGCATTGGGGTATTTTTTAGGCCGAGTGAGGACGACCCGAAACTGGGACTACAGTTAGGGGCAGCCAAATTCAATTCGACACCATATGTTAGGAGTAGCGTAAAGCAATCTCAACCATTACTCGTTATCAATTGTAGAAGTGTTCGTAACAAACAGCCTGAGCTTGAAAGCGTTATTAGTAGCACAGAAGCAAATATTGTACTAGGTACTGAAAGCTGGTTAATACCGGAATAAGTTGAGCCGAAATTTTTAACAATAGCATGAACGTTTGCCGTAGGGATAGGTGGAATTCTGAAGGAAACACCTATCGTGTAACGAAATATTCGGTCTGTGAAATCCTATGGATTAGACTCAAAGTAGCTAGGACAAGAATGGTAATAGGGTCTTTCTATCGTCCACCAGATGCAGATGTAACTATTGCTGAGGCCTTAAGGAATAATGTAAGTAATATAGCTAATCAATTTCCGGATCATGCAATAATACAAGGAGGTGACCTCAATTTTCCGCATTGCGCCTGGACTAATTACATTCACGTTACTGGTGGCAGGGATAATACATCCCATGAAATTATTCTTGACCTTTTCTCAGATCTTCATCTTGAGCAGCTCGTCATTGAACCAGCGCGGTGCGACAACGATAACGAAAATATTTTAGATAATCTCGTTACAAGTAGGCCTGAATTATCACGGACATTTCTACCACCACGGGAATAAGTGATCATAAAGCTGTAATTGCTAAAGTAAAATTAACAGCCGCGTGCAAAAATAAAAAAGAAAGGATTGTTTATACGTTCGAAAAAGCACCAAAGGAAAGTTTAGGAACGTTTTTGAGGGATAATTACCTTACCTTCATAGAAGCAAGAGGTTGGTTGAAGAGATGTGGCTTCGATTAATGCGTATAGTCAGGGAATATATGGACTTACATATAACGAAAAGGACAATCAGGGACGGGAACGGTTCCCCGGGGTATACACGTGAAGTTAAAAGGTTACTTAAAAAGCAAAGGAAGATACATGCACGCTCAAGGACGACGATGTATAGGAGTGATTTAGAAAGTTAGGCGAGACAAGAGGACTTGTTAAGAATGCTGATGCGCGAGGCCTTTAATGACTTTTGTTTCAATTCACTTTCCAAGAGCTTCAATAAAAACACAAAGAAATTTTGGTCGTATGTAAAAAAAGTTAGCGGTAGTGACAACAATATGCCAGTTCTACTACAAGACGGGGAGTAGTTGAAGACAGCCGCGACAAGGCTACCGTAATTAACACCGATTTAAAAAATTCTTTCACTGACGAAAACATGGAAAACATTTTCGCTTTTCCAAGGCGTGTAGAATTTGAGATGGAGTCAGTAAAAATTGATAGTATAGGTATTATAAAGCAATTAAAGCTCCTGAAGTGGATTAAAGCGCCGGATCCCGATGGTATACCAGTAAGTGTATTTTCTGAATACGTGGAAGAAATAGAACCATCGATCCGTATCTCTAATATCTTTTTGCAGCAAAATTCTGGAGGTTGTCATATGCCCTAACTTTATGAAGTTTCTAGAATAAAACGAGTTACTTACAGCAAACCAACACGGATTTCGGAAGAACAAATCGTGTGAAACGCAACTGGCCCTATTTTCGCAAGACGTAAAGAAAGTTATCGTTGCATGATCACAAGTTAATGCAATTTTCTTGGATTTTCAGAAAGCTTTTGACTCGGTACCACACAACCTACTTTTAGCGAAGATTCGAGCATACGGTATATCTGATCAGATTTGCGAATGGATACGCGATTTTCTAACTGGTCGGTCGCAGTATGTGGTTGTTGACGGGGAAGCCTCTTCTAAGATAAATGTTACTTCGGGCGTTCCTCAAGGAAGTGTAATAGGACACTTCTTTTCCTAATTTTTATAAACGATCCCGATGATAACGTTAATTGCAGGATTCGATTCTTTGCTGATGATGTACTTATCTATAGGGAAGTGAGGTGCTCTGAAGATTGCTTGGAAGTTGAGGGCGATCTGGATGTTATTTCGGAATAGTGCCATAAATAATAGCTTACATTTAACTGCAAAAAGTGCAAGGCAGTGCTGATAAGTAATAAAAAGAACCCATTTTTTCACCAGCATTAATTTAACAAGTCAGTCGTTGACACGGTGGATTCCCTGAAGTATCTAAGCGTAACAGTACAGAGCAACATGAAATGGGATTTGCACATAACTTCTGTCGTAGGCAAAGATAATTCTAAACTACGATTCACAGGTCGAATTTTCAGAAGTTGTAATGCTCATACAAAGAAAATAGCGTTCAAAACAATAGTGCGCCCGCATTTGGATTATTGTTGTGGAATTTGGGATCCGTATCGCAAGGGATTGATTGACACGTTAGAGAAAGTACAGAGGAGAGCCGCTCGATTCGTGATTGCTAGTTACAGTCTTTACATGTCACAGAGCTGGGATTGTTTGGCGGAGAGACGATGTCGTTTTCGTTTGAATTTGTTGGAGAATATGCGAAAATCTTTAATTTACGAGTGCAATGAAATACTTCTTCCGCCAATCTATTTAGCGCGCAATGACAAGAGGGATAAGATTCGAGAAATAAGATGCCGTACTGATACTTTTATGTATTCTTTCCTTCCTCGTTCCGTTCAGGATTGGAATGCAAAGAATTAAGATTGGTGCTTAGCACCCTCTGCCACCCACAATATTTGTGAATTCCAGTGTATAGATGTAGACGTAGATGAAGAATATGGAGTCCACATTTTTTGTTCATAAGATGCAGGGTGCAAGGGAGGCAGATAGATTTGTCGGTGGAACACATTCAACATCTGACATAATAATGGAGCTGGGCTCAATGTACTGGAAGATAGGAAGGGTGTTGTGGGTGTGCATGACGTATAATGAGTTTAAAATGGATATTGGTGGAAGAATTCTGTGTGGTGCATGGAAGGGAAAAGTTTATCATTACCATAAGCTGGCACTTGTCTTTAGGTGATGAGGAATGGGTGGATAAAATATTCAAACAGCCACTTTTATATAGAAATGACCTAACAATTTACTACAGTCCAAGAGTGGACGTTATCGTCGGCGTAATCGAACTAGTGTGTGCACCTGTGATAATATTTTAGATGCTTGTCCGTGTGTGTGTGGATTCCTATGAAAATGTTGGTTTAATGTCTGTTTAAAGACCATGTTAACTAGAAGAGGTATTATAACTTTATAGTGTTCGCTGGTTAATTGAACGAATCATGAAATGTCGTACTTGGTTCTGAATCCGAAGGTTGGCATCAGATGGGTACATTTAAACCGAATGGTGAACTCTCCTGGGTCCTAATTGGTGGAAAAAAGCTTTAGAAGAAATTTCCTCGAAAAAGGAAGAATTTTCTTGGAAAACTGCAGTATAAATAACCCCCTGAAGTGAACATTTTGGTACCTGGGACTCCTGTTACTGGTTAAGAGAAGACTGTGAGGATTTTGAATTTTTGGATTACTTTAACGCACGAACAATAGGTAACCCTGTCTGTAACTGATGTAAATCAAGAGTTGGATTTGGAATCATTGGAAAAAAGAAGGACGTTTCAGAAAGTGCTGGGAGAGTACACGGCGTATGTTGGCGATGAGGCTAGCGATGGAGCTTGGTAAAAAAAAAAAAAATGGGAGTAGTGCATAGAAGAGTAATGATGAATATCAGCATGGGATGGCACTTGATTTCTTGCACAAGGGAGTGAGTAAATTTTCCATATCTCCACCTTGGCCACAGGCATTCTGTGACGAATCAGCATGTTCTGTGCTTAGCACTGCCTTTGTGTGACTCGATTTTTATCACACAGGACTGGTGTACTCTGCTGCAGACCGATTCCTCAGGGGTGATATTAGTGGGATTAGCATTTGCTAAAAGATGGTGTTTAATTCCTGGAACACACGAAATGGAAGGTAAAAGGGGTATTAGTATACGCAGCAGCGTTTATCGCTCTGTTTGTAGTGAATCACTGACGAAAACCTTACACTTATTAAGGATGACATGTTTAATGGCCTTTAGGCCTCCTATTTGTCTACGGTAACGTTTGCTGGGAATGAAAGAGGGACCATCTCTTAACTGCGGAGCTTAATATCAACCCTTCTAAAACATATTTTAAGTCAGCTTTCTTTCCCATCAGAAATTTGTGATATGACTTCTAATAGAAAAACAGGTTGGAGCATAAACTTTAACAATGTATCTTGCTAGAGTAATTATATTTTGAGAAGAAGGAGCTTTAACAGAAATATAAAAGACAGTGTATTAGGTCAGCGCGCACGACTTTATACAGAGATTAACACTATGAGCTTTATTTGAAAAATTTCATACAGAAGTAGTATCTATACCTGCTGAGATCACTGATAGGGTTACGAGGTATGGAATATGAATGCTTTACGAGATTAATATATAGCGCTCGACTTCACATTAATGTGTGAGGCAGAAAGTATTTGCACCAGTAAAAAACCTTTTCCATGCTATGCCATAAAGCAATTATTTTAAAGTTACACTAGACTGCAAAAAGTATAAGGCAATGTACATAACTAACAAAAAGAATGCTTTTGAGTAAAATCTGAATGATTCTCAGTTGGTCAAATATTTCAGGAAATCACGACAAAACAGCTACTCAGAGAATCGAATCGTCTGTATCTGATCTTTTATTCAATTACAATAAATCAAGCTAGTTTTATAACTTCTCGGTGTGGAAGCCAAAATTTTAAATTCCTTTCGAAAATACATAATATTGACGAGTTATTTGGATACTGTAAGGATACACGGCCTCTTAGTTTTTGAAGAGTTAGTAATTAATATTTCTTTTTTATGTTATTTCTGTGGGATTTGTTTTTTGACAGTGGTATTTTCGATTCACTATTTTGTATCTGATTAATGTTAAGCTGATTGTATGTGTATGTTGTTAAAAGTGCTTTATGTCGTGTTATTATTATTTCTTAAGTATTGTGTCAAAGAAATCCACGCGTCGTTATTACCAGATGAACAAAGTACATGAAAATCTCTGGACGATAAACAGTACAGGAGGAAGATCTTTGGGCAAAGAGATGAGAAGAGATGAAAGCGGTATGCACGGCGGATGTTTAGATAAACTGAAATTAGACGCCTTATTTGTGGGGCTAGCTATAGAAACAACCACTGAGTTTTATTCTGTGGAGCTTAAATATCTAACAACTTCAATTTGATATTGCGACAAAGTCACTTACGATTTTCTGTGAAGCTCATTTACACCGCAATTTCGTAGAGTTAAATGTAATACGTTGTTTAAGGCGAGAATTATTAGAGTTGGTCCTGAGGTTCAATCCTCGCTTCGGAATATTTTCAATTTGTTTTCTTGTGTCATTTTCTTTGGATAGTAGTTGCTGTTGGTTGGATTGCATAATCATTTTCCCCGAAAATTCACCAAAACATCAATTTAATTTTTCTTTTTTCTGAAGGCTTCACAACTTTTTGGATAATAAGCGAATTACAACCATTTGAAACAACGAAAGAAGATTTCAAAAAGGAAATTGGACGTTACTTGCACACCGAAAAACAGGGTTTTTAAAAGAAGAAAATTACTTGCACATTAAAAGTAAATCCCGCTTAATAGACGCAGTTATGTCAGGAAGTTAACCTTCAGTTGTATCGTCACGTAAAAATTCTTAAGAAAAGGACACAAAGTGTTCCGGAACTGTTGCAAGATTAGTATGAAATTTCTACAAGTGATGTCACTTCTAAAATAAATTCCATTATTCACCGCCGTGCACCTGTATTTCTTGCATGATATTCTCTCTATGGTAAGGTTAAAAATTAAAAGTTTTCATGTATGGTAGCTTTTTGTTTCAAACTCTTGCATGACGCTTAGCAACTATTATGAATTCTTCGAATAAAAACACGGTAGTGCAAAAAACAAAAACCGAAAAAATGCACGCAAAAAATATTATCCTAACCAAGGTTCGAATATAGGACGTTCTGAATTCCATTACAACTATTCAATCACGCAGCTATCCAAACACTAACTTACTTCTTAATTGCTTCTCTTTATGTTAATAGTAAACACTTCACAGTTTCTTCATGTGAGATGAAGGGAAACGAGGTAGGTAAATGAATAAACAAACAAATTCAGTTTTATTGACAAAAAATTATCATTCATGTATAATCTTTAATCTGCAATTAATAAAAATGGCCCACAACATCCAGTTGTTCCGAGCGTGGTGAGTGAGCGGTTAACGCTCTGGCCTCGCATCCAGGAGGACGCCGCACAGTGTGATATTTTCTAAATCGAGAGGGACAAAAGTCAGTTTTGATAATAGTCTACGCAGGCAAAATAGTTATTTATATTCAAAGTAGATAAACCAAGGATTCACGCCTAACAATAGAAAAAATAGTTTGAACAATGAACTTCCTGTGATCCACCGATCAAGCTTTCCAGTCGGCCGCGCCACTGCGTGTTAGTAGTGATTTGCGTGTTGCTATTGCTTTTGGCGAGCCTCAAGGTAAGTTTACACATGATTTTTCCGTGATACAATAGCATCATTAAAACGGATCGAGATTTTTTTAATTTAAAATGAAACTACTGAGCCAATTTCATGTTGAGTTTTAGTTCATTATACCACATTATACCGATCTCTTACTATATTTATTTGAAAGGGCTTGTGAGGAAACATAGTCCCCTCACACCTAAAATTTATTGTTTTAGTATTACTTTTTTTTCTTTTTCTTGTTCGTGTTCTAATTTAACATTGTGCTGTTGATTTAAGTTTTATGAGAAGCATTGCAAATGATTGTATTTAGGTTATGGAAGCAGTTTGTATGTAATTATCTTTGAAGTAATCTGTGAGTGGAGTGAGAGTATTCTTATAAGTCCAGAAATAAAAATGATGGCGAGCGGAGGTATGAATTGTTGTTCCTCGCTCGAACAGTAATTGTATTATTAATCGAGATTATGAGAGAGAAAATTGAGTTTTTAATGATTTGCTGAAAGTGTAATTTGTGAAGCAAATGATGAGTGAAATATATAGAAAAGTAAAATGAATTTCTCTATAGTTTATTGTATGTTGTTTGAATCATACAGACCAATTAAGTAGTAGAAACTGCAAGATAACATTCCATGGATTCTGTGGTGAGTAATATCCACCCGAGGCAAATCCAGCGAGTGTAAAAAGTTCAGTTTCTTACAAGCTGCTTATTAGCTTCAAGAAATGCCTACATTTGTTTGCGCATATTTGAGACACCCATACAACTTTTCTTTATTTTCAGCATGACTGCACAAATTTCGGGTACAGATTTCTTCGGCGTATCGTTTCTAACTTTCAATTTAAATATAAATGAGTCTCAAATTGAAGCTGTTACATTGTTAAGCTCAGCAGAATAAAAGTCGGGCGTTTTTTTCTATAGCCAGCCCCACAAATAAGGCGTCTATTTTTGATATTTTTTCCGCTGTAGGCTTTTACAAATTGTGCTCGATTTTGTATTCAAAATGAAATTTCGTTAATAACAAGAAATGACCAGCAAAAAACAATAAAAATAGTTGAAAACTTGGATAACAGGAAACGCTCCATTCCCAGCCGCAGCGTTTACAGACGTGTGACGTCACTCAAGCGACCACCAAGCTTTTTCTGTCACGTGACCAGAGGTAAGAAAAGTATAATTTTTATTTCGCTTTTTTATTAAAAAAATCCAGTTTTCTATTCAAAATTGAAGAAAATTAGCTTCCTGAAACATTAATCTACGAGAATGAGTTCAATTTATAATATTTTTTAATACTGTTAAATAGCCTATTGTGAGTGTGACTATTGGTATGATATTAACCGCTAGCTTTGTTAGAGGTAGTCTGAGGGGCCAAACTAGCCACAATACGCCGTAATTAGGTAATGAGCAACTTGTATAATTCTCTCACTGTGTTTTTAAAACAGAAAAAAGGGTACTTTGCTTATTGGGTACATATTGGTATATTTTGTCTCATCAATTCTTTTTGCTTTAAAATTCTTTTGAAGGGAAGAAACATCTTCTGTACTGTTACGAGATTGCACTGTGTAGGTGCGGTCCGGCGCGGGCACTGGCGACAACTACACGTCGACGCTGTTCCGCGTGACGGTGACGGGGCGTCGCGGTGACGGCGGCGCGCCCTGGACGCGCTCGCTGATGGTGAAGTGTCTGCCAGCCGACCTGGGGCAGCGGCAAGCCTTCAAGTCCGACCTGCTGTTCCACAACGAGGTGGCCGTCTACACCGGGGCGCTCCCAGCGCTCAGCGACTTCCAGGTGAGCGCAAGCTTCTTCTAATCGTCAGGTGCTGAGGGCACACGGGCGATCGAGTGGCAACCATCAGTTAGGCGGGCCAACAGCGGCACGTAAATTTAAATTATGCTTATTTTCTCAGTATCATTGCGATAGTATTATAGACCTGTATGGGTTCAAGCACGCTGCCAGAAAAAAAAATCGTTGCTATATCATTTTATTGAAGTTTCCCACGTAATATTATGCTTTCAGCTAGATATGACCCGTCATTTGTTCTGAAGAGTGGTTTAAACGGATTTTTCTATGTTAGTGGTAAGACTGATTCATATATATGTAGACGGTGAATTTACTTTCTATATGCGGCTTTGATGCCGGAATATAATAATTAACAACTTAATTAATAACTTTTGTATTGGTGTAAGTCATTTACATGAACATTGGAGAAGACAAGTATCGCTGCTAGTTATACATTTGAAACGGCACCTGCAGTTGACGTAACCCTCCACGGATATAAATAAAAAGGATAATTCTGTTCGTGTATGAATCATTCACTGGCACCAACGAAGCTAGTAAGAAATAGATTTTAAGCTTTCTTTAAAAGAAATACCTGGGGTACAGACTGGCAGCGAACTTGATCTCGTGAGTTCCTGTTTCCTCATCAACATCCCATTATCTGACAAACAACTCGAGCTGAGAATTTAACGTTGCTACTCTATAATCATGAGACAGTGTTACTTTTCTCCTTTTTCGCAGGTTTTCGTTATATATAGTGAGAATACCCTCCGCGACTGTTTGTTAGTTACTGCTCGTCTTGCAGCTGGGGTGCGGCTTGGGCCCCTGGGCAGGCTCGCCGCGCTGTCTGCTGGCGCGCGCAGACCTGCTCGTGCTGGAGGACCTGGCGGAGCGCGGCTTCTCGATGGTGGACCGCCGCCGAGGCCTGGACGCCGACCACTGCGGCGCCGTGCTGCGGCAGCTCGCCTCTCTGCACGCACTGTCCCTGGCCATGAAGAGGCGCCGGCCGGACGACTTCAAGCGGCGCGTGGTCGCCGCCGTGCGGGAGACCATATTCGTGGCCGAGAACAGCGCCTGGTACCGCGAGTACTACCGCGCGGCCGTCGCGTCAGCCCTGCGCATGGTGAGCTCATAATATCGTATTACCAAACGCGCCTGCTATGGCTCCACACTCATCTGCCATTTCTACCCAATTATATTTTTCTTTTCTTTTTTCCCCGCAAAACCCACCTCCTTTTGAGTACATTAGAGAGAGGCCCGTTTCACACGCGACACTCGGTATCCGGCCACTGAATTTTTAGACATCGGCCATCGGAATTTTAGGCGGCCACTTAAGAGCCACTCGGTGTACCTTACGTCACAGAAACAGCTCCCGCTTCCCTCACTGACAAAGAACGCGATTGTTGTAACAAGCCAGTGTCCGAGCAGTATCTGAGCGGCTATACAGCTCCGTAGCTTATTACTTTAGTTTTTCGTCACCTGCAGCGCTACCAAGCAAAGTGTGATATTGTTAACTTCCGAATGAACATTGTGCGTTTGTTTTCGTTTGCGATGCAGTCTTTGTACGAGAATTTAACCGTTAAAAAGGTGAAGTAACTACTTTTTAAAGCCGGAGCACGTAAGAACAACACTAAGAAAGATTTGATTAACAGGTAAGAATTCAAACAATCAAAGGCAATCAAACCTTGAATGTACCGTTTAATTTGGACCTTTTGCCGACGTTTTGCTCCTCGTTTTCAACAGCTTGATATCATTTCATAATAATAAATATCTGATATTAGGCCAAAGTGTTTTTATCACTGTTTTATAATAGTTTTTGCTTTGTATTTGCAGGTAATATAGGAGAAAAGAAGTCCTGAACATCAGTCAAACATTGTTTCAATTTGAAATGTTTCTTCTGTATGATAATTTCCAAAATATTTGTTTAAAGAATTTGATGCTGACCCTGAAAATAAGTTATTACTGTTTCACGAAGATACGTAACATTAGCCATTAGTTTTCTTTTTACTCCTTTTGTTGAGTTTAAAAGAGTGGTCCATATTGCTGTTAGTCTACAAAATGTGCATTGATCGACGGCAAATTTAGTCTTGGAACCATTTGAGGTTTTAACTGTTTTTTTTTTTTACCTTCTGTAAACTGCTGTTCACATTATGGATTGTTCAGCTTTCGAGAAAAATCTTAACTGCAACATATTTTTGTCATCTACATATTGTGATATGACAGAGTCATCCCCCAACGAATATTAACATAGTCATAATTAATATTCAATTTTTTTATTAAAAATGTAAATTGTAGGGCTAATTGATGTGTAAATAATTATGTATTACACCTGGGCAGCCAAATTTATTATTATGTAATTCAATTCATTGCAAAATTGCTGTTAAGAAAGTATTAAATGTGGAAAACGTTGGAACTGCAGTTTTAAGCGTTCAAATAGCCGCACAGTAGTGCCAAGCGCTGGCGTCAACCAGGCGTCACATACACAATGGACCAGGCAGTTAAGGACGGAAGATGCCGTTAGGTAGTGAGGGCGATGGCCCCCGGCTCTCCGCTTGAGGGGTGCAAGGTCAGGGTAATGTACGTGAAACGAGAGACGAATCCTAGCACGTTGTTTCACCAATCGTGCATGGCTACATGGTCTACATTTGTTAATCAAAGGCTTCTTTTACATTTACGGGGAGAGGGGCGCCATTTTGTGGCATCCGGTATGTTCGGAGAGGGGGGGAACCATCACGTAGAAATTTCATAGGAAATATGGATATTAATTTTCTAATTTGGTTAACTGGTGAACTAGAACCTTGAATGCTGCAAGAATTTAAAGTACACAAAAAATATTCAATTTATTCTGTCTTCTGGCTTATACAAGGCCGGGCATATTCAACGTTACATTTCACAATATATTCAAAGAAAATAAACAAGCAATACCCGGCGTTTACAATTTGCCGCATAAATGCAAACATAAACAGATTTTAAATATTTCAAAGATTTTGCAAAGTTAATATACAATAACGTGGCGTCGCAGGCCAACTAATTAAAGTTAACATTTACAAAACAAATAAAAAAACAAAATCCCAGGGGCGACATTTAAAATGAAAAGCATCATTTGAATTAATTATAATGAGCAAGATGCTTAAAAAGTTCGAAGTTAATGAACATGGAAAGTTGGTTAGCTCAGTAAATCGTGATGAGTGCGGAGAATCTTATCTCGGGAGTCGCTTACGGGTTTGCAAGCCTCTTTAAAACCCTATGGAACCATTGACCTTTGCATTGGTACTTTACCGTGGCCGCATCTTCTTGACGAAGTGTTACAGGCTGTGTCACAGTTGGATGCAAATTCACGGACCCATCCACGCTAGTGCATCTGCTGATGGCCTCTACCGGGTGAGACACTCTGTTTCCAGCAATATCTGAGCCAGAAAGCCTCTAGCTCCAACTGTGGACCAACAGCTAGGAGAGTGTGTCAGACGACACGTCTACTCTTCAGCTCGTCTGAACAGCAAGTCCCGTCTCATGGCGTCCTCTTCTCCCACCACGGAGAGCCAGTTCCCTCTCCCCGCACATGGAAAAGAAGCCTTTGATTAACAAATGTAGACAATGTAGCCATGCACGATTGGTGAAACGACGTAGCCCACAATCACGTGTTTCGTGCTCGTTTCGCGCACATTACCCTGACCTTGCACCCCTCAAGCGGAGAGCATGGGGCCATCGCTCTCACTACCTAACGTCCTTCACTGCCTGGTCCATTGTGTGTGTGGCGCCTGGTTGACGCCAGCGCTCGGCACTACTCTCCGGCTATTTGAACGCTTAAAACTGCAGTTCCAACGTTTTCCACATTTAATACTTTCTTAACAGCAATTTTGCAATGAATTAATTATATAATAATAAATTTGGCCACCCAGGCTTAATACATAATTATTTACACATCAATTAGCCCTACAATTTACATTTTCAATAAACAAATATAATAAAATTTGAATATTAATTATGACTATTAATATCCATTGTCATATCACAATATTAAAAAAATCGCGTGAAAACGATTACCTCGACCAAACTATTTATTACTTTGTTATGAGTTAAATAGATTTTTAGTCAACCTAAAATATTTATAAAACTAATTTTCTTATAGTATACAGCAGAAAAAAGTAAACAATCCACAGGAAATAAATGTTATGTTGCCATTATAAAAGCGCAACTATAACGTAAATAATTGATTTCCAGCAGAGGCGCATACGAGGTTTATACAATTACTTCATACTCTTAATTCAAGGCGCGGAAATGAAGCAACCACGTACCCCAGCAGTCAAGCGATGAAATAAAATCGGTTTTAGCAAAATTACAACTACGTACTCGGGCACACTTCGATGGAATTATTCCATGCCGCAGATGTATAATCCACCACTTTCGTCGGTCTTTATCTTTGGAAAAAACATGAGAACTGAGACCCTTATTTTTCACCAAAATCGCCAAACATCCGTAGATGCAACAGTTAATTGGCGTAATTCCGTTTTTAATAAGTTCTGTAGGAACGGTTGTACATGTAAACATAGTGCTAGAGCGCAACCGGAAGTTGAGTATACCACATTTCAGAGGCCATATTGAACTTACAAAGCTGTATAGGGGAAAGCCACCGACCAGCCACAGTAGTTCCTGTGAACGCTCTAACTCTGGTCGGACACTGAATATAGTGCCCTGGCAGTTCGATCAGTTCCGACTACCTAACCCGCTAATATGTTTCTGTTAGCACCCTCTGCTACCCACAATATTTGTGAATTGCAGAGTATAGATGTAGAAGTAGATGTAGAAGTAGATGTATAGAGTCAATCGAAAAAGAAGATTGTAAAAATTGGCTAGTAGGTATATACTGCTGCTGGGTTGATTGTGTGAAATCATAGACCGTACATAGATGGTATCTGTGTCGAGGAAATATTGCTGAGCCATATGCTCTGTAAAATAGGCTAGGTGTACAGAAAAACCATTGCAGTATGTAGTTTGTTATTTCATTGAGTGATATGTTCCGTAAAATAGGAGTACAGAAAAAAATTAATGCTGAACATAGACTGTAAGTTTGTTTAGCTTCAGCTTGAACTACTTTTGTTAATTTCACCGAATAAATGTACCCCACTAACTCAGATTCACGCAAATGACATATAGCTTCCTCAATTCCAATCATGGGAAGTCTTGCTATATTTCACTCGTTGTTCGATTAAGCAATAACTGAATAACAAAACAATCTAGCAGTTTTAGTCACAATTAAGATTTAATCAAAAATGATATGGCGTTTAATCAATTTAGCATCTTATTTTATGAATTGCTGAGCTACTGGGTTGTTAAATTAAGACATAGAATATTAACGGCATGTAACTGCAGCAATTTTAATTAATAGGTTAACAAATTTGTGGTGAAATATAGTTTACTAATAGTGTAGTAATAGTTTAGTGGGGTTGAAACAACTAGGTCGTCAAATTGGGATCCTTATACTATCTTATACATAGGGATTCGTAGACAAAAAGATTTTAACCGGCTTAAAAAGGTAGCTGAATTCGCCTTACCTTTTTTGCATAACAATAAATAGGTAATCAGATTGGGCGAGGGGGGCCCTGTTCTATCTTATGTATTGGGTTTAGAGCCTAGGCATGTCTCAACCTGCTTGAGCACTAAACCCCAAAGTTCTACTACTTTGCCGAAGTGATAAAAGTTACCTGGGTATTTAGTTACAAGACAGTCCTAAAATATGTTATTTCCTTATACAATTAGGTAAAAATCAAGGACATATTATGCGCAAAAGAAAAAAAAAAACTAAGAACATATGGAATACTTTGGCTTGAACCGAGAACCTCCTGCACACAAGACTAGAACGTTAACGGATGGACCAAGCAACTCATACCGCTTGGATATTCGTCCGTGTTTAAATAACGTGTGGTTACTAAGACGATTTCATTCACCCTTCAGAAATAATATCTGTAGTACTAAGCGCTCTACTTCATCGTCCATGGCTAGTTTCCCCACACACCACGTTATGAGTGTAATATAATTGGAAGGAATTAGCATATCCAATATGTAAATAAGAACCGTTAAAGTTTTACGCTAATCATTTGGAATAAAATATAGCAGTGAGCCTCTTTTTTACTGCGCGTTATTGCAGTCTTGTTACTTAGTATTTGAATATGTTCCACACTGTGAATTTAAGAAACCTATGACCAGCCGTTTCCTGGAACCGAATATCTTATAATCTAATGATCGGCCGTATATTGCCGAATATGACAGCTAATCCCAGTACAAGAAAATGCATTACCTTTCTCGGGATCGCTCAGTCATATTCGGCCGTACGCGACCGGCCACGCGGTCGGACGAATTCGGTTTTTTACTGAAACGTGGGTGAACACTCATGTACTACCCCACCAGTAAGAATCTTCAGGGGGCGTGCGTAGTCTTCCTATTTTGTTCCACACATTGACTTGAGGAAATGAATTATCTGAAACACAGATGGCGCTGAATTAAATACCGGCTAATGGGGTTACCAGGAATACTATGGACGAAGCTAACAGAGGCACTACAGTTTCCTCCAAAGATGTACTGTCCGATGTTGCCAGATTTTTGAAAATTAGGGAGAGAGACTCTGACGCGAGCGAACAGTTTTTTTTCGTTTTTTTTTTCAAAAAGTATGGGCAAAAATTATTTTGTTTTCTTCATCTTTTTGCTTCTGCATACATTAGCATTAGAAAATCAAATTCTGCATACCAGTTCTGCTAATCATGAACTTCGGTAATATTGGAATTTCTGTTTGGGAGGTGATATTTAGGCATGAATGCTGTCTCCCCAGGTGGAGAAATCACTGAGCGAATTTGACGAGTCCTCCCGAGCGAACTACATGAGCAGACTTCGCGCTTTCCTCTCCGAGGGCGACTTCTTCGGACGCATGGTGGAGCTGGTGCAGCCGAGGGAGCCGCTGGCTGTGCTCTGCCACGGAGACTGCTGGACCAACAACCTGCTGTTTCGATACTCCCCTGAAGGCAGCATCCAAGAGGTGAGTCAGACTTCGTGCTTAGCTGGGTCACGGCGGAGCAAGTAATACAGAAGGACTAAAGTTATCGAGCGATTCTGTCAATAAGTGAGCATTAATTCCGAACTCTGTCAGTTGTCAGATCTACCGATTATCTGTCGATTGCAGGCGTTGCAGGAATTCCTTAATACTAAATCAGACAGAAATAGTCTACTACAAAAACAATCTTGGTTCCTATCTGAAATACCGAGTGTTACAGAAAAATGTATACACACTTCAGGAGAAGAAAAAACATATGGAAACGTTTTCATACAAAATGTTTATTAGCCTGAAAGTAAGATTATAAGTCTGTTTGAAGTTTCCAACACACTTTCTGGGGTAAATGTTTATGTTAAGTGTTCAAAGTGATTGCCTTCTGCATCAATGCATTTCTGAACACGGGTTGCGACTGATTCGGTAACTACCGCTAAAGTTTCCAGTGGGATATCTGCGCACACTGTTCTAATCTCATCCCAAAGTTCGTTCAGGTTATCTGGTTTTCTTCTGTACACCTGGTCTTTCACTGATCCCCATAAGTAAAAGTCCAACGGTGTTAGATCTGGAGAACGCGCAGGAAACTCGATTGGATCCCTGCGTCCTATCCAATTCTCTGGAAAATGTAGATCAAGGTATGCTCTTACATCCCTATGGTAGAGCGCAGGGGCGCCATCTTGTTGATAATAAATCCTCTCATTACCGTACAGTTCATGAATGACAGGTAAAATTGAATCGTTAAGCATTCTCAGATAAAGTTCACCGGTTAAAGTACCTTCATAACGGAAAGGACCAATGAGTCCCCTACGAGTCAATCCGCACCACACATTTACACCAGGCAAATTCACAGCCGTTTCCACTGTGATGTGGGGATTATTGTCAGCCCAGTACACACAATTGTGTCTGTTGACAGTTCCATTGAGCTTGAACTGTGCTTCATCTGACAAAACCACATTCCCCACAAATCCCGGAACATTGTTAACCATGTCCCGAAACCATTCACAAAATTATAACCTACGATCTGAGTCGTCGTCGTTTAACTGTTGCACCAGTCTGGGAATGTACACTTTAAACTTGCCTTTCTTCAGAATGCGTAGCACGCTGACATGACTTACACCACTCTCACGCGCACATTGCCTTGTAGATTTTTGTGGCGACTGCTGAAAGCGTTCCAGCACCGCAGCCGAGGACTCGTCACTCGTAGCTGTGCGAGGTCGCCCTGATCGGCCTTTGTGAACATCACACACTGTTCCATGCAGCTCGAATTTGTCACGTATACGGGTAATTGTTAACCGTGTGGGTGGATCTGTACCAAACTCACGTCTCCACTGTCTCTGGACAGCAGCCACATTCTCAAATTTCCAGTACCACTTCAACAATTGCTTACGCTCTTCAAAGTTCAACCGTACTTCCGCCATGTTGATATCAGTTAAGCACCGCTGCCCGCGTCACGGCCCTAGCTTGCTGCCACCTATTGAGCAAACATCACACTACGTTTGTACCAAATTTCATCCTCTCAAGCGTGAAAACGAACTCTCTATGAACTTTAAAAGTGTGTATACATTTTTTTGTAACACTCGGTATTGTTACAAACAAGGAAACATTATCTGTTCACAGCTCACTTCTCTGGTCACTGCTTATTGCTAATCATTATGGCATTTTCGCAAAAACTGGAGCCGATCACGCCGAAGGTCCCGGATGCAATAAAATTAAATACTCGGCGTTGTCTGATTATCCACACCAGCAAATGCAGCTCGACAACCGAATAATTAATCTATCTCCAACAATTTGGTTTCATTGTTTTGTTATGCAAACATTTCCTCAGGTTCGGACGTGTCCATTACGGGTAGGTATGTATATACCCGTCAGATCTGATGCCGGTGGATCTGGGTGCACGGCTCGTGGGGGGTAGAAGGCTGTGAAGATTCCTCGAGCAGTGAGCGGCGTAAAGGAGAATCACTATGCTGACTCATGTAACGCACACGGTTCTAAAAATAATTCACATATTCAAAGAAAGCATAAAATTACAATTTTAAAACACCTCAAGTTTGTCCAAATTGACCATTTAATAAGGTAGTTACGGAAAAATATGGCTTTGCTAATACGCCAGCAACGCTCTCCATGGGGAGACTCTTTCACAGCGGTCGGACCTTCTCGCTGCGCTACTGCCGCAGACAATCTTTCTTGGTGATAGAAACTGGAATTCTATTGAGCCTTATAATTCGTGAAAGGATTGAGATATTATATTGGAACAAGTTGCTAGTTTACTGAGATATTTGACGGCTGTTTAATTGTATGAATAATATCTATTAGTATATTATATCGAACCTAGGAATGACTGTACGCTTGTAATGCCGAACCATTTACCCCAGCAATCCTGACAGTAAAATATTTTTTATATGTTGTAAACCTGATAATTAACAGAATACTATGATTACAACGTTTTTTATGCACTCATTTGCCAGAAATACCAGTAATTAAAATATTTACGGGTTCTTCAACACCTAAGTTAATCCATTTCTCCTAGTCATTAATAGTTAAATTTTATTTGCAATAATACTGGCTGGTTATTTAAGACTTAGTATGTTTTATGGCCAAGACTGCAGATTGGGACCTTCCAGTTGGTAGGAGTCAGTTGAATAATGTTCGACAGTACATCATAAAATAACGTTTAATAAATATTCTATGGTTTTATTTATTATAGAAATATTTATAATTGCAGAAATATTAACGCCTTCTGTTTCAATTTTCATTAATAGGTTAACAAATTTGTCAGGTCAGGTCAGGTCAGGTCAGTAATACGATAGTGGACCTGAAAGAGAGGTTAATGTTAACAACTTAAACTACACGACGCCTGGCTCTCACTGGCGCGGACAGAGCGGGTCACGTGTCACCTCCCACCAGACCACGCCGCGCCACACCATGCCAACGAAACACGTGACGGTTCGGACCTTCTAATTGGCCGGGAAAACCGAACCCTCTAAACGGGTCACGGGCCTCGGCTATATAACAACGCCACACACTGATTGAAGATGCATTTCTACCCCGGAAATAGACCACAGAAAGTTGGTCGAAACATCTACTAGACGAATCATGACTCGGCTTCACTCGGACAGCCAAGAAACTCTGTTCGCGGAAGCATACGATTACATTTGACTCAACACTATGGGGAGAAGATATTTTATCGAACACGAGAATTTTCAAAACTAAGTGAGATATGGGCCCAGAAACTTCGTCAGCTAGCGTTTTTACTGTGATGCAGAGACGAAGATGTGCTGCCGTCCTTCCTGAGAATTCGTCACCACCTCAACAAAAGAGTGGCCCTCAGAATTTAATATAACACCGGTTTGGCGTTGTTGAGAGAAAGGAAATATCACACCAGAAGTGACCTTGCTCATATCGAAGGCAAAATATTCCATGACATATTCAGTGACAAGCTGCTGAAGATGAAGATCTGAGAAAGGTCAAAAATAATTTCACATGATGTTTTATCCCTGCCACCAGTAACGTGAACGTAAATAGTCCAGGTGATATGCGGAAAATTGAAGTCACCTCCTTGTATTATTGCATGATCCGGAAATTAATGAACTACTTTACTTACATTATTCCTTAAGGCCTCAGCAATAGTTACATCTACATCTGGTGGACGATAGAAAGACCCTATTACAATTCTTGTCCTAGCTACTTTGAGTCTAATCCATAGGATTTCACAGACCGTATATTTCGTTATACGATAGGTGTTTACAAAAAGCTATAAATACACCACCACCATTAGAATTCCACCTATCCCTACGGCAAATGTTCATGCTATTGTTAAAAATTTCTGCTTAACTTATTCCCGTATTAACCAGCTTTCAGTACCTAGTACAATATCTGCTTCTGTGCTACTAATAACGCTTTCAATCTCAGGCTGCTTGTTACGAACACTTCTACAGTTGATAACGAGTAATGGTAGAGATTGCTTTACGCTACTCCTAACATATGGTGCCGAATTGAATTGAGCTGCCCCTAACTGTAATCCCAGTTACGGGTCTTCCTGCCTCAGCCTAAAAAATCCCCCAATGCACTCCACACGGCCCCTGACAATCGTGTAGCCGATTCACGTGTGTAGTGCACGCCTGATCTATCCAAGGGAACGCTACACAACTCGACCCCAGGGCGAAGATATAGGAAATTGGCAGCCATGATTATTGCAGAAACGCTGCAGTCTCTTGTTTAGACGCTCGACTCTGAACCAGAGGTCCACAGTCGATTCTATCGACAATGCTGCAGATATGTAGGATCGTAATTTTTCACGGCGTTGAATATTAATATATTTTTCTCGGGCTTCCAGTTGTGTTAAGATGTCACATTTGCGGGACGTTTCGAAGGCGTCCATCTCTGCCTTGATTCTCAACCAAATGTCAATGATTAACCGTTTGTTTATTAACTGTTTGTTTATTCAGTTAATCATTGACATTTGGTTGAGAATGAAGGCAGAGATGGACGCCTTTGAAACGTCCCGCAAATGTGACATCTTAACACGACTGGAAGCCCGAGAAAAATATATTAATAATGCTGCAGATAGTTAACTAAGCCGAAATCTTGCGGTCATCAATCACGGAATTCACCCTTTGTGAAAACCGTCGGAATGAAGAGAGCATACCCTCCGACCCAAAGCGGCAAGTATCTTTGAAGCCGACATGAGCTAAAATCTGCAGCTGGCTACAGTTCGTTGGTTCAATGACATCCGGGATGGGCTATTACACATCTTGGATCGGACCTCCCGGAATGCACAATGAATGCATATTGGATTTAATCCCTGTGCTATTCTCCATGTCCCTAAGGATCCCAATGAACCACCTAATGTTGGAGCTACCTGCTACGAAAACACCCTTCTTTGGTCGCTCAAATCTTGCCGGCGGGGGGGGGGGGGGAGACGTGTATCTAGCAGAATGACGATTGTGAAACTGAATCAGTCCCAGACAATACATCAAACCTATTGCACAGTTGTTCATACTCTCCTGGGATTCTGGATTTTTCGACTGCCCCCGCATGCGGCATCGACGTCTGGAAACCGCACACAGTCACTGTCTGGCGATCGCCGCAATGAATCCAAGGTCTCAGCCTGGACTGCAGGTACCATGATTGGTAGGGGAGAACCTTGGGAAGCAAAAGCTTCAACAGGGACACCCATATCTCATCTGCTGCAGTCGCCTACGACAGATTCCAGCGTTGTAACTTTCGTTAGCAAAGCTGCGAACTGAGCGTAAAGATCAGCCACTTCAGCCTGCGTCTGCACACAGCAATCACAGCCCCTTCACATATTACTTTCAGAACAAAAACTACGGAGAGGGTGGAAGATAAACTAACTGAGTGAAACAAATAAACTGTTCTATACTTACTTACAATCGCAAGTTACGGTTTAAATAGCACCTTACTGTGGAGATAAATTTAGAACAGACGGCGGATACTGCAGTAAGTAGTTGAGAGGACGTATTAGTAAACAGTATTAGACTATCACAGTAATAAATAAACGACGAATAAGCTGTATATACCATCCTACAGATTTTTTAAAATTCATCACGATTACTGTACGCTGCTGCTATTCAACTAATGCAAATCAAACGAAAGCAATCACAAAACTTTATATTAAGTGAACAGAAATGGCGGCACTAATCACGACGGTTGTTGAAAGTCAACTAACTGCTGCTCTGCGAAGGCAGCTAATATCGAAAGATAAAAGCTATCTACACCACAGAAATTGCGGCACTTACCACCGACCAGTTAGAAAATGCTTTATCCATTTACAAAGCTGATCCGATATACCGTACGCCCGATGCTTCGCTAGAAGGGGGTTGTGTGGCACAGAGTGACAGGCTTTCTGAAAATCTACAAAAAAATGCATCTACTTGTGAACCTGCATCAATAACCTTCATTACGTCGTGTGTAAATAGGGCCAGCTGTGTTTCACATGATCTTTTCTTCCGAAATCCGTGTTGATTTGTTGTAAGCAAATTATTTTCATCTAGAAAATTTATAATGTTCGAGCAAATAATATTCACCATAACTCTACCACAAACAGATGTTATAGATATGGGACGATAGTTTCCAGAATCAATTCGAACACCTTTCTTGAAAATCGGAATTACTTGAGCGATTTTCCAGTCTGAATGTACTTTTCGCTCTTCTAATGATTTACTGATTATATCAGACAGAAATGGCCCGATTTCCACCGCATACTCCGAAAATACTCTTACTGGAATTCTATCCGGGTCCGGTGTTTACCCCCACTTCAAGAGCTCTAATTCCTTTATGATATCTGCAGTATCTGTTCGTAAGGATTCCATTGCCAACTCGACACGGCGTGGGATGATGGGAATACTATCCTTATTTTCATCAGTAAACGAATTTTTGAATACAGTATTTAGTACGTAGGCTTTATCGCAACTTTCACTAACCTCAGAACCTTCACAAATTAGTGCTGGAATATTGCTATTGGTACAATTGATTTTTCGTAAATACGACCAAAATTTCTTTGGGTTTTCTGTGAGGTTCGTAGAGAGAGAGTTGGAAAGAAAATCATTGAAGGCCTCGCACATTACATTCTTAATACGTCTTCTTAACTCAGCTAAGATTTCTAAATCGCTGCGACACCCCTTCCTACTTGAGCGTGCGTGTATCCTCCTTTGTTTTTTGAGTAATCTTTTGACTTCGTATGTGTACCACGGTGAATCATCCTCCCCATTTATTTTCCGCTTCGGTATATGTATATCAATACCTTCCCTTAATATTCGTTAAAATCGATGCCACATGTCTTCAATTGTGTCCTTTGTTGAATTGATAGTTTGATAGTCTCAATTACCGCTTTGTGATCGCTTGTTCCTGTGGTCGTTGAAATGGCGGTGAATAATTCTGGCCTGTTGGTAACCAGCAGATCTAAAATATTTTTGCTACCGTTATGATACCGCTTAGGTTCATTAACTAGCTGCTCAAGATGATTATCTGACAAAAAATCGAGAATTACTTCAGAAGCTGCCTTATCTCTGCTACCTGTAATCTGAACGTAATTACGCCAGTCAATATAAGGCAGATTGAAGTTGCCTCCTAGAATCATAGCATGATCCTGAAAACGGCTAGCTTTAGTGTTTACATTATTTCTTAACTCCTCGGCGATAGCTATGTGGACGGTAGAAGGCGCCTATGACGAATTTTGACCCAGCTACATATCACAGATCGTATCGACGCCTATTTCATTACATGGAAGAAATTTACTCACAGCTATAAACACCCCACCTCCATGAGAATGTAATCTGTCTTTACGAACGACGATCATGCTCTCTTTAAAAGTTTTGGCGGAACTTATTTTCCGTTTTAGTCAACTTTCTGCACCGATAACGATATCCGCTTCTGTGCTATAAATAACGCTTTCAAGTTCCGGTTGTTTGTTACAAACGCCTCTACAGTAAATTACGAGAACTTTTAACTGTCGAAATTCTTTTATGTTCCTCCTACATGCCGGTGTTACATCTGTTTGGGTTGCCCATAGCTGTATTTCGTGATGCGGGTCTTTCTCCCTCAGCCTAAAAAACCACCCAGTGCATGCCACACGGCACCTGTAATGCGTGTAGCCGATTCACGTGTGTAGTGCACACCTCACCTATTAAGGGGAATCCTACATGACTCGACCCTATGGCGAAGATCGAGAAATCTGCAGTCAATAACATCACAGAAACGTCTTAGTCTCTGGTTCAGCCCCTCAATACGGCTCTGAACCAGAGGTCTACAACCAACTCAGTCTACGATGATATAGATGGTTAGCTCTGCCGATATCTTGTAGCCACTGGCCACAGAGTTCACCCTTTCAGCAGCCGCCGGAATGAAGAGGGGATAACCTCCGACCCAAGGCGACAAGCATCATTGGTGCCGACATGAGCCACAATCTGTAGTTGGCTACACCCCACCCTTTCTATGGCATCCGGGATATCCTGTTCCACTTCTCGGATCAGGCCACCCGGAATACACACTGAATAGACGTTGGATTTCTTCCCCAAGTAATCCGCCAATTCCCTAAGGGGCTCTAATAACCGCCTAACATTAGAGCTTCCAAGTACCAAAATCCCCTTCTCTGTTTGCTTAAACCTAGCGGGCTGAGGGGCCGTCAACTCGCAGGATGACAATTGTGGGACTGAGTCAGCCTCCGACAATACATCATACCTTTTGGATAGTGGAACAAGTTCAGCGTCTTGGCCTTTAAGCCTGCTCGACTGCCCCTGTGTGCGGCTTCGAAGTCTAGAGGCCATACGCCAGTCACCGACAGGCGACCGCGGCATATCCTCCAACTCTTCAGCCTTGGTTGCAGGTATGACGGTCGATATGGGAGAATCTGTTATAGACATAGCTACACCAGTTTCCCCAATATTACATCTGCTGCAACCTTTTACGGCAGCTTCCAGCTGTGTAACTTTTGCTAACACAGCTGCAAGCTGTGCACGGAGATCAGCCACCTCAGCTCGCGTCGGCACACAGCAATCACAGTCCCAAGCTATTCTGCTTTTGAAAAACGCGAAAAAGAACAGAAAAAAGGAACAGAAACTCGAAATAACCTGTACTTCGAACAAAATATAAACACTCAGAGATCAAATACAAAAGGAAAATCCGCTACTGTCCTCAGAAACTGCTCAACTGTACTTAATCTCTACTTTCTACAAAAAGTAAACACTCAAAGATTACACTAACTAAATCGGCACACCACTATTTTATTTATTTGTCGTATGGCAAGCAACTAATACAATAATAAATATATACAATGACAAGAACGTTGGTAGCGTTCACAAGCTGATGTCTAATTCTTCCAGCCATTCTAAGAAGGAACTTGTAGCTCCAAAAACATCTTAATATGGTCCATCATACTTCCGTAGAGGGCATTCCCTGATAATATGGTCCACACTCTGGGAAGGAGCACCGCAGTCACATGCAGGAGAATCATGAAGACCCCACTTATACAGCATCGCGTTGCATTTCGCATGGCCTATTCTTAGGCGATTTAGTTTGACCCACTGGTCTCTATTTAGATGGAATCCTGGAAGTCCAGTTGTGGGGTCTTTAATATCTGAATGTTTTACAGATGCGGAGTTCCAGCTTTGTCGCCATTTTTCCATGACATCAAAGTCAAATACATCTTGCCATACCGGATTTCTGGATTTAAGACGAGAGGGTGGTAAGTTATTTAGAACCTCGTGGATTGGGAGATCCTGTGGATGATCAAGATGGTGTAGTTTTATCCACTCACGTGCCGTTGCTTCTTGGCGTCTGATCTGCTGATCAGGTGCAACTAGGGGACTGGGGTGGATTTTAGGGTGCCAGTTATTAGTCTCATACACTCATTCAGGTGGACGTCGATTTTTCTAGTATGAGTACTAGGTTGCCACACTGGTGCACAGTACTCAGCAACAGGGTAAACCATGGTGAGAGCGGGTTGTTCGTAGTGTGTTCGCATCAGCTCCCCACGAAGTACCAGCTAGCTTCTTCATGATGTTGTTTCGTGTTTCCAGTTTCTGACTTGTGTTTTCGAGGTGTTTTTTTGAATGTTGAGGAGCGGTCTAAGGTGATGCCAAGATACTTAGGATAGAAATTATGTTTCACCCTCTGGTGACAGAAGTTCACTTTGAGCTGCTGATGTGCTATTCTATTGCTCAAGTGAAATGCGCATACTTCTGTTTTCATTGGGTTCGGACAAAGTCTCCACTTTCTATAATATGTGTTCAAGGTTTTCTAAGTCGTTAGAGAGAATGCTCTCACCTTCCTCTAATGTGGCAATTTGGACGGCGATAGCTAAGTAGTCAGCGTAGCAGAATTTATTGCCGGTTGTTTTCTGACATGTCACTGGTGTACAAGTTGAAGAGTAATGATCAAACACAAATCGAAAATACGCTACTGTCCTCAACGACTGCTGAACTGTAACTATTCTCTACTTTCTACAAAAAGTAAACACTCAAAGATTACACTAACTAAATCTGCACACCACTAAAGATGAAATACAAAACGAAAATACGCTACTGTCCTCAACGATTGCTGAACTGTAACTAACCTCTACTTTCTACAAAAAGTAAACACTCAAAGATTACACTAACTAAATCTACACACCACTAAAGATCAAATACAAAAAGAAGATACGCTACTGTCCTCAACGACTGCTCAGCTGTAACCAACCTGTATATTTTACAAAAAGTAAACACTCAAAGACTACACTAACTAAATCCGCACACCACTAAAGAGCAAATACAAAACGAAAATACGCTACTGTCCTCAACGTCTGCTGAACTGTAGAAATTGATTGCCGCCAATGGGAATGTCATGTACCATTACTTTAGTACTGTGGTGAGAGGAGGAAACAAGGTCTGCCCCGAAAGGAAGCATCAAATTATAAATGTGGTTCGCAAACTTAGTGGCACAAGTTTGTTTGCGGCGTTTGAAAATGGTTCTGGGCATAGCCAGCTTGCTCTCCTTCAGAGAAATTGTAGGGACATTACTTACATGAATAACTGTAACTGGACAAGGACAGTCTGAAATTGACCGAACACTAAGCGGTTTCATTTGAACACTAGGCTGAGATTCAACACGCAAAGTATCACGCGAAACCGGTGTTGCTTCCTGGACCAAACCACTGTTGATATCTTTTACTGGCACTCGGAGCCTCTCGAGTTTTACTTCTTCTTTAATCCCCTCCATCTCCTCTTCACCTAGTTTAAGATCTTTTTCCATAGCTTTCAACTTAATATCTTGGTATCCTATCCTGTCCTCCACAACCCCGATCCACTGTTGTGTTATTCCGTTTCTGTTACTATCTCCTGCTTGAACTAATCGAAAAGTGTATTCGTTTCTTCATTCCTCACGAAACAATCTTGTCGTAATTGCACTAATTGACCCCTTATTTTCAAGAGTCTATCATCAAAATCAGCAGTGATTTGATGGCGAAGGGCTTCATTTTTCACTCTTATCTCAGCTTTAAGAGCACTCACATTATCCTGAACAACATTTATTTGTTGTCGGGTTTCAGCAGTTTCAGCTTTAAGGTCATTTTGAGGGGCATTACGGGTTTCAGCAATATCTTCTTTAAGTTCCTTAAAGTTTTTACTCATCTGTTCCATAAACTTCACCCACATTTCCGGTACAGGTGGCTTATCACTTTGCTCTGCTACCCCTTCCATAGCAGATTCCTCGGCCTTCATATTTAAAGATCAGAACTAAACCAAACTTGAATGACACTACATATAGACCAGTAAGTTACTCTATCAATACCTATCAACCAAACTTGAATAATCAGGACAAAAGATAGACCTTTCAGTTTCAAATCAACTCACCACAACGCCGTGACAACTCTTCAGATTAAACAAAACAACGCAGTATATATATCACAACCAAAACCAGATTTACATTAAAGAGAAACGAAAATCAACGTAGATTTGCTCTTTGGACAGTCGTATACACTTCTCCAAACTGTTGCTGCAATTAACACACATATATATAGTGCAGTGATTTATATCTCCATTTAGTACTGCTGACGTCAACCCCATATACAGACTACACTGGCTCGTAGCTCAACGGTACTACCACCTGAAATTGGCATGCTCAGAAATCGTTCTACTTGCTAACATAAAAGTTTCGCGTCTTACTCACGCAATTAATGTCTTTGAAAATGGAAATAATTGCAATCCTTTTTCAGAATGGAAAAAAAATCGTTTGTAAGGAGAACTGAAATTTGAAACTTCTGTATATATTTTTTTTTTTATGAGAGTGCGAATTAAATTTTTCGTGAGTATAAATTCTTGCAATTATGCTATAAATTTTACGGAACTTCCGGTAAATAGCAACCGGCGGTACAAATTAATTTGAAACAAAATCACAAAAAAATCCCGTTAATTTGCTGTATTTTCACTTCAAAAAAAAAATTATTTTAAAAATATTTCCCGGCTGTTTATAGTCTACAGTTGCCTGTTAGACGTCTTTTCAACTCCTACCGCGCTGTTTTCTGCGACGTTCTACTACTCGTCCGTTCCACGATGTGCTGTTCTGCTATCTGCGTTACGCTGTCAACAGGTACTGCATCGCTTTATCCACTGCTTAGTAATCGTCTCTGGTTGTCCGTGTTGACTCTCTTACGCCACCGTTTTTGCACCAATTTGCTGCTTGTCGACTATTTCTTCGTGCCTCCACTATCTTTGGCTGAATCCAATTCGCAATTATTAACAATTGTTTAATTGTTTATGCTTATACCACTCTATATTTTGTGATTTAGATGGCCTTTCTAGTTACTTTATTTGCCTATTAATCTCACAATTCCTGTCATTTACGGTTGCCATGTCGGTATAACAAATCTATTCGTATTTAAAATTAAACAGCCCTGTCATGGTCACCATGTCGGAAAAAGTTACCTATGGATATGAGATTTATAAATAGTAGTTCTTTTGGTTTCCGACTCACAAATTGGACACGTTTAAAGTTAGTATAATGACGATCTAATGGAAGGATAATCAGACTCCGTTTTAGTTAATTAAATCTCGGCCACCACCATTGGCTGGCTAGGGTACAAATTAATACATATATATTAAAATGTTTCTTCAAATAACCAGACGTGTATGAAGAACAGCAGTCAAAGATTTATTCACAGTTTTGTACTGCACAATATACCAGGCCACCAATGGAAAAAAATTACATACGAGTAAAGATACTGGCAGTAACTATAATCCGTAGATGCAGGTTCTTAAGAGTGAAAAGCAACACAATAATCACTTACACGTAGCTGTTTATACCAGCACAGTTATCCAACACTCCACCACTTAACGTAATCTCCTAGTTTATTCTGTCAATGATAAGTTTACCGACGCGGTAGCCGGTAATTAGTATCTCACAGGAACTTAGACACTTTGACACAAACCACTTACTATTCTTGCCATGACTTGCATCGAGCTACAACGAAAGCGGCGACATGTTACCAACCAACCTCCCGCTCGATTCAACTCCACTGATCGATTAATCGATCGTAAGTATCGAATGTCACCGATACACAAAGCATTCGATCTTTGGCAATACATAACATAAATTTAATATTAAAAAAATGTTAATTAACTGAATTAACTGTAATGTGACATCCTACGTTTGTACGTTTTAAGATCCTTCCGAATTTCAGTCAGCCAAGGTATTGGGTTTTTAAGTTAACTTGCATAATCTATTACCTTTTTTGTCAATCGATTTTCTGGTGCGTCTTAAGGTGACCAAATAATTTCATTTGCCTTTTCTTGATGCCAATTTCGATGTCTCATAACTTTTATGTCCTTTTGGTTGATTGTAGTCTGTAACCATTTGAGTCTTGCTCCTCGAATTTTTCTAATGATTTTTCTCTCCACTTTTTTTTATTTGTTCAAGGTCATGTTTTCTTTTAAGTGTTAACATTTCACTTACATAGAGGACTTTTGGTTTTATGACTGTGTTGTAGTGCTGAATTTTGGTCCTGTCTTGATATGGATTTTTTTGTTGTAGAGTTTTTGCACTAATCCTAAAGATTTGCTGCGAGATTTTTCTCAAGGCCTGTCGGTTCGATGAATTCTCGAGGTATTTAAGGTGTAGGACCCCACTGATTTTACCGTATTTTGTTCTCAAGCTTTGCTATTTCTGTCTTTGAATTTATGAATTCAGTTTTCTCGAATGAGATTTGTAACCCTATTTTTTCTGCACATCCTTTACGTGTCTCAAGCTGTTTGATGCAGTCTCATTCGCCTGCTGCTAGTATCGTAAATCATCCGCAAAAGCGAGGTATCGCATATAGAGGTTGTTTTTGGGAAAGCCAAGTGGAATTGGTTTTCAAACACTTACATATCTTGAGTTCTTTCTCCCATTCTTCCACAACATTGTCTAGAACGACGTTGAACAGAAGAGGAGAGAGTCCCCATCGCCTTGTCTCACACCTGTGTGAATCTCAAAGGTTTCTGAAATTTCTCCCTTGATTTACTTTAGATTTAGCGCCAATTAGTATTTGTTTATGAGTTCTCGTGGTTTTGGATCTAATCCCCTTTCATCTAAAATTTGGATGAGTGAATAAATGTCTATTGACTCATATGCCTTAGGGATTTTTGTCTGAGGACTCGCCTTTTGATTATTGTTTTGATGTTGAAAATTTATTTGGAGTATGACCAGTTTGGTCTGAATCCTGCTTGATATTCTGCTAATTTAGGCTCTAACTGCTCCTGTGTTCTATTCAAAATACAGGCTGAAAGAATTTTGTACGTGACTGGTATAAGGGAGATCCGTCTACAGTTGTTTACATCTGATTTGTTACCTTATTTATGTAGTGGGTGGGTTAGAGCAATCTTCCAATCATTTGTGATTTTTTCGGTTTGCCATATGTTTTGGATTATTTTTGCAATTTCTTTGAGTGAATTTGGACCTAATTTTTTTTAAAAGTTCCGCTACAATTACATCTTCTCCTGATGTTTTATTCTTTTTAAGTTTCTTTATATGTCCATAAATTTCTTCTTGTGTTGGTGGTGATGAGTTCTCTGTTGTTATTTCAGATTGTATTTTCGGGAACCTCTTTTTGGATTGCGAATAATTTAAGATCTGTGAAAAATAAGTGGCCAGCTTTATTTTTCAGGGCAAGTTTGCCATTTTGTTTTCTAAAACAAAGGCTCTGTGGTGAGTGCCCTTTGATTTGGTTCGCGAAGGTCTGGTAGAAATAGTGTGTATTGTAATTTTTTAAGCTGTCTTCGATTATCTGTAGTTGTTCGTTGACGTTTGTTTTGTCTTAAAATCTTTGATGTTTGCGAACTTCGAGAAATTTATTGTGTGTTTCTTCAGATTTGTTGCAATTGTAATTTTGAAATGCCTTTTTTGTTTCTTCTAGTGCTTTGGTTTTTTGTGAAGAGATATCAATTCTTTCGCGGTTTTGATTATTTTAGTCCAAAATTTCTGGGTGTCCCGCGCGGGATCTTCTTCCCATGTTTCTTGATTTTAGAGTCTTTGATTTTGTACTGATCGAATTTTGGAATCACTGGTGTTTTTCTGTTAAATTTTCTTTTGGGCGTGAATTGGATAAATAGTGATCAGAATCTATATTTACTCCTTTGTGTGCTTGTACATCGTGAATTTCTTTTTGATAGCAACATGATCAATCTGAAATTACCCTAAATGATTGATCGGTGATCGCCATGTTTTTTGCTTTTTGTGATTTTTTCGAAGTGAGGTGGACATAATTTTGAGGTTGTTTTGCTGGCATAACTCAATAAGTCGTGATCATTTTTGTTGATGAACTTGTGTGTAGGGTAATCTCCTACCGTCTTCTTGTATTTTCGTTCCCTGCCATACTGTGCGTTGAAGTCACCAAGCAAAATTTTCGTATCATCTTTCGGAATTTTGGCCATCACTGTTTCAAGCTCGTCCCATTATCTTTCTATTTTTGCGAGCTCTTTTTTACTGTCACCGTTTGTTGGTGCATGTACATTGATGAAAGTTTAATTTTTGTTTGTGTATTTTATTCTCATTGTCGTAAGTTTATTGTTGATGGGTTTCACATCTTTCACTGACTCCAAACTTTTTCTGTCTATAGCAAAGACCATGCATAGTAGTGCTCCCCCTTGGCCAATTTTCTCGTTAGTTCCAAATTTGAAGATTCTGTAATTATTGTAGTCTATCGTTTCAGAATCTGTAAAGAGTATTTCTTGCAGGGTGAGGATTTGGATTTTCTGTTTATTGAATTCCGTTGTGATATTGTGTAATTTTCCCTTTTGAATGAGTGTCTGAATGTTGAAAGTGCCAAATAAGTGTGTGTTTTTCGTGATAGTTTACCAGAGCACTCCGACTTGCTCTCTGGTATTAGTCCAAGCTCCCCAGAATCCGAATGCTTGGTTGCCACTTTGGAGTGGGTGGATCGTTTTATTTTTTTTATTTTTTATTTTTTTGAAGACGCAGCTCACTCAAATTACACAAACGTTTCTCATCAAACAAAACTCTTTAATCAATCTATTAATCTGACTGATTTGTGAAGGATAATAAGCTAGCAATATAACTAAATGTATTACTGAGATGTGTTTGTTATAATTTTTTTTAAATAATAATATTCGTCTTAAAAATATAAATTAAATTTTAGGAGAAAATTTAAAGCAATGAAAACTTTTTCTAAAATCAATCATTACCGGTTATTTATTTTTGTCCAGGCCCATATGAGAATATGTTAATTTTTACATTTGAGGAGCACACTACAAATTTTATATAGGTTAAAAATTTGTAACTAGTCACTTAAAAATCTTTAAAATTTCGCAAAAGATATAAAAATAAAAAACAATAAATCATATTCTGAAAATGTTAGTTAAAAGCATAAATTTTGTAATGGAAGAATTTTTAACACCTATGAACATTTTAATTTTATCTTTTAAATATTAGTAGTAGGATCTGTTTTCTAAATCACGACAATGAGCAAAATACCTTCCGGGGTAAGAGAAAAAATAGTTATCAATACATTTCAGTATTATATCACATTTTCTGTTTTTTTTTTTTGTATAAGTAAAAAAGCTTCAATTTAATCGGTTTGAATAAAACTTTCTGTGAATAATATTACATAAATATGAAATTAAAGGAATAAAGGAATTAACTGCAGAATCCTCTATAGTAAAATGCCTTGTCTGGAGACTGCGCGCTCCTCGATAACTATTGACTAGAGTACAGTGACGTCACGTGCCAGCCGTCTCTAGCGAATTAACAGCAATTAGGGGTTAGGCGCACAGTTTAGTAGCAAATTAATGGCCATAATACTGTCATTAATGTTGCGTTTAATAACATTTCATAGTTAAAAAAATATGGAAATACTTCACGGCTGAAAAAACGCTGAACTACTTTTCAATAACGTGTCGACTTCATGAAACTTAAATTAGACAGAGAATACCAGTTGTCATTCCGGCAAAAGTTAAATTTTATGACCAAAGTTATTCACGTGTTGGCTATTACATGTGCTTTAATTTTACCTTTTTATGTAGATTTAAATCATCAAGGATACGAATTTGAATACGCTATGTGAAACTGATTACTGCACTTGATTCTTGTCTTCAGCTACAGTATTTAGTGTTTAAAACAAGTAAATAAAATATTTTCTTATTATTATTATTATTTAAATAAAGAACTTACTTTATTTGACCAATATAAATCACAACAATCAGCTTTGCAATTCAACAACGATATTCTTGCCGCAAAATAACAGCGATAGAGTTTTAATATATTTCTGTCGGGCTTCCAGCCGTGTTAAGATGTCACATTTGTGGGACGTTCGAAGGCGTCCTTCTCTGCCTTCATTCTCAACCAAATGTGACATCTTAACACGGCTGGAAGCCCGAGAGAAATATATTAATATTCAACGACCTGAAAAATAGCGATCAGAGTAGTTAGAAATTAGAGATTATATGCATAGTTTAATTCGTACGCTACTGCTATGAAATTAATGTCCATAATACAGTCATTAGGTCTGCTTTTTGTTTAATCTTAAAAAAATGTGGAAATATATTTAGGCTGAAAAAACGTGGAGCTACGAGTGCTTTTCAGTAATATGTCACTAATAAAAATAAAAGTTTAGAAACTTAAATTTCTCATGGTCGCTGCTACAACCATGAATGCTAAGTGTTTATCCGGCCTAAGTTAAATTTTAATTGAATTAAAACTTTCACTAATGTTGCTGCTTGATGAAAGTTTATAAATTACAGTTTATTTTTATTACATATTTTACTGTCGTTAGTGGTCTCTGATTACGTTCTCAGCACGTGAGTTATTAGGATATTTAAATTGGATTCAAGGCCAAAAATGTTACCGAATCAAGTATTCTGACAATTCATTTCTTCAGAGTTATTCAGCTATTTAATAATCTGGAATTTTCTATAACTTCTCATGTAGTTACAGAAACTATGAAGAAAGATTACATTATGAATGTTTTCCCAGCCTCAATAAAGAAACAAAGTGATGCTTTAGAAGCAAACAGGAATTTTTCAAATTTTGCAGAATTCAATTTTAGGGTCAAATACAAGTCAAGTCTGTATTTCAAAAAGTTCGAGTGTACGTCCATTGAAATATCTAGTGTTTAATACTTCTATTAACATTTCTCAGTTTAAAGCTCAGAGATTTTGGTCACCCTTAGATTTTTTTTGTTTATTTTTTGGCAAAAGATAAAAAACAATTAAGTTATTAAGAATTCAGAGAAAGTTTACATCAAACGTACGTAATCGCAAAATGTATCAGTCAAATAAATAACAATTGTCGGTTTTTGATATTATACTTTCCATCATTTAAAGCAAAATGCATTAAAAAAAAAACTTATCTAATATTCCGATAATCTAACCGGAGTAGTAAGGTACTCATATCACGAAAAATATCATTACAAATGATGCATATTCGATTTTTCCTTACTAGCTTTTCCAGAATAAATTCCTATTACCACCATTGGTCGTTTTTGACGGGCGTCAAAACTAGTATATACTATAAACGAAAAAATTAACTCTACATTTATATCTACATTTATACTCTGCAATTCACAATTACTGTGGGTGATAGAGGATGCTAAGCACCAATCATCATTTAGTGCATTCCAATCCCGAACAGAACGAGGAAAGAAAGAATACATAAATTTATCAGTACGGCATCTTATTTCTCGAATCTTATCCCTCCTGTCATTGCGAGCTAAATAGGTTGGCGGAAGAAGTATTTCAGTGCACTCGTAAATTAAAGTTTGTCGCATATTCTCCAACAAATTCAAACGAAAACGACGTCGTCTGTCCGCCAAACAATCCCAGCCCAACCCACGTATCAACTCTGTGACACTTACGTAAGGACTGTAACTAGCGGTCACGAATCGAGTGGCTCTCCTCTGTACCTTCCCCAACGTATCAATCAATCCCTTGCGATTCGGATCCCAAATTGCACAACAGTAATCCAAACGCGGACGCACTAGTGTGTTGTACGCAATTTCCTTTGTATGAGCATTACAACTTCTCAAAATACGACCTATAAAACATATTTGAGAATTAGCTTTGTCTGCGACGGAAGTTATGTGCAAGTCCAATTTCATGTTGCTTTGTACTGTTACGCCTATATACTTCAGGGAGTGTACCATGTCAACAACCGAATTGTTAACTTTGTACTCGTGAGAAAACGGGGTCTTTTTATTACTTATGTGCATTGCCTTGCACTTTTTACAGTTAAGTGTAAGCTGCCATTCACGGCACCATTCTGAAATAACATCCAGATCGCACTGAATTTCTAAGCAATCGTCGGAGCAGCTCACTTCCCTATAAATAAGTGCATCATCAGCAAAAAATCGCATCCTGCAATTAGCGTTGTCACCGAGATCTTTTATAAAAATTAAGAAAAGAAGTGGCTCTATTACACTTCCTGAGGAACCCCCGAAGGAACATCTAGCTTTGAAGAGGCTTCCCCGTCAACAACGACATACTGCGATAGACCAGTTAGAAAATCGCGTATCCATTCGCAAATCTGATAAGATATACCGTACGCTCGAATCTTCGCCAAAAGGCGGTTATGTGGTACAGAGTCAAAAGCTTTCTGGAAATCTTGTGATCCTGCATCGATAACTTTCATTACGTCATGCGAAAATAGAGCCAGTTGCGTTTCATACTATCGGTTCTTCCGAAATCCGTGTTGTTTCGCTGTAAGTAACTTGTTTCCGTCTAGAAACTTCACCTGCGCTATTTTCTAGTCGGAAGGTACTTTCCGTTCTTCTAAAGATTTACGAAATACATCTGACAGAAATGGTTCTATTCCGAAAATACTATTACTAGTATACCATCAGGACCCGGTGCCTTCCCCCACTTCAGGAGCTTTAATTGCTTTATGATACCTACACTATCAATTTGAACTGGATCCATCTCAAATTCTACACGCCGTGCAAAAGCGGTAATGTTTTCCATGTTTTCGTCAGTGAAAGAATTTTTAAATTCGTTGTTAATTACGGTAGCCTTGTCACGGCTGTCATAAACTTCCCGACCGTCTTGTAGTAGAACTGACATATTGTTGTCACTACCACTAACTTTCTTAAAAATCATAAATTCTTATTTTGTTAAAATTTTAAATTCATTTTAGTTTTATTTTATTTTAATGTCATATAACTTCTTATAACGAATGGAAATACAGTGTAAACTATTATTAACAAAGTTTTATATTTAAGATGGCTGGGAAAACATATTTTTGGACATTTATTATTAACTAGTGTAAGACCTGACCATTTTTTTGCGTATCGTCGCGAGTCTAGAATAGTTCCAGTTTTCAGGGTCAAAGATTATGACAGGTTCACCTAATCTTTCCAAATACGAACTTCACCTGTGTTTTACCTTCATGATGAAAAAAATCTCTTGAGAGGCATCTGGTCGCTGTTAATTTGCTTGCGAAGGCTGATACGTGACACCGTTCTCCAACCAATAGGTATAAAGGTGAGTGAGTGCATGAGTGAGTGAGCTTAGAAAATTGAAAATTGTATAGTAGATTAATTGCTAAAATGACTTCAAGCTGATATTGTAATGAGACGTACGTATCTGTTTGGTGCCACGGTTTGCGCATTTGTATGAAGAAACCTAATAACCCTTGACCGATTTCGCTTCATCTTTCTTAACACTGTTCATTAATCAGAACACACGTTGAAAGCAATTCTTGACACTTTTGAGCATTAATAACTGCAGAGATCAATATTAAGATAATGCAGGCAATGTGTATGGAAGAATAATGTATGTAGAAAGAATGGTGAAGGAAATATGCCGTTATATATAGCCGTATATACCATGCTCCACACATTATTTAAATTTGATCTGAATGCTAGCCGCCGAATATTTTCAAAAGGGTAATTAGTTTTTCAGGTTCTTACAAAACCTTTGTTTTTTCTCCACAGCGTCAAAACGGTTACACGAATGCCTGGCGGAACTTGGAATGTTTCTCCAAAATGTGTATCGAATATTCGATTATCAACTAGAGAGAGGCCTGCACTAGAAATAACAAGGACCATAATTAAATAATACAGGTCTTAAGAAGATAAAAAAAAGGTTCGTGGCAAAACCCTTTGGTCCGAAGTGAGCCGACAGGACGACTATCACAAATATCTACTTTAGAAACAGCCATGATGTCTTAATTGTGAGGTTTACCAAACTACATTAAATTAAAGACTTAAACAAAACTGGAGAGAATCCTTTGCCAGTAATCATTGTTTTAACTACGATTTTTATTCTCTGGCCAACGACTTGGAACTATTCGAAGCTACAATCTTGTGCAATCACTTCTGAAAACGTTCAACAGTTCTTCTTCACATGGGTAACTTACACCTTACTAGATAGCGTGAAGTAAATGATAAAAAATTTAAGCTACTTTCCCTTCGAATCTGCGGTCAATTCCAACGTTTCTCTAAAACTTTTAAACACGTTAGAAACGATCTCAAACTAGTAAGTGATAACATGTATTTAGAGGTGAATAATTTGCATAAAGTCTTTAATGCACAATTTCTCTTATATTTTTTGACTCACTGACAACTATAATACACTGCCGTATGTGAAAAGTACAACACAGAGAACGAATTGTCCGAATAGCGCCACACTTGATGGAAGTTGCGACGAGTGAGCAATCAATAAGTGATAAGTTTTGCAGCGAGATGGGGTACACCTTATTCCGAACAGAGCCATCTCGTGTCGGTCCGACAGGGTCGGTGTTGCGCCGAGTGTTGTCGCTGCAGAGCTGACACACGAGGTGGACACAATACAGTGAGTGCCAGTATGCCTCGTCGACGTCAAAGGGAGCCATATCGGCATGTGAGCGAGTTGGAACGAGGCAGAGTGATCGGTCTCCGGAGAAACGGTGTTGTAATACCGTGACATTTCGGCGCGCACACGCCATACTGCTACGACAGTGATGCGTGTGTGGAAGCCGTGGATAGAGGAAGGTCGTACGCAGTGACGAGCGGGAACTCGACCACGGAACAGGACCACAGCCTGGGATGACCGTCATCTTGTCCGCATGGCCATAACGGACCGTATAGCGTCATCCACAGTGCTGGCTCGTCGCTGGAGCACTGCAACAGGTGTGAACTTGTCTGCATCGACGGTTCGTCCCCGTATGCTACAGGTTGGACTGGTTGCACGCATGCCATTACGTCGGCTTGCATTGTCCAGAAACCACCGGCTCCTCCGACTGCAATGGGCACGTGAACACCGTCACTGGGGTGCTGAGTGGCAAAATGTAATCTTTTCGGACGAGTCTCGCTTCAACGTGTCCTACAGTGAAAGCCGCCACATACGTGTCCGGTGATACCGTGGTGAGCGCAACCTGGAGGGCTGCATTGTGGAACGGCATAGCGGCCAAACACCAGGTGTGATGGTTTGGGGCGCCATTGGTTACAACATCCGATCTCGCCTCCTACGTGGTCGTGGAGCCTGAGGAACTCCCCCTGCTTCAGGCATCTCCTCAGGCCACACTTCAACAGGACAATTCCCGGCAACATGTTGTGAGGAATGTACAGGCCTTCTTCGAAGAGCGACGGGTACCGTTGCTTCCCTGGACTCCACGTTCGACCGTTTTGTCGCCCATCGAACATGTCTGGGATATGATTGTTCGGCACCTGGCGCGTCACGGTCCTCCAGTGTCACGGATTTTGGTGTCGGATACAAACTGCGTGGAGGGAAATCCCTCAGGAACGCATTCAGAACCTTATTGATTCAATGCCACGGCGTATAGCAGCTCTAATTGCAGCGCATGGTGGCCACACGACATACTGAATAGTAGGGCTCAAAGGACATGTACAGATTTGAAAAGGTAATCATTTGTTAGTTGTCACGTACCTAACCTGTGGTATTAAATTCATTGAATTCATGCGTTTCCTTCTCGGTGTTGCACTTTTCACAAACGGCAGTTTATTTAAATTTCATTCAGAAGATTCCTTAAAACAGAATTTACTAGGTAATAATTATTCATTCTTTAAAAATCTGAACACAGTTCTGTTCCGATCACAGCCGTTGCTCAAAACTTCTAAAATATTTCACTAATGATTTCTGACCTCTTGTTTCAGTAGTACGGAAGTAGCGAGTATTGGAATTTAGCTTTTGCTGACAGTTCCTTCAGTCACCTGTTGCCCCTACGAACGTAAGCAGCAGAATAGTCGACGAGTAACTAATTACGTCGATGTTTCTCGTTTTTCTAACTTGACACATCTCTGCTCACACTTAAGTAAACTTGGCTCTTTCTAGCCTCCATGAACGAAAAATTATAAATGGAGTGATTATACGAAAATCTTATCCCTTGATGAACAAAAACGGCAAGAAACTAACTTACCTGCATACAATTCAGTAGACCAACTCAGACGGGTAGGCTAACGCCAACTTCTCTCGACGCTGTAACGAGCGTCCTCCTTCGCCGACGCTGGTGAGAAGTCAGCGCCGCGTGTTGGCTCCGCAAAGCTGATGAGTTCTGATGCAATACGATGTCGACCTCCGCGGAAGAATGGCGTCTCGTTGCGTACAGGTGAATCTTAATATTGCACTACGCTGGAAATACATGAATCTTACTAAAAAATTCCAGAATAATGTCCTTAATACCCACAGTAAAACCATAGAGACGTCACAGGCTCCATTTTGAAGCAGTTTAATTTTTTATCGGAAACTGTGCAAGGTGATTGCAGCCTCAACAAATCAGTATTTTTAATTAGGTATAAAAAAAAGGAAATTCTTTCTATATGAATGAAGAAGATGGGGAAAGTAGATCTCACGGTAATATATATTCAATAGATGCCCAAACCGCTCACCCAAATAAAATTTAATTGTGACGTAAAATTGTTACTGCAGCCATTTTCGAGTGCCTCCATTTCTTCCATTTTGCATTCAGGTTTTAAGTGAGCTATAAAGGCAGAAGATAGCTTATGACGATATTAATAACGATTTCTCTTTAGACTGGAGAAGAAGGAGAAGAAGAAACAAGAGGTAGTGCCAAAGAAGTGCAAAGGCTCTATCCAGGATACCTGACGGTCTGCAAAATTAATATGTGGTTTGCAAAAATTATAGAATATCTGCAATAAAAACAATTAAGAACCTAAATCAATTAGTGATTTTGCTCATACAAAACATTTTGGAAGAAGTGTTTATGTATATCTCACTAAATTTAATTTATTTAATTATAAGGGAGAACACGCCCCGGCGACAATTTCCCCATACACACATTTCTTCCCCTTTTTGTACATGCCTACATTTTCCTTCTACGAATGCTGATTTTAAATTATTTAATCGTTTTTGGTAAATTATTCTTCACCTTCCTTGGTATACCTGAGCCCCTTACCTATGAAAGAAAACTTTCCTGTGCCTCTATGCTTGAAGTAGAGTGCTATCTTGTGGTATTAGTCACCTTATTATTATTAATTTTAATTTCAGCTGGCAATTCACCTAGTCTTGTAATTGAGCCTTTATAGACACGTGTATACTAGTGAAGGCCCAGTGGTCGAAATTCGACCGAAATTCATTAAGTTATTTAGTTACTTTTAGCGTTAACAATTTTATTTTTCTCATTTAGAGGGTAAAATATGAGCTTGCGGAAACCGTCTCTTTTGAAACTCAATTGTATGAATCAACGCTTCAACTTTTCCGAATATTTTTTTAATGTGTAAGGCAGAACTTTTTACATCGTACTATTATTCTTTCTACGCCTGTATTCCTATAGCTTTGCTGCACCATACCTACTCCCACATCTTCAAGAGTCTCTTTCAAATCTGACTCTGGTAACAGGTCAAACCTGTTTACTTACTTACTTCCTCTTCATGGATAGGCCAAAAGCCTGTTCCGACCTCATTCTTCCGACCATCTCTTCCTAGGTCTTCCAAAGTCCCTTCTGCCTGTGGGATGGTACTCCAGGGCAAGCTTAGGAAATCTGTCCTGTCTCATCCGTAGGACGTGGTTCTTCCAGTTATCCCTTTTTTTGGGTAATTCTATCATTTAGCGGGGAGATATTCAGTTGTTCCCTTATTTCCTCGTTCCTCCTCCTATCATTTAGGGAATACCCTTTTATTGACCTTAAAAATTTCATTTCAGATGATTGAATTTTGCTTTTGTATTGCGTTTTATTTACCCATGTTTCGCTGCCATATAGCAGAGTCGGTACGGCCATTGTTTTATAAAACTTGAGTTGAGTCTCCTCTCGTGCTTTACCTTTCAGTGTTCGTCGAATTGTCCCACACATATACTGAAATTGGTGAAGTTTCTTCTTCACCTCGTTATCCTCATTAAAAGATAATTCACATCCGAGATAAGTAAAGCTGGAGACTTGTTCTATTGGCTGATTGTCTACCACTATTTTAACTCTGATAGGGTATTTCCCCTGCCATGCCATAACTTTCGTTTTTGCACGAGACAACTGCAGATTGTAATCTTTGCTGATAATGTTTAGTATATGAATTTCTTTTTGAAGTCCATCTTCATTTTCCTGGAGGATAAATTGGTCGTCTGCAAACAACATAGTATTTATGTAAGTGTTGTTGCTTATTTTTATACCAGGATGGACATTTTCTTTCCATTTCCTAACTAAGTCATCTATATATATATTGAAGAGTGTTGGAGACAGGCTACCTTGCCGCACTCCTTGGTTAATTGCTATTTCTTCTGTAAGTTTATTTCCTAGGTCTAAGACGATTTGTGTCCTTCTATACATACCTTGAATAACTTGTATTAAATGCTGTGGATATCCATTTCTTTGCATTATTTCCCATAGTTTTTGTCTATTTACTTTATCGAACGCTTTTTCATAGTCTATAAAAGCAATGGAAGTCTTTAAATTAAATTCTCTTCTCTTTTCCAGTAGTTGTCTAAGGCAGAATATATTATCTATGCAGGACCTTCCTTTCCTAAACCCACATTGTTCTTCTGATAGGAGAGCATCTGCTATTACTTTTAGCCTGTTATTTATTATTTTTGCATATATTTTGTATCCTGTATTTAATAAACTAATTCCTCGATAGTTATCACATGAATTCCTATCTCCCTTCTTAAAAAGTGAAATAACTTTGGCCTTCCTCCATTCTTCTGGGATGGTTCTCTTTTTCCAACACATATTAATTAAGTGTAAATATCTAAATTTCAGAATCATTTCCCCATACTTAATCAATTCTAAGTTAATTGTACCTAGTCCAGGAGCTTTTCTATTTTTAAATGATTTTAGTGCTGCATCAACCTCCTACTATGTCTATAGGATCAATTTCTTTAGTATCCACATGGTCAATTCCTATTTTCTCTTCTTCTTCTTTATAATTACTATTGTACCATAATGTTCTGTAGTGTTTTACCCATGCCTCTTCTTCAATTACATTTATATTAGCACTTTCCTTTTCATCCTTGTTGAGATGTTTCATAAGTTTATATGCCATCTCTTGTCTACCATGGACATCATCTTCTATTGAACTGATTAATCTATCCCATCCCTCTTGTTTCAACTTCTTTGTTATTGTCTTAACAATATTTCTCCTTCTTTTATATTCATTTTCATTTTCTAGGGTTCGGTCCTGTATCATTTTTAGATAAGCCTTTTGCTTTTGTTTGACGGCTTCTGAAATTTCTTCGTTCCACATTTTAAGTCCAGTTTTTCTTCTAAATTTCTTTTTCTTGCCAATGGATTCATATGCTGCTTTCAGTATTGATGAAGCTATAGTTTCCCATTCTTTATTGATGTCATTATTTGTTGGGTTTTCCAGTAAGCGCTGTTGTAATCGGCTATGATATAGATGTTTTATTCCTTCATCTTTTAAAAGGTAGGTCTTAAAAACTTCTTGATCTTGTTGTAAGTTTTTATTAATTCTTTTCCTCCATTTAGCAAGTATTCTTATTTTTGATATAACGAGATAGTGATCTGTATACATATCACTACCTCTATGTACACTGGTGTCTACTACATCTGGACCTAATTTTTTATTAACCATTACATAGTCAATGATAGACCTTTGTCCTCTTGCCGTCCATGTAAATTTATGGATATCTTTTTTTGTAAAGAATGTATTTGTAATCTTTAACTGGTTGAAGGACGCAAATTCTCTCAGTAGTTTCCCATTTTCATTTAATGTGTATTCACCTCTGTTCCCCATTACCTCTGGAATTGGACTATTTCCTACGCGGGCATTAAAATCGCCAGCCAGTATTAGGAAATCACTTTTATTAATTCTGTCTATCACCACTTGAAGCTGTTCATAAAATTGTTCAGATTCTTCTCGTTTGTTTTCTTCTGGGGCATATATGGCGATCAAGGTTAGGTTGCCTCTCTCTACTTTCAATCTTAGGGTCAGAATCCTTTCACTTATCATATTGTAACTGACAATTTTATTTTTCCATTTCCTATCCACTAATATTGCCACTCCTACTGCAGCTCTTTTCTCTCGTGCCACTCCACTGTAGATCATTGTATATTTATCTATTTCTTCTGTTCCCTTCAATTTCTTTTTTGTTTCTGTAATTACAGCAATATTGATCCCCTTTCTAGTTAACTCCCTGTCCAGATCATATTCTTTATTATTTATCCCTCTCACATTCCACGTTCCTATTTTCAAATTGTCTTTGATTCCAAATCGTTTGTCCTTTGACCTTGCCTTTGTTGTCCTCATAAGATCCATCCGGCTTTCCTTACTTTGAGGTTTATGAGTAATATATCTTTTTATGTGGAAGGGTTACCAGCCCTTCGCACAACCCCCATCCTGGAGGGCCAGGGTTTTATTTCAGGGTGTTCCTTCCCTTAGCCAGAATGCCCCAGTTTTAAGGCGCTGGGGGCTCGCCTTCCATCCTCTCCCGTTAGCTACACTCAAAAAGTGCATTGCCCAGAGGTCACGCGGCTTTCACCTTCGTGGACGTGGGAGTAGGGTTTGCTGGCAGAGCTGCTAAGATAGATCGCAGAGGCATTTCTCAAGGTTTTATTATCTCAGCCCATCCGGCATAGGCTGAGATCCTTGAGACCATACCAGACTTGACCCCCGTCAAACCTATTTCTCCCCACAATTTCTGGATTCTCTAACTTCTTCATCCCGTTAACCATATATTCCCTACGACCTGTTATCAGTTCCCATCCATACTTCTCATCCTCCTCATTAAACCCGCCATCTCTACTTTTTGCCTCCAAAGGCAGAGCCTCCACATACACAGCCTCCACATACACAGCCTCCACACGCACAGCCTCCAGTGGCTGAGTCCCCACGGGATGAGCCTCAAGGATCTTCACCTTTTCACGCAATTCTCTGATTGTTTCGCCCATCCCCCTGATTGTTTCGTCCTGCTCTCAAATTTTCCTATCCTGCTCTGTATCTTTCCTATCCTTAAAACAGAACGGACAATACCACTGAAGACCCTCATTTAATTCCCTCTTTCCCATTGTCCTACATCTAAAGTAAAAATTAGTTGAGGGCAAAAGTAGGTTGGAAGGGGAAACGGAGGGGGCACTGCATCGCAATTTTATCAATTATCATTATTATCTAAACCACTCTTTACACCCATTGCAATCCAAATCATTCACCACACGTCTGCGACAGGCGCCATACATTCCAAAAACAATACCTACCGAAACCCTTCAAACGAACCTTAAGGATTAAATTACGAAATTCAATGTATCTTAAATTTAATTACTAGTCTAATAAAAGAAAACAATAAATTATCGCTTAATTAATTTTTTTTCAGTCGCTTTGTTTTAAATAATAACTAGGTAAAAACTACTTAAAAGCCAACTAAATCAAACTTACGGTTGAAGTAAACTTCAAAATTAACCTGAAGATTGAATTTCACAGGTCGATACTATTTAGTGCTAATGTGAGAATAATTACTAGTCAGCTATTTAGGAGAAAATATTTTTTAGATATTAGGTAATTATTGTTTTCAGGTATTATAAAATAATTAAAGAATTTTATTTCTGACAGAATAGACCAATGAATTTAACTTAATTTAAGCTTGTAGATTTTTAAACTCAACTAAATGTTTAATTTTTTAATATATATAATTAGATTGAAGCTTTATAATTAATAACAAGGTAACAAAAGTACTTAAGAACCAATGAATAAATCATACGCTAGTGAATTTCAAAATAAACTTAAGATGGAACGTCGGTACTATTTAGTGATAGTGTTGATAAGAACTAATTAGTTACTTACGAAATTTTTTTTTCAGAAAGCTAGGAATTTGCTATTTTAATGTATTAGAAAGCAATTAAACACAATGATATTTGAGGAAGAACAGGTTAATTACTTTAATGTACGCATTTGTTTTCGTAAACTCAACTGCGCAATTTTAAATATAACTTTGAATAACGATATTGTATAAACCTACGGGATGCTAAATATAAATACTTATTAAATGATAAAATAACGCCAAATAACTTTTTGTAGCTTTAATGCCATACGCGTTTCGCCTCTCATCAAGGCATCATCAGCGGCGAATCTGTTTTAAAAATTTTACATTGAATATTACAAACTTATTCTATGATGTTTAGCCAAATTCTAAACTGAAACTTTTCTGATTATTTAGATTAGTGGTTTTCAGGTTTGTAACCACACTTCTCTGTTTTTTTCTGCAAAGCATGTTTCCGCTATAGCCATTTGTCTTGGCTTCTGCATACGGGATGTATATTCAGGGCCGGCTTAAGGAATTTCGGGGCCCCTTGCGAAGTTTGATATCGGGGCCCCGTATTTTTTTTCTAGATGTACTTTTGCCTACACTTTTGATAATTTTTGTAACTTTATACACACACACACACACAAACATATAAATATAATCAGTGTGTAGAGCTCAAACAACGAATAAAGGGACGGACTGAGGTTTCTCTAAATCTGTTTACAAACGGGCCAGCAGTTTATTGAATATTCGCTGAACGGGACCAACTTCGCCGAGTCTTTGGTGTTTTATCAATGCATCTCATATGGATCTCCCAACTACTGTCACTTTCATTTCTGGATAAGCCCTGCTGCCTATTGTGTGAAAATGAAATTGTTTTTGTATTCAATTTTATAGCTATTATGTTTATGATAAACTTTTTGTAAATGACATTTCTTTTCGTGCCTTTCTTTGCTAGCACATACAGGTTTTTGGGGATGGAGACACGTGAGCAGGCATACACATTTTAATTCAACATCTTTTTATATGAAATGTCAAAATATAAATGAGTTTATTCGAACGAAATTACATAAATTGCTGGAACAGGTTCAGAGCAATACACGCCTTTAAATATATATAGTCCTACTGTAATTACATCAGATAATGTTCTCATTTAATTTGGGATCGAACTTTGCCTTTAATTCTACTTGTTCTAAAACGTTTTCATCACCTGGATTTGCTAACACTTCATGGTCGCCTCTTAATGGAAGACTTCTTTCGGCAACAAAGCATACTATTGAAAACAATCTTAGCAGAACCGACCTCCACCTTCTTTCTTCTTGGTCAATTTGATCTTGAGTTGCCTGATCAATTAATTTTGAACTTTTAATTCTCTATGATAGCTCTTTCCACTTACACATTTGTATAATATGGTTGCGTGACAGTTCATGGCTAGAGAGAATTTTTGACAAGCTTTGCTCTTAAAACACTTCTTGTGATAGAGCGACAATTTCAGACCTCACGTGAGATTGCTGTTGACCCGCCCTCCACCTTGGTGAGGTTTCAGTGATATTTCGCCTGACCCCCCCCTTGGTGAGGTTTCGTGATATTTCGCCTGACCCCCCCCCCTTGGTGAGGTTTCGTGATATTTCGCCTGACCCCCCCTTGGTGAGGTTTCGTGATATTTCGCCTGACCCCCCCCTTGGTGAGGTTTCGTGATATTTCGCCTGACCCCCCCCTTGGTGAGGTTTCGTGATATTTCGCCTGACCCCCCCCTTGGTGAGGTTTCGTGATATTTCGCCTGACCCCCCCCTTGGTGAGGTTTCGTGATATTTCGCCTGACCCCCCCCTTGGTGAGGTTTCGTGATATTTCGCCTGACCCCCCCTTGGTGAGGTTTCGTGATATTTCGCCTGACCCCCCCCTTGGTGAGGTTTCGTGATATTTCGCCTGACCCCCCCCTTGGTGAGGTTTCGTGATATTTCGCCTGACCCCCCCTTGGTGAGGTTTCGTGATATTTCGCCTGACCCCCCCCTTGGTGAGGTTTCGTGATATTTCGCCTGACCCCCCCCTTGGTGAGGTTTCGTGATATTTCGCCTGACCCCCCCCCTTGGTGAGGTTTCGTGATATTTCGCCTGACCCCCCCTTGGTGAGGTTTCGTGATATTT
>JARYHS010011408.1:303771729-303876779 GCA_031002005.1 Vandiemenella viatica | reverse complement strand
AGCTTTTCAGTGAACTATACAAGACACTCCAAATTGATATTTTTTTTTTTGTCATCATTCTCTTGATAGGTTTGATGCAATCCTTCATCTCTTCCCATCTTGCGCTAACATTTTCATATCTCGGCATACCCTTACAACCCACATCCTCAATTATCTGCTTCATATATTCTAATCTTTGTGTTCCTCTGCAGTTCTACCTTCGACTGTTCCCTCAACTAACAAGTTAATCATGTCTCAAAATATGACCTACCATCCTGTCTCTTCTTTCTGTGAGACTCTTCCACAAACTTCTATCCTCACCCATCATTTCCAATACTCGTCATTTCTTACTTTATCTGTCCACTTAATTTCCAGAATCCTTCTATAGTGCCACATTTCAAATGCTTCAGTTTTATTTCTTTTTGGTATTCCTAAAGTCCATACTTCGCTGCCTTAAAGTGCTGTGCTCCACAGATAGAGATTAAAAATTTCTAGATAAATATTTTAAACTAAAAGATTTCTCTTTTTCATGAATGCTCTTTTTGCTATTCTGCGTTTGGCACCATTCCTTCTTCGACTATCGGTTGTAATTTTACTTCCTAAGTAGAAAAATTCACTAAGTTCTCGTATGACATCCGACCCTATTTTTATATTTAATCTACTATTATTGGCATCGTTTCTGCTACATTTCATCACTTTTGCCTTATGTTGGTTTGTATTTATTCCAAAATCTTCTTTAATATCGTGTTCATGATACTCAATATCTTCAACGTGTTCCGCTAAAAAGACGATTTCATCAGCAAATCGTAGCATTCTGATTTTTTTCCCCCTCCTTGAAGACTTATGCCACATTAAATTCTTTCATTCGCTTCCTTTATTGCTTCGTCTACATACAAGATGAATATTAGTGGGAATAGATTACAACCCGCATGTCTCTCATGATTCTTTGCTTTTATTGAAGCTATTTGACCTCTCCATTCTGATGACTCCTCCTTGAGCAGTCCCAACTGGAAATCCAATTTGGAAAATATTTTACTTCCGGAATACCGAGCACAGTGGGTGAGTGGTTAAAGCTGTGGCCTCACTTTTTGGAGGACGCCGGTTCAAATACCCGTCCGGACATCCAGATTTGGGTTTTCCATGGTTTCCCAAAATCATTTTAGGCTAATGCCGGGTTGATTCCTCCAAAAAGGTCATGAACGAATGCCTTCCCATTCCTTATCCCGAGTCCCATCCCGCCTCTAATGACCTCAAAGTCGACAAGGTGTAAAGCCATAAGTTAAAAAAAACTATCATAATATTTTACCCAGGAAGAAGCCATAAAACTATATGTAATTTGAGAGGATTACGTTACCTCGGGATACCCTTAGGACCTTAAATGCAGTGGTTTTCTCTTGCCTTCTGCATCCCCATGCCGTTGATTATTTCTGATTCATTCGTCTTTAGTGGCCGTTTCCAACCCCAAAGGCAAGAGTGTGACCTGGACCACTGTCCGCTCTTCCGCCCTCCTTTCGGAGGCCATTGACAAGCAGTGGGCGACTCTTTATACCGGGAATCTTTGTCGCCAGAGCCTTGTCCATGCACACGGGGTGCACCACATGAAGGAGAGGTTGACATGTGGTTGGAAGAGGCTGATATAGTTTCTCCAAAACCATTACACATCCAGGCATTTTTGGAAGACATCATTGAGAGTTATCAATTGGAGATACAAATGTTTGTTATACTGGGAATGAATCCAGACTACATTTTTGGAAAGATTAGTTGTATTATACAAAAGCTATTTTGGATTGTGGAAAAGCCTCAAGAGTGATAATACCTTATAAGAATTTGTGCAGGGAGAAAAGCATAGGGTCCATTAAAGCATTATATGGTACAAATGGCACAGGGAAACTTATAGAATTTTCGGTTCCTAAGAAATTAGTAGAATTTTATATCTGTGCAATGCAGTGTGCTAATGATCTCGTTGTTGATGCCCTAAAGCCACAACAAGAATGTGAGTGCAGTGCAGTACAAGAAAGGAGAGAAGGAGGAAATAAAAGTTTTAAAGGGGGTTGACTAGGAACACAAGAGGAAGTTAATGGATATTATCGATGAGTTGAATGGGGTATTCTCGAATAGAGCAGGGTTGATTAAAGGTTAAACATCTCATTTTATCGTGAGTAGTTGTGAGATTACAAGGTTTTTTTTTTTTTTTTTTTTTTTTTTTTTTTTTTTTTTTTTTTTTTTTTTTTTTTTTTAGACAGTCCTGAATGGGCATAAGCCATATCACATTACAACAATTATTTGCATTAAATTAAATAGTCTTGACATAAGCCATGCCACATTATGGCATTATTGTAATGTTTTACTTTAATATGCAGTACCTGAAACCTCGTTGCAGTACACTGCTCATACACTTTATTTTAATCAATTAATAAGGCTTGTACCAATTACAAACCACCTTTATTCTGATCATCCACAAATAGATCACCAGCAATCGAACATGAATCAACCTAAAGCAATGTAGTCTTCACGGTGTGCAGCTGGATGGTGTTTTGAAACACAACGTTTCGATAACCAGCTTGGCTGTCTTCATCAGGTGTCCGGTGTCTACAGGCTGACGAAAGCTGGCAATCACCGCGTGGACTGGCTTAGCCTCCAGATGGAATGTTCTTTTTGCAGCAGGGCTTGGGATCACAACATGTGAAAGCAATGCAACAAATGTGTGAGGCACAATTGTAGCAAACATCAGGCAGTCGTTATCAATAAATTTGATAACTGGTTCAATTACTTAACTTGAAACCCATTTTATAATAAATATTTCGTTCCTAAATAAAAATAAGTCTTAAAGATCTAAAACCTTCCAAAAATCGTTGATTTTAAGAAGTTTATGTTTATGTTGTGAATTATAACTAAGAAACAAAATTTTGTTAATTGTATGAGCCATTATGATAAAAATAAGATGTTTAGTAATTATTTACTCTGTTTTATATATTTTTGTCTGATTCTGAAAATTAATTAACCCATAAATGGGCTACGCCTGTAGACCACGCGTGCATTCAAGGAGTTTTTAAGGGCATGTGTACTGTAGTGTTAAAAGATGTCTGCAAGTTCATTTCTGAAGATTCATCTATGGGAAAAGCACTACTACATGAATGCTCTATTTCATTACTGGCACTTTCAAAATTCTGCCATAGTAAGGTTGGGTATCTATGACAGCACACCATCCAAGATGGCATATTCAGGAGACTTTTGGACCACATACTTTGTTGAATAGCAATGATCCATAATAATAATAATTGATAAAATTGCAATGGAGTACCCACTCCAGTGTCAATCTCCCTTCACCCTCTTTTTCTCCTTTCCTCTTCCAGCCTACTTTTGCCCTCTACTTAAAATTCTTTCAGTGTTTCTGGTAAATTATTCATCACTTCTCTTGGCAATTGATTCCAGTCCCTTACAACCTTTCCTATGAAAGAAAATTTTCCCACACCCTTATGCCTGAAATCAAGTGCCAGCTTGTGGTCATGGATCAACATTACACTTCCAAGCACCTCTCTTAATTTTCCCACCAATATCTTTCCATGATTCATCACCAGTATAGGCCTTGTACACTCCCATGACTCTCTTAACCCTCCTTCTACCCTTCAATGAATCCCACTCCAGTTCCTTTATCATATTAGTTACCGATTGTGTTTTGCACAATTTCCAAAGACAAACCTGCAGCCCTCCTATACACCCCCTCCAACTCCTGTATTTGATACCCAAAATGTGGGTCCCAAACTACACCACCGCTTTCCAGCAGTGGTCTGACCAAAGTTTTGTACCCCAATTCCTTTACTTCTCTAGCGCATCCCCTTATCACTCTTTCCTACAGGTGAATGATTTGAACCCTTTCCTTATTACCTGTCCAATGTGTCCTGTCCAGTAAAGTCTGCTATCAAATATTATGCCAAGATATTTACATTTCGAGTCTTCAATAAGTAGCTGCTTCCCACTTTATAATCATAATCAACCTTTAGATTTTTATTTGTGTACCTAATAAGTTGGCTCTTCTTTGCATTTATCTTCATCGCATGGTTACTCACACAGCTACTTATCCTATCTAGATCACCCTGCAGCTGTTTACAGTCTTATATTGTTTTGATCCTTTATATAACATTATGTCATCTGCAAACAATTTAACTTCTGACAGTAAACCATTAACACAAACATTCATTAGAATAACTATTAACAATGGTCCCAATACAGTATATCCTGTGGTACTCCCATGTTGATTCCTACTTCTTTTGATACTGCATTTCCTACCCTAACTTTTTGCTTTCTCCCTTTTTTATCAACTCCAATAGTTTTTACTTTATACCTTATTTAGCACCATTTTATGGCTCACTCGATAAAAGGTCTTTGATAGATCTAGTGTTACACTATCAACTTGACCTCCCCTGTCTATTTCAACAGAAATATCTTTCATATAGCCTACTAACTGAGATTCGCATGAATATCCTTGTCTAAAGCCATGTTGCCGACTTGAAAACCACTTACGTTCCTCACATACACTTCTAATATGGTTGCATATTAATCTCTCCATTAATTTATCTACCACTGATGTCAAGCTGATTGGCCTATACTATCGACCGTGTTTCTCTCCCCCTCCTTTATGGACCAGTACTACTATTGCACTTTTCCAGTCATCTGGTAAACAACAAGTATCCATACTCAATTTAAATAATGTTTCAAGCTAAGGCACAAAGTCACATCCTACAATCTTTAAGACATCTGTAGTAAAATTATCGACACCGACCCCTTTAACTTTTTTTAGATTCCTTAATTCCTTCATGATACTGTAGCTTCATATTTAATTTCACATTTTCTAATATGCTCACCTCCAACTGTGCGGATAGGCTCGTTTTCTGATATAACCCCAGAATTAATGTCCCTAATAGTCCTACTGAACCAGTTACTTAATAACCCTGCCTTTTTTAACTCATAAGTTACTTCTTCTCTGTCCTTGTCTATAATTGTCTCAATACCCTCTCTTCCCCTCAGTTTCCTGATATAGATATTGTAATTTCTAGATGCATCAGTCAGAGGTCCCCCTGCACCAATAATATTCTTCATAAATTCATCCTTAGCCAGTTTCTTTGATATTATTAATTCCTTGGTTAGTTGTTTCAGACTTCCCTACCGCCTTGCTGTTTCTTAACTCTTTTTTTTTTTTTTTTTTTTTTTTTTTTGCTGTCGTCAGTCTTTAGACTGGTTTGATGCAACCCTCCATCCCTTCCTATCCTGTGCTAACCTCTTCATTTCTACATATACCTTACAACCCACGTCCTCAATTATATTCATATATTCTAATCTCTGTCTACCTCTACAATTCTTACCTTCAACTGTTCCCTCCACTAACAAATTAACCAATCCAGCATGTCTCAAAATATGACCTCTTCTTCCTGTAAGCTTCTTCCATAAACTTCTTTTCTCACCCATCATTTCCAAAACTCGTTCATTTCTTACTTTGTCTGTCCACCTAATTTTCAGCATTCTTCTGTAGCACCACATTTCAAATGCTTCAAGTTTCTTTCTTTCCGGTATTCCTAAAGTCCATGTTTCACTACCATAAAGTGCTGTGCTCCACACATAGAGATTTAAAAAGTTCTTTCTAATTCCTAGATCAATATTTGAAACTAAAAGGTTTCTCTTTTTCATGAAGGCTCCTTTTGCTAGTGCTATTCTGCTTTTAACATCATTCCTACTTCGGCCATCGGTTGTAATTTTACTTCCCAAGTAACAGAACTCACTCACTTCTCCTATTGCATCCGATCCTATTTTTATATTTAATCTACTATTGGTATCATTTCTGCTACATTTCATCACTTTTGTTTTACTTTGATTTATATTCAGTCCAAAATCTTCCTTCAGTATTTTGTTCATGCCATTCAATAACTTCTCAATATCCTCAGCCTTTTCTGCTAATAAGACAATGTCATCAGCAAATCGTAGCATACTGATTTTTTCTCCCTGAAAACTTATGCCACATGGAAATTTTTCTTTGACTTTCTTCATTGCTTCTTCTACATACAAGTTGAATATTAATGGGGATAGACTACAACCTTGTCTCACACCCTTTTTAACTGATGCATGTCTTTCGTGATTCTCTACTTTTATTACCGCCACTTGATTCTTATATAGTTTATAGAGCATTCTTCTATCTCGATACTTTAGACCTGACTTCTTTAAAATTTTGAACATCTTGTCCCACCTAACATTATCAAAAGCTTTTTCTAAATCAACAAATGCCATAAAAGTATCTTTGTTTTTCTTGATCCGCCCTTCAAGTATTAATCTTAAAGACAGAATTGCTTCCCTTGTACCGCGATTTTTCCTAAACCCAAACTGATCCTCACCTACTATTTCTTCTACTACCCTTTCCATCCTCCTGTATATTATTCTGGTCAGTAATTTTGAAGCATGTGATATTAGACTAATGGTGCGATAATTTTCACATTTGTCGGCTTGTGCTTTCTTTGGAAGTGTGAAGATGATATTTTTATTAAAATCAGTTGGAATTTCTCCTGTTTCATAACTTTTTGATATCAGCTTGAATAATCTTTCGATTCCTTCCTCTCCTAGAGATTTAAGAAGTTCTGCAGGGATCTCATCAATTCCAACTGCCTTATTTGTTTTCAAGTCATTCAGAGCTTTATTAAATTCTGTCCTCAAAACAGGATCTCCTAAGTCATCAATGTCGACATCGCCTTCCTTTTCCAATACACTATTGTTCAAGTCGCCCCCATCATACAGTTTCTCAATGTATTCCTTCCATCGGTTAGCTCTATCTTCTGAGCTTAAAAGAGGATTGCCATCGGCAGTTTTAATGTTCATACCTCTTTTCTTCATTTCTCCAAAATTCTGTTTGATCTTTCTATATGCAACATCTACTTTTCCTACGACCATTTCCTTTTCTACTTCTTCACACTTTTCTTGTAGCCATTTTTCTTTTGCTATTTTGCATTTCCTATTTATTTGATTTCTAAATTGCCTGTACTGCTCTCTTCCTGCATCATCCTTAGCATGTTTGTACCTTCTTCTCTGATCCATCAGCTGCAAAATTTCTTCTGTGATCCAAGGTTTTCGGGCAGCTTGTTCCCTAAAGCCTAATGTTTCTTTACCAGCTTTCATTATTTCGGTCTTTAATGCATTCCATTCGTCCTCGGTTGAGCTCTTTTCACAGTTAATTCTTAGACCTAAGTCTACCATTTCTGCAAATTTTTCTCTTGTGCTAGATTGTTTCAGTTTATTCACTTCCAGTCTGTTCTGCTTATACTGCTTCCTTATTCGCTTGAATTTCAGCCTGCACTTCATTACTATCAAATTATGGTTCGAGTCTATGTCTGTTCCTGGGTACTGCTTTACAGTCTAGAACTTGATTCCTGAATCTCTGTTTGACCATGATATAATCTAGCTGATATCTGCCTGTATCCCCAGGACGTTTCCAGGTGTATATTCTTCTTGCATGGTTCTTAAACAGTGTGTTCGCCACTACTAGCTTATATCTTTCACAAAATTCTAGCAACCTGCTTCCTCGCTCATTTCTTTCTCCTAGACCAAAACTTCCTACAGTATTCCCCTCTTTTTCCTTCTCCCACTATTGTATTCCAATCACCCATGATTATTAAATTTTCCTCCCCCTTCACATATTGGATTAATTCTTCAATTTCAGCGTATATTGTTTCTATTTCTTCGTCATCTTCCTGTGACGTTGGCATATATACTTGTACTAATGTGGTTGGGACGGGCTTAGTTTCTGAACCTCATCAAAATAATCCTGTCACTAAACTGTTCATAATAACTCACCCGTTTCCCTACTTTCTTGTTCATTACAAATCCTACACCAGTGACTCCATTGACAGCTTGTGTGCTAATTATCCTGTGTTCCCCAGACCAGAAATCCTGTGCGTCCTTCCATTTAATCTCACTAATCCCAACAACATCTAACTTAAGTTGTTCCATTTCCCTTTTTAAGTTTTCTAACCTACCTGCCCTATTCATACTTCTAACATTCCACGCTCCGACCCGTAGAATGTTTCTATCCATTCTGATGACTCCTCCCTGAGCAGTCCCCACCCGGAGATCCGATTGGGGGACTATTTTACCTCCGGAATATTTTACCCAGGAAGAAGCCATCATGATATATGTAATTTGAGAGGATTACATGTCCTCGGGATACCCTTTGGGTCTATAATGCAGTGGTTTCCCGTTGCCTTCTGCATCCCCATGCCGTTGATCATTTCTGATTCATCCGCCTTTAGGGGCCGTTTCCAACCCCAAGGGCAAGAGGGTGCCCTGAACCTCTCCCCGCTCTTCCGCCCTCCTTTCGGAGGCCGTTGGCAAGCAGTGGGTGACTCCTTATACCGGGAATCTTTCAGTCGCCAGAGCCTCGTCCGTGCAAACAGGGTGCTCCACGTGAAGGAGAGGTTAACATTTGGTTGGAAAAGACTAGTATAGTCTCTCCCAAACCCTTACTTAAGACGGATATCAATTCAAAAATCTCACTGAACGAGGATATTATCAGACATTTCAGACGGCGCTTTTCCTGTTTCTCTTTCAATAATTTGCACAAATTGTAACATTAAAGTACTATCAGCAACTGCTCAAAGAGGGAAGTATTATTCAGGAATAGAACCATAAATGTCTGAGTAACCATTGCTTCATGAGCTTAATATGATAGGTAGACTTATAACAAGAAGACATACTATTGGAAATGGCCTCAGCAAAGGACGTTATTTAAACGTCTGTATTGAAACATAGCAGTAGACACAGAAAGGTTTGATTTACTAGAAATATCAGATCGTATCAAATGCTCCTGGTACTGGGCAAATGTAGGTAGATGCAGGATAGGGAGAAGATGGGTGTGTAGGGAAATTGCCACCGGAGCCTGTGCTCCATTGCAATTAAATTAAATTAAATAGTCACAATTAGGGATTGCAATCCAGCAAAGCGGGATCCCGCAATCCCTCGGGATCCCACATCATCAGACAGTCTGGCGGATCCCGCACAAAATTAAGCGGATCCGCAATCCGCAAAATCCGGCGGAAACGCGTGTCAGTCTGCGTGACTCGCTGCCCCACTCGGTCGCTATCGGATGTATTGCACTGCCTGTATCCTTGCAGTTGGCACTTGAATCGTGTGAACAAACGTTTCTTTTTGTCAACCTTCGTCATAAGTAAATAGATCCACTTTTACGTATTCATTAAAACTTACGTTTGTTTTGAGTACACATTTCTATAATTTGAGTTATGTTGCGTATTTAGTACAATTTTCTTACTGTATAATTAGTATTATTTAGTGTTACACACGTCATCTGTATTTGTAGATAAAGTAATTGTGTCAACTTCCTGTATTTGCGGCTGAAAATTTGCCTATTGGTTGATGTGAAACTAATGTTATTGTAATTTTAACGATTACATACCTATTTATTTAGCAGCAATAAAAAGGAATTGTATATCTTTTGACTTATTGTTGTCTCGACAGCCGCCTCAATACGTTTGAAACACATGTTCTTTGACGAAAGTCGCCTGCTTACATGTGCCACTCTGGTTTTCGATTGATGATTTGGTCAATCGCCACAATACATTATTTTTGAGTAAACAGCATACGTCCTTCCAACTCCTTGTTATTATTTCGACTAAAGGCAACAAAAGTTATAATGAAATGATCACGAGTGTACCGAATTGTGTTCTAAAAACATCATACTTCGACGGCTGCTATGCCGTCTTCACGCGTGTGAAATTTCGTGTATTTACAACGTAATACGGCGATACTTCGTTGCAATTATACGCCGAGAAAGTCTCCTTTGTTAAATAAATCATTAATTTCCAGTCTAAAAAAGTCGTTACGCCAATTAAAGTAAAACTGGAATACTTGATAGTTTATGTCTTGGTGAGTAGTTTCTTTTAATAACAATGAATCAACTACTAGATCAATCAAGAAATCAGGAGACACAATAATGAATCACAACAAAACAATTATTAAAAACTAGCCACAAAGCCCGTCAAAAATGACGGGTTTGGAAGAGTATTCTGGCAGTTAATTTCTATTTATGCAATTCGGAAAGTGCCAAGGTTCTCTGAACTCTCCTCAGAGTTTTTCACACATCAATCGGTCGGAACAGGCCCGCCGTCAGCGGGCGTGCAAGGCGTGCACCGCACGCGGGCGGCACTTCTAGGGGGGCGGCACTTCCAGGGGGGCGGCAAATCGGGTAATCGACTGTCGCCGCAGGGACATTGGCAGAGCTACTGTGGCGTCGGGGACACTCGGGGTGGCAATAGTGGTGGCGGCAAAATAATGTTCGAAGGGGCGGCAAACTCACATTTTTTTTGACCCGGTTCGGAAAATTCCTGGATCCACCACTGGCTGTAGTTAGACAGCGGGTGGCATAATTGGTTGCACCAGGGCGTTCAAACAGCTAGCGGCCTCGCATTCGGGAGGACGGTGGTTCGAATCCCCGTCCGGGCATCCAGATTTGGGTTTTCCATGGTTTCCCAAATCACTCCAGGCAAATGCCGGGATGCTTCCTTCAAACAGGCCATGGCCGAATTCCTTCCCATTCTTTGCCCCCCCCATCCTTAAAAAAAAAAACTGCTAGCGGCTGGTCTGGGTCGGAACAGGTCCCAGTTACTTCCTTCACTTTGCTGGAGACAGTTGCATGATGACCGCGAATGAAAAACCGATAGTTTGGTGCGAGTCACTTCCGACCAAACACCCAATCGTTTCGCGTGACGTTTGTTCTACGCACTGGATCGCCTTGTACAGTCCGCGCTGTGTTTGACATAGTCAGAACGCGCGCGCTGCCCGCGCTCTATTTGACCGGACTAAATACAATTTCGATATCCACCAAATCACTTTTCATTTAGGTTTCTAGTATACAGTGTGATGCATCACAATGAAAGTTGCAGCTACTCGATCACGTGAAATTTCCACGTGGTTTCACGAAGACAGTGGCTGGAAAGTTTGCCGCGCAACCCGGATTGGGTTGCGTTGCTACGGGCGGCAGCCGCGCTGTCAACAGAAATGGTTCGCGCGGCAAATAACCGGTTTGGCGCACTCGAACATGCCTCGCGCGGCAACCGCACATAGTCGATACGCAACTTAAGCAGCACCGCGCGTGGCACGTTGTGCCGCCTCGCCCTCGCTAACGTCTGTTTCGCACAGATAGCAGTAGCAAGCAGGTTTAAATCACGTGAACTGAATTATTTTTGAAGGTTGTTTAACATTGTTTACTCTTCGGTTCGGCAGAACTTTGATCGAGTGCATACCCGCGTCCTGCTAGGGGGGGGCAGCTCCTCCCCCCCCCCCTGCCCATACCTGGCTACGCCCTTGATACAAGATACACCACAAGCATCGCATTTCACTACTTTCCTTGAGTAAATTTCCCTGCAAGCGAATGAAATCATAATTCCTTGTATAGTCGAAACCTTAACTTTCGTATACAGAAGTAAAATGATTGATGAAACAAATCATGAGGAAAAGAGTTGACTTCAAAATTCGGTCTAATACGTTGAAGTGAACATTCGCTACATTAATCATGAATGCTAAATCAAGTAATGATAACACAAACGTTGCAGCCGACATTAAGTTTATTACTGTGAAACGATAGAATTTAATTTTTTAGAAGTAAGCTGGATGTTTATGTTTATGTTGTTTAGTGGAAAATATAAATTATAATTATACAGGAAACAACATAAAAGTAATATAGTCATGAAACTTTGGGTGTTGTAGCTAACACATAGCAAAAAGTTGTCCGGTTGCGCGAAAGATGTTTGATAGCTATGCATATTGCTCGTTCAGGTAAATAATTTTTGAGCTGAAACACTCCTCGTTAACTTCTAGCACTCCGATGTTTTCCTTGTTATGCTATCCGTTAATTCTGATTTATTAATTTTCCAGTCTGAAGCTTCTCATAATGTTTAGATTTTAATGAATTTTCATGAGATGATTATAACAAAAATTATCTCTATATCATATACAATGACATATTTCTTTTGACTACTAATTTTTAATCCATTAGTTCGGTAAATAAAATGCCAATTAATACTATAGAACATGGTTATCGTCTGTCGATTGGCATTTTTGGAACTTGTTGGTTTTTTCTTTATACATTTCATTTACCAATTCCGTGCTAGGTTCTACAACCCCTTTTCTTTCTTTAGAGCCAGAAATGAAATGTTTAGCTACAAAGCAACAGTAAACAAATCGAAATGGCCGTTTTCTACCCTTTCGCTCACAGCAGTGCCTTAGCGAAGCACAGTGCAACTTGCAGTAACCGACCGGGACCTCAATGCGTTTATTTCCATTCCTGCACCTCCTGATTCAACATTACCTTTTGCATAAGTCTTTGATCGCCGGAGCATTAATATAGTGCAATCTTCTCTATAAACACTTATACAGTGAGACACTAATAATTTCGTGCACTCCTAATGGGACAAGCAAATATTTTGGATGTAAGTGCCCATTATTACATGTTGTTGAGAGTAAAATTCATCTATGCCTTCGTTAGCACTCCATCCAAGGTCGAATCATAATCATTCCTGCAATGGTTTGAGTGACCATGAGGGAACTGGAATCCAGTCCCACAATTTAGAAGTCATGTGTCCTGCTGTTTAAACATTATCTTTGAGATGCGCACTTTAAATATAAACATAACTGTGAAAACCTAATACCTGAGCCGATTTGCATGTGGAAACAGAAAAATCAATTTTGTGAAAAAAAATTACAGACACAGGTATATTATTTCAATAGTTAAATTGTCACGTTTTTCTACTTTCGTTGGTAATGTATTTTTTTAATCAAAGATATGACTTTCGGTAGAGCCGTGCCACGAGAATGAAAAGCTAAGATATCACAAACAGAACATGATGGAAACTGAATGAGATACTCGGTACGTGGCTGAGACCACAGCCGCCGCCTCGCCTGCTGCTGTACCTCGAAAGCGGTCACGGTGACGGGGTGCTCTGAAGAGCTGAGCAGTTGTTGCAGGAGCTCGACGGTGATGTTCTGGATGGCAGTCATGTCAGGTGGGCAACTGGTCGGGTCGAATGTCTGCGCTGCAGTCGCGACCCTCCAGGAAGACGCCACTTTGTCAACGTCATCACATTACTCCTCAATTGGACACCGGGGTCCACAGCAGCGCCCGCCACAGCCAACCAGGTCTGGTCGCTTCTGGACAAACAACGTGACCACCGAAAAGCAATCTGGATCAATTAGAAGTCGGTAGCTCTGGGAGGGGTCGGTAAACTGCACCGCTTCCTCGGTGCAGTGGCTGATTCCAGTCACCGGTGGCTGATGATGGCGATGTTTCCACACAGTGCACTATTTACCGCTTTTCTAATTTCAGATTTGATAGAGAAAACACGTAATACAGTCAAAGCTCTTTATTCGCGGTTTCAGTATTCGCGGATAGAATAATTGTGACAACTTTCTGTATTCGCCGCTTGAAACTTTTATTATTCGCGGATCCATTCTGTAAATTCAGCGCATTCGGTATCGTTTACTAACGTGTCGGCATCGTTTGAGTATTGCTGGCATGTGCTAGAGTTACTCTATCAAACCGAGCGTGGTAGTGTAACGGTTAGCGTTCTGGCCTCGCATTCGGGACGACGGCGGTTCAAATCCGCGTCCGGGTATCCAGATTTGGGTTTTCCATGGTTTCCCAAATCACTCCAGGCAAATGCCGGGATGATTCGTTCAAAACGCCATGGCCGAATTCCTTCCCATTCCTTGCCTCCCATCCTTTCTCGTCTCTAAAGACCTAACTGTTGAGAGACGTTAAGCAGTAAAAAAAAACACTCTATCAAGACGAAGCAACTAAAAGTAAAAAAATCGTACTGCCACTGAAGCTTTTATGACTTCGTTGCAATAAGTCTGAGTGAATAACACTTGTCCCCTTTGCTTTGTTCGCAATCTATGTTATTTATCAATGTTATGCAAAGCTGGAAACATTTTGACATAGCGTAAAGCATCTTTACAATACAAAAATCGCTGCTAGAACTGAAGACATACGCATTGAAATCGTGCTGGAAAAAACTGCAGCATCATCTCACTGTCGGAAATGATGTAGACTCCGTGCAAATGCATACTTTAACTGCAAACATTGCTCAAGTTGCGAATGGCATAGGTCGACATGGTTTTTAACCCAAATCACTCCAGGCGAATGCCGGCATCCTTCCTTCAAAAGGCCATCGCCAAATTCCTTCCCGTTCCTTTTCCAAACTCCCATCCCACACATAATGACCTCGACGAGGCGTAAAGCCATAAGTAAAAAATTAAAAAAATTAGCAGATAGAATCAAGTGGCATTCAAGAGTTGCTTGAATCGCAAAATGAAGATTTGACTGAAATCGACTCGGACGAAATGTTAAATCACCAACCCATCGATGAAGAGATTTCAACGAGCACTGAAATAGTGACATTTAATTTAAAAAACCTGTGTGATGGTCTCCGGATGGCAAATGAGCTTTGTGATATCTTCATGACAATTGATCCTTCAATGGAAAGAAGTCTTGTATTTAGACAAATTGTTATTGCCTAATATCAGTCCGAACTGAAAGATCATTTAAAAGTGGCAAAACAAGGAAATTTTACTAAATCTTTTAAAACATTGCCTAAGCTTGACAATAATAACTAAAACATGTTGCATAAAATCTCTTAATAAAATGATTTTAATTGGTGTTTTTGAGAACCTTGGAACGTATCCCCTATAATCCCATACAAATTACCATTCCATATTTGCGGCGTTTTTACGGAACGTATCCCCCGCCAATAAGGAGCTTTCACTGTACTATATTTTGTTTTTTCCAATGATGGCGAGCGGATTCGATAGGCGGAACTGTTTAGCTAACAGTGGCCTCTACCGATGACTAAAATACGTACCGTTATTACATTTGGACACACGAGTACTAGGTTTCAAAAAATGACCTGAGTGGAACGTATTTGATTAAGACATTCTCACTTAGCTGGCACTAATCACCGTACCCTGAATGTTTCACTCATCATTAGGTGATTTAATTAACACCATCGTTTTGTAGAACGATATTCCAACAGATTTTACATTTCTGTTTCTTCCGACGCTAGTGTCAAAAAATTATTATATGAAATTCTGGGTGCCGGATTTTCATTATCTTAAGTCACCGTTAAGCATTTGAATTGCATAATCGAAGTGGATGAGGAAGAAGAACGTGTTGACCATGACGGTGCATTACGTCATACTGTGTTACGTCAAATTTAACGTAACCATCCTCCTGTCCACCGCCGGATGTGACGTCATTTGGCTGCCTGCATTTGAATTCCCCGCCACCGGAAGTGCTGCCATTCTTTTCTTTATCGTAAGTCGTACTGACCGAGAGTTGGATTGTCTCCACTTGTGGAAGGAATCGCATTTACCCATCCTAACCAGGCATTAGTTTCTTATATGTGTACCTTATAAACTAACTCTTCTTTGTAATTATCTTTATCCCATGTTTACCTGTTACTGTTCAGGCAAATCTGCAGCTGTTCATAGTCATCTCCCATTTTGATCCTATTACATAACATTATGTCATCTAAAAATAACTTAACTTCTGACTGTAAATCATTAACACGATTGTATTAATTGTTAATATTAGATTAATGAAGAGCACTGGTCCCAATACACTACCCCGTGGCTCTCTCATTCTCGCTTGCTCTTTTTTTTACTGCAATTCCTACCCTAACTTTGTGCCTTATAACTTTTAAGAACTATTCTGTTCAGAAAGACCCATACTATTTACCTTATTTACTACCGTGTTTAGGCTCACTCTGTCAGATGCCTTAGAAAGATCTAGAGCTGGACTCTCTAGTTCATTTAATCTGAAATGCTCTTCGTGCTTGTGGTTCTGTGGTGCACTGCGATTACACCTTTTTCCTATGCTTGGTCGTTAGCGTTAACTGAAAAATAATTTATTATTTGATATTTAAATATACACTGCAGATTACTAAAAAAAAATGTCGGAATTATTCATTTATTTTTTTAACTGCTATTACTGGTGTTCGACATCCGCGCGCCAATGTCTAATGAGAAACACGTTTTGGGGGTCGGACCAAGGAAATCAAATGCAACGGACGTAACGGTTATTTGAAGCAGACTAAGTGCAACTGCAGAAGCAAATAACAGCACACCTGTTACATGATCCATTATGGTGGTCACAAGGCATATTGGATGGAAAAAAATCGGATTTTTTAAAGGGGAAAACCAATAAAAGTTGCCAGTAGGCTAGGAAATGAGACTGGAGAGGTTTCAGATCAATTGGATAACGTTAACTAGTTCCTCATGAAGGTTGAAATTTTGAAAATTTGAGATTTGTACTCAAAAATCGCTGTGTTTTCTTCATAGAGTGAAAAACATTTGTCCTATAAACCTGATTTTTGTTACAAATCATAGAAAATTTTGTTGTCTTTAACTTCTACTATCATCAGTTTTTGATAAAACTTAGATCAAATTTTATTTGCCATTTTTCAGGTCAGGTCGTGATTTACAACCTCAATATTGACCTAGTAAATAAAAAAAAAGCAACAGAAACAATATAATTACTTTAAACCATATATATATATATATATATATATATATATATATATATATATATATATTTGCTTTTGTATTGCTTCCAATAAAAGGTCTAAATTTAAAAAAATATTGTAATTTTATTAATATTTTCACTAATTATAATTAATTAATGCATTTATAGTTTTATTCCTCAAAAAGAAGTGTCTCATCGATTTGTATTGTACTTTAGGTACATTCAAAACCTCTGAAAGTCTCATTTTAATTTGATGAGTTAGGATGATGAACAGTTGATAGAAGTTCCTTGGCTTGATAATAGTATGGGAAATGCTTCGGTAAAAAGCTGTATTTTTAACCGACTTAAAAAAAAGGAGGAGGTTCTCAATTCGTCTGTATTATTATTATTATTATTATTTTTTGTATGTATGTATCTTCACCAATTTTTTACCGATATACATGAAATTTTTTTGTGGATAGGGTATACCTCAAAGTGGTCGCATATGAATTTCATTGAGAAATCACCCCTCCTACCCCCTTCCATTACACAAATCCACATTTTTTAATCGATCTCGATGAAACTTTGGACAAATAAAGCAAAAAAATAAAAAAATAAAAAAAAATAGAAAAATACTGTCAACTTTTGGTTTAAAAAAATATTCCGTTTCCCCCTATCCACCCCCTTAATTTTTGCCAATTTTCTTTATTCAAAGCTACAGTCGACACCACTTAACTGATTTCCATTAAAGTTGGCAATTACATGTAGTTTTTCATGGAGAAGGTTTCTGACCAAAAAATAAAAATAAATAACCACTCCTCTCCCCTTTTCACCCCTTAATTTTATAGAAACTTACATTTCTTATCTGATATTTATTGAACTTTGCCCATGTATACTTTAAAACAAAGAGAAATGTTCTTTATACAAAGCTACCGTTTCTTTCTGATTTTGAAAGAAGTATGCACATCTATACTGCAAAACATACAGAAAAATACTGTCTGCATTTGGTTTCGAGAGTCCAAACTCCGCTCCTTCCTTTCTATCCTTTAATTTACAGTTTCTATCCAATTCTGAAGGAAATTTGCACACGTACACTTTAAAACATACAGAACAATTGTGTTTAAATTAGGTTGCAGAAGCTCAACCCCTCTTCCCTTCTACCCCCACACCTCCTAATTTCCCATATTCTTTATAGATACCCACAGTTTATCAGATTTCCATGGAACACTGTACATGTATACCTAAAAACAAAGAGAAACATAGTATCTACATTCTGTTTACAAAACCCTACCACTCACTCCCTTACCCCATTCAATTTTTGCAAATGTTCTTTACACAAATCTACAGTTTTTATCTGGTTTCGATGGAAATTTTCACATGTATATTTTAAAACAAATAGAAAAATACTGCCCACACTAGCTTGACAAAGACCAAACTACTCTTCTTCTTCACACCCCTTAAATGTTTTTTTATACGTACATACAGTTTTATCTGATATCAATAGAAATTCACACGTATACTTTAAATCAATCAGAAAAGGCAGTCTACATTTGGAATACAAAAGCCCAATCCCTCTAACCCTTTACTCTCAACCCTTTTAATTTCCAAAATTCTTTATAAAAATCCACATTTTTAAATCCCGTCAAAATCAATTAAGCTATTTTTAAGTCGTGGCATAATACTTGTAAAATAAATGTGTCATAATTTCTGAATATGTACTTCAGATTTCAACTTGGATCCCAAGCTTTCACGATGTGAAGACCAATTAAAAATCTATATTTTCTGTGAGATGGCGGAGCAAACAGATATATTCCAGAGACAGATTTATGTATGTGGTATGTATTAATGCCCAGATATTACTTGTTTCGGTTATCAACCAGCAGCTTTAAAATATGTTATGATACGATCGAAACATAGCCTGGACCAAAATGTAAACTGACATTCCTTAACACAACACCAAATTCACCCCGTTCTGGAAGTTGTTGTGGTATATAAAGACAGAATTCTTTATTGAAAGCAAGCGCTTTAATCTCTGAGCTACTAGGAAGTTCGCAAAATCGGAACTGCTGCGGCATATTTTAAAATACAAAACAAACTATAATACCACAAAAATTTAAAAATAAAATTATTGTTTTAAAAAAAATATAAAAACCAACTTAAAAAAAAAGCACTAAAAATTTTAAAATAACTTTATAACTTGCTTAGGAAAAAGTAAATTGAAATTTTTACATTAATTAGTTATTTTTGGAGTCGTTGCCAGCGAAAGCAAGAAAAACAAAAAGATAAAAATTTGACTGTAATTCATTAAGTTGTTAGTTTCTTTCATGAAAGAGTAATAATCATTATTTGAATTTGTTCTATTGCGTTTGGTGCGAGCATAGATATACATATTATATACTGTATACCCTGACGTCGTTACCTGCGAGCGTGTACCAATACATTATTAGCATGTGTTGTTTGGTTTAATTCTCTGCATTACCTATAAAATTAAAATGATACACTCCACGCGTGACTGTATGCTAAATTTGAGCTTCTAATCTAACCATAGCAAATGATGAAATGTATTTATCGATGGTTCATTTGAATTTAAAATATTCATGTTGACTTAAGACCGGAAAGCTGATTTAGTTTTATGAAACATGAAGTAAATGCAGTCCTTTTTCACCTGAAGTGACTTCTGAATCGAAATGTTTTTTATTGCGAAATCTGCATTGTAAATTCGAAACTGTAAAAATTTCGTGGAATGGCATTCAGTGCGCATTTAAATGTATCTTTCAAAATAATTTCGTCTTTTTATGTGTTCGCTATTTAAATTTGGTATATTATCATTTTGAATTTCACGCAAATAAGTATTGCTTATTTCTAGTCTCTCTCTCTCTCTCTCTCTCTAATGAAATTACTTAAATTAAAAAATCAAAAGACACTTAACCAAAGTTTAACATTTTAAATAATCAAATGACCATAGTATCTAGCAAAATCGCTACATTCCTTTTCGAAGTATTCCTTTTATAACTTCAAAGATTAATCTCTACTTTATACGAGTCTTTCGTTTTACCAAAGACCACAGTGTCTCAATGCAGGGAATTCACGTAAGAACGTTGACTCCGATCCTATTTCACGCACACACACACGTTCGGAAATTAATTTTTTATTTGAATAATCTATTTGTAACATGTATTAACTATATGTAAATGGAGACTTTCCCGGCGTATTGATTCAATGAATGCTACACGGGTGTCAAGCTGGATTAAGTCAACGAATGACGACGTATCAACAACCTGCTCGGTTGTATTCATCAGGTCTATTAAAGATAATTACTTCTCGAAATCATCAACAGACTGGCTTAGCTGCATCATACCGGAGCATTTGTTGCTTATTCTTCTCAAGCAGTTTATTGAGAAGGTTTTGTCTGTTAACATTTCCTTCAGGCTTTACAAGATTGGTGTCTTATTGGTTGCTCTGGTCAGTTTAGTTGTTTGTCAGGATTAACAGAGGCCTCTTGTGCTTGTCGTTCGTTGTGTGGTATTGTCCTAAGTTGGCGGTTAAGGGATTGATTGAGTCTCTAGAAGCTCGGTAAAAAAATCGTGTGATCTGCGCGATCCTTTCTTCGAGCATCGGTGTACCTGCGGCTTCATGCAAGTCGGCTGTGGGAAACCGGGGAGGCACATGAAGTGCTCGCCGAAGCGCACGATTTTGCATGGTCTGCAGCCTTTTTATCGTTGACCTGGAGGTGTAGCCAGGGCCGGCGCTAAGAATTTCGGGCCCGGGGTAAAATGGGCGACCTTTTTTTTCTTTTTTTACTTTACAAACCGGGCGACAATGGGCGGATTCTAGGCTTCGCGGCCTTAGGGCCCCTACAGTCAGTGATCGGGGCCCCCATCGGCCGGCGGGCCCGGGTACTTTTGAGCCGCTTACCCCCCGCTAACGCCGACCCTGGGCGTAGCCCCATACGGGACACGCGTACTCAATTACCGGTCTTATCAGGCTGTAATATACGCTCACTCCGACGCTGGCTGTTAGTGCGCTGTCCGTATTTAGGATAGGGTACAGCTCCCTCAGTCTCATTGCGACGTCACACCAAGGTATTTTACAGTGGTTGACCACTCGATGTCCTCTCCGTGGAGTCGTAGTTTAGTTGTCTGGTTGCGCTGGCGATCACGTTTCCCCAGACGTCTCGTCAGCATTATTGCTTGGGTCTTGGTCGAGTTTATGGTGATTCTCCACCATCTGGCCCATGCTTCAGTTTGTTGGAGTGCTTCTTGTAGGTGCCGAATGGCAGCAGCTTTACATCTGTGAGCGGTGAAGAAGGCAGTGTCATCTGCGTATGTTGCTGGGGCAGGAATGTCAGCAGTATACAGGTTGTACAGTACTGGCCCTATTACTGACCCTTGCGGCACACCTGCGTTAATTGGGCGGTGAGAAGATAGTTCATTCCCAACTCTCCCTCTGAAGGATCTTCCGGTGATTTAACTTTTAATTAGCTTCACAAGCTGGCCGGTGAGTCCCTGATTATTAAGCCTGTAAAGTAGTCCGCTGTGCCAAACGGAGTCAAATGCTCGAGCCACATCTAGTAGGACTAGCGGACAGTAGCTCCGGTGGTTGAATGCGGTTGTGGCGCGTTCGACTATATGCATGATCTGTTGGATGGCGGAATGACCTCCCTGGAAACCAAACTGGAATTCTTGGATGATGTTCTCGCTGCGAATATGGGCTTTCAACCTCTTGAGAAGGAGCTTCTCAAAAACCTTGCTTAGTAAGGGAGGAGGCTTATGGGTCTGTAGTTTTTGGGGAAAGTGCCGTTCTTCCCTGGCTTGTGCACTCCTATCGCCATTGCCTGCTTCCAGCATCGAGGGCAGTGATGGATGGGTAATATACAGTTGAACAGCTCGGTTATGCGTTCTACTGCTTGAGCTGGGAGATTTCTCAGCAGCCGATTTCCCAGGTTATCGTTTCCAGGTGCCTTTTTGATGTTTAATCTGAAGAAGAGTCGGCGAACTTCTTCTGCAGAGATCTCATCTATCTGTTAGCCTTCGTCGTCAGCGGCGAGGAAGCACGCCAGTCTTCTTCTGATATTCGCTGATTCTTCGTCGTCATCGTCCTCTGCAGGCCGAAACTGCTTCTCAAAGTGATCGGCGAGGGCGTTGGCCTTGTCTTTTTCGCTGAAGACTAGTCCCCTCTCGCCATGTAGTGGGGGCATTCTTGTGCGCTTCGTGATGAACCAGAGGGTCTCCCCCACAGATTACCGTCGGTCACGTTCAGAGACGCCAGGTGAGCGGCCCACTCTCTGTTGTGGTGTTCCTGGAGACTCACCTTCAGCTCGCGCTGCAGGCAATTTAGGAGACGCCTGGTGTCGGGCTCTCTCTCGTAAGCCTCCACTCCTTTGCCACTCCGTTCTTGTGTCTAATCTGGGCTAACAGATGTGGCGGTAGTTGTCGTGACTGTTGTCTTGTCACGGGAGGGGGCGTCGCTGAATTTGCTGTGTTGAGGATGACAGATGAAATTTGTTTTATCGCCGCCTCAGTTTGCCTCTCGTCCAGTGGGTGCAAACGCTGGAGGGATTCAGAGACTTCTTCATGGAACAGTTCCCAGTTTGTCTGGTTGTAATTAATTTCATTTGGAACTATTCGTCTCCATGAACCAACGTCATGACTGGAGAGTGGTCTGATGAGAGCCTGTTCGTTGTTCTGGCGGAGACGAAGCCAGCGATGCCTCGGTTGATTACTATGTCAAGGACGTCAGGGCGGTTGCCGCTCCAGGAGTGGTGGGTCTGCTCGTCCGGTCCTCAGACCTGGAGGTTGTTTATGGCGCTTAGACGGTAAAGTTAGTTGCTTGCATTATTACTGACGCGCGAATTCTAAGCAGGGTGTTTCGCGTTGAGATCTCCCCCTATTAGGAGCTTTCCCCTGAGGGTAAGTAGGTGGCGGATGTCACCTTCAAAGAACTGTCTCCTCGGAGGTCTGTAGGCTGAGGCGATGGTGACAGGTCCTGATATGGTTGTAATTTCTATTGGAGTTATTTCAATTTGTTGTAGTGGCGGTGTCTGTACCTCGTGGCGAGGTATGCCTCTTTTAACATAGATGGCCATTACTCCTCCCGCGGTGGGCCTGTCAGAGCGGTAACCCTTAGACTAGTTTTTAGATTGGTTTCGGCAACTAGAAAGATGTCTACATCCTCATCCCGTAGGAACTGCCGAAACTCACCGAGTTGATTGTAGATTCCATCAGCATTCCACACGCATATTGATAGGCCTTCAATGTGGACTTTATTCATGGCTAGCCTGAGAGTTCTGTGAGTGGTCGGCCCTGTGGACCGTCATAACTACGGACTTAATATCCGCGGAGAGATGATCGAACCTTGTCAGTAGGGATGTCAAAATGGTGAGAAGAGATCCAACAGTGTCAAGCAGGCGATCCATTGTACGTCCGTCATAATTTTGCGTGGGATGTGGACGGGTTTGGTGATCTTTTAGACCATGTTGTGAGGACGTCCTTATGGTGTCTCTTCGTCTTGGAACGGATTTGATTGTTGAGTTTTTTGCGTCGTTCCTTCAGTAATCTGAGGTCGAGGTCAATGTTCTTGCTTTGGTAGGCTGTTTGGCGTTGTTTGACTTCTTTCGGATACCTTGTGATATGTTCTCTGGGAGTTCGCGTTTTGGTGCCTTCTGTGGTGCTTTGGTGTTTGCTGGTTTGCTACCCTGTCTAGTTTGGTTCTGTTCAGGTCTTTCAGCTAATTGTTTTTCCCCTGGATCCTGCTTCTTCTGCTGTTGGCGTTTCTTCTGGGCAGAGGCAGCCTGTTCGGCAGCAACTCCGCTTTGCCTATCCCTGGCGAGCTTGAAGGCTATGCACCCTTTATAGCTGGCCACATGCTGCGCGTCACAGTTGGCGTATTTGGGACTGCTTTCCCCTTTCTTTAGGGTACAGTCGTTGGACAAGTGCGCTCCTGCACACTTTACACAGACAGACGGCATGTTGCAGTGCCTTGCAACATGCCCTAGGGACTGGCAGTTGAAGCACTGGACAGGCCCATTTGAGGATCTCGGCTTTTCAACAGTTTTCCGGAGGGACATGAGGTTATCCATTACAAATATCTTCTTATTCTGTGGTCTGTCTGGCAGGACCACTAGAAAGAGTGGCATTAGATCAGAACTGCCAGGACTCTTAAGCTGCGTGACTGTGCGGATATCAAGACCTAGATCTTCCAACTCCTCTTTGATGTCAGCACATGGCATAGTTGTCGGCATTCCTCCAATAACTGCCTTGAGTAGCTTTTCAGCTGCAGAGGGAAGGGTGTAGTAAGGTATACATTTTCTCTGTAGCGAAGCAGTAACCTCCAAGTAGTCGTCAATTGAGTTGAAGGTAAGTTTTACTTTATCACCTCGAGCAGTCTTTGCCTGGAATATGTGCTCTTTTAAAACTCCTTTGACCATTTGATACAGTTCCTTGTAAGTGTTTGGAAACTGTACCACTATAGGTGGTAGCTGTTGCCTGGTTTGGGATGGTTGCTGGCGATCTCGAGGTTGTAGCTTCTGCTGTTGTTGCTGCTGTGGTTGCTGTTGCTGTTCTTCCATATTTTCTTCATGTGTCAGTGGCCCGTAGTGGTTGCTGACCTCTATCCTGGCAGGGTCCAGAGACGGAGGAGGCCTGTTGGTGCGGCCTGCTAGCACATAACCCTCGCTGTCGGGCTGGTTCCGAGCCATCTTTGCCTTGCGGTTGCCTTCTGGAGTATTCTTTGCTGTTGTGCAGCTGCATAGCGGCGCGGTGAGGGTTCCCTTTTTTACAGCTCTTTTGTCCCTGTTGGACTGGGTGATCTTAGTCGCAGGAACACTGACGCCGGTATTATGGTTACTTCTCTGCTCTCTCTTGAGGAGCTTTACATTTCCGACTGTGGGCGGTGTAGTGCTCCGCTTGGTGAGTAGTTCCTCTTGTGCTTCCTTTGGCGGTAGTTCAGTCAACTGGGGTATTTCAGGTTCAGGTGACAGCGGAGACTCAATTTCAGCCGAAGCATTCATTGTGTTCGACGGTGAAGAGTAACGAAGATCTTCGCTGTCCATGCTGGCACCTAGCAGGAGTGTTGTACTGGCCCCGTGTTATCACAGCTAGGTTCCAAGGACCAGTGACAATCCTAAAACTCACGCCAGGGGGTTCCTCTCCCAGCGGGAGAGGGCCGTGTGGCGATAAATCCCTACTATCTCGGGCAGGGAGGGACAAAACAGCGAGAAATCCAGACTGCCGTACACCGCGAGCGAAAAGACAAAAGCGGCGAACAACGCTCAAAGTAAAAATCGCATGCGTCGTTAACAAGCAGAACCATGAATCTGGCTTAGCTGCTTTTTTTCCACTGCCTCAACGGAATTATACAGCCCCGCTACGATTTGTAGCTTTAATTGTGGTTTCACTGATGGTGATGGATTTTATTTTCTCGAACTGTACACTTTGGGGGAAAACCGGCTTTGACCGTAGTGATTACGGCCTGTGTAAGGATTGCAATCCCGCAGTTTTTTCAATCGCGCGCGATCCGCGCGGGATTTGCGCCAATCCCGCGGGATCCCGCTGGATCCGTGCGGGATTGGTACAAACGGTTTTTTAACGCATATATTTAAAACATAGTTACTTAAAACGTTAATAAATTAAATAATAATTAAATTAATAAATAATTTTTAATGTTAAATGATAAAAATTAACCGTTAACAATATTTTGATTGGCAAAACGGCATTAAAACTTTTTAGCGTGTCTAAAGTGTATTTCGAGGTTATACATTTTTGTTTTTTAATCTAAACCAATTTTTAAATAAATAAAAAATGGAAAATATTGAGTCTTAGGTCATATTACGTGCCTTACAATACATCACATAAGTTTAAAAATATGGTTTGCTTAGTGGACAAATTACCAGAGTTTTTTTTTTTTTTTTTTTTTTTTTTTTTTAATTCTAAATAAACGTTCCATAACATCGAGAAAAGCATTCCATTTCACAAAGTGAAGTGAATATACTCTGTAAAGTGTAGACTTGGCTCAGAACAAGATCTCATTGTCACTGCACAAGCACGAGACTTGGCGTTTTTTTGCGTGATTCATTATTATATCTCCTGATTCCTTGTTTGATATTACAGTTGATTCAATGTTATTAAAAGAAACTATTCACCAACACATAAACTGTCAAGTATTTCAGATTTACTTATGTGGCGTAGCGACGTTTTTGGAGTGGAAATTATTATTTTTTAGTAAGAAAGGAGACTTTCTCGGCGAATGATTGCAGTGAAGTCCTCATAGGTTGTATCTCCGGTTTTCATTGCAAACACACGAAATCACACACGTGAGGAAGACGGCGGAGGCAGCCGTCGAATTATGGTGTTCCTACAACACAATTCGTCGATACACATGTGAAAATTTCATTATAACTTTTTTTACCGTTAGTCGAAATAATAACAAGGAGAAGAGGGATTAATCGAAAGCATGAGTGGCACATGTAAGCAGGCGGCTTTCGTCAAAGAAACGCATTGAGGCAGCGGCCAAAACAACAATAAGTCAAAGGATATACAATTTCCTTTTGATAGCTGTTAAATAAATAAGAATGCGATCGTTAAAATTACGATAACATTAGTTTCATATCAACGAATAATCAAATTTTCAGCCGCAAATTAGGAAATTGTCACAATTACTTTATCTTCAAATACAGAAAATGTGAATAATGAAACCGTGAATAAAAAGCTGTAACCGTGTAGTTCAGATAACGTTTGCTGCACTTAAAAAATAATTATATTGTTAGAAAATCGTACTAAATACGCATCATAACTCAAATTACAGAAATTTCTACTCGAAACATACGCAAGTTTCGATGAATACGTAAACGTGTATTTATTTACTTACGAATGACGAAGGTTGACAAAAACAATCGCTTGCTCACATGAGTCAAATGCCAACTGGAAGGGTACAGGCAAACAGTGCAAAATATCCGACAGAGACCGAGTGGGACAGCGATTCACGCAGACTGACACGCGTTTCCTCCGGATTTTGCGGATTGCGGATCCGCTCAATTTTGTGCGGGATCCGCCAGACTGTCTAATGATGCGGGATCCCACGGGATTGCGGGATCCCGCTTTGCTGGATTGCAATCCCTAGGCCTGTGTGGAATCCCTTTCGATATTCTTATTCATTCGATAGCTAACTGGTTTCATGTGGTCAGTTGGGGATCATTGCCGCAATCAGTTGTGTTAACAATTCGACTATTTTCCACAGCTGATTTGCTCGTCTTGGCTCTTGATTACATCATTGGTGCCCGTGTTGGTCAATTGAGTTGGTCGGTGGATCTCTGAGGTCCTTCCGGTCTTCCCATTCGTTGGGAGTGACTGGGTTGGCGCTGTCGTTAACGGCTTCTGATGGCTGCTTGAAGCTTTATGGCGGCGTGGTCAGAGCCACAGTTTGCACACGTCGGCGTTGCGTCACGCGGACGTGTGCAAACTAAGTTGTTATGACTCCCTCCACAGCAAACGCAGCGCCTTGCTTGAGACAGTCAGAAGCTTGATACCCGAAGCCTTGGAAGCGGAAGCATTGTTGTAACGTTGCCATCGCTCTCCGATTCTGTGGCCTCTTGTTGGAATTCAATATACTCCTTTTCATGACTTGGCTGCTGGCCGGAGCGATGGACTTGGTTGCCTCAGGCTCTCTCCTGTCAGTTGCAGGGCGTGAGGAGGAATTGTCATCTTGGAGTGTTCCCTCATCCATGTTCAGGAGTCTTTTGAAGCTGCTTCTTCTTTTTGAATACCCATTGGTGAATACCGAGTGTTTTCTTGGAAGTCCATGGTGTATCTTATGTTCCTAGTTTCTAGGAATTTCTTGATTTCTTCGAGGTACTCTTGGCTCATACAGGTGACCAGCAGCTGGGTTGGCAATGAGCATGTATGCGCCAATGAGGACTCATTCTGATGGGCTTCTCTTGATGGAGGACGATCTTGGTGATGTCTGCTGCTTTCCTGGTGCACGAAGTCGCCGCGGTTTGACGTCAACGAGGTCTCTTACTCCATCGCTTCATCTACATTGTTGCTTGGGCTCCAGCGGCTGTGGAGTGTTCAAAGGAGGTCTGCAAAGTACTCCTTGAAGTTCTTGGAAAGGACGAGTGGTAGTTTAACATGGCGAGACCAGTCTTTCTTTTTTGAAATGATGGGCTTGGCGTTTAGTGCTTGTGCCGGATCCGAGAGAGTTTGCTTGAGTTTCTTGAAGCTCTTGCTAGGGATATTCCACGCAAACAGCATTTCCCCGGCTTTGACTCTGAGCTGCACTTGGAGCGAAGAATCGTCGGCGTAATAGAAATTCTCGAATTTTCTCGGTGTGAAGGGTTTGAACGTGTACTTATTGCCTGCGCTCTCGCAGTAGAAGTAAATGATGTTCTCCTCATTCTTGAAATCGTCGTGGTCGATGAGAGCGGCTTTTGGTGACGACCATGATATCCACGATGACTCGTCCGCTCCAGACACATTTGACCAGGAATCCTCTTGGCGATTCAAAGCAGTTGTGTCGTACTGGGCGGGACTCTCGCCGCCGTTGACTTCTGCCAAATGCCGTGGCGTACTGGTATATGGAGGCGAAGGTTGCTTCGGTGATCCAACCTCTTGAAACGATATCGTGTCAGCTCGGCGCGAAGGGCCTGACTGCGGCGATACAGTACGCTGCTTCCATATCATATTTGATGAAGCTGTCCAGTTGGCTGCTCTGGTAGTTGCGGCAATAGTCCTAGTCGTCTCCGCTGCCGAGAACGCGCATAAACCAGTAAACTAGTACACAGGCATATGCGAATACTGACGTAGCACCAATTAGTTGGCTTAGCTGCAGCCGAAAATTCTAAGGTCGTGTCTCGAGGGTTGCCAGGATGCCCAATCAACGCGCAGGACCTGAGGGTATCGATGTTGCGGACTGCGTATGAAACCAACCGGTCACCCATCAAGGCACTCGCCGATCTTTCTTCCTTGTCTGTCGCTGCGTGCACTTCCTTGTCGCTCTGTCTCGCTACGCTTACCCTGGTCACTAAGTTTTCCTTCCTTCCTTGTTCGTCTCCAGTCTCGAGGAACTTCCTCATAGCCTTTCCTTGCTGTCGTGCTCGACGCATGTGCGAGCAACTTCCTCAAGCCTGGTATTAGGAACACATCCGTCGTTGCGTTAGTCCACTGGCGGGCGCTTGTTCACTCCTCTTTTCGTTTTCGTTCCGTGATTCGCGTGTTGCAAGATCTATGCTATGAAGACGACGAGAGGACGGAGAAAGGCTGTCGCCGTGAGAAGAACTGGTGGCCTGCCGCTCGCTGAGGCCATTTCTCCTTCGGGTGCTCTGGAAAGGATGATGGCGGAGGCGGCGCGGAGTCCACCAAGTTTCTGGCCAGCTGCCCCCGCGGTTCACGCCAGCCGCTGATGCAGCCCCGGAAACCCCTGCATCCCCTGATAAGATAGATGTGGCAGACCCTCTCGTGGAAGAAGGGCCCACATCGCCCATCCTGGTTATCACTGGAGACAAAATCCGTGTGCTCGACGTGATACAGCGCTGCGCGGTCTTGCCGCTGTTCGCATGGCAAGTGCCAGATGGAATCTATATCATCTACAATATCCTGAATGATTGGAAGACAACGGTCACCAAACTGGAAGAGGAAAATATACGTTTCCAACTTCATCAATAATTTGCTGACAAACCAACTTCGCCACCTGCCAGCAAACCAAATATTTCAACGGACAGCAAGCCAAAAACTTCTTCTGCCAGCCAGACCACATCAGCATCTGCGACGAAGCCGAGGAAGGCTGAGGCTATCCATTGCTTCAACTGCCAAGGATTCAGTCATTACGCGAGGCAGTGCACACTCAAGCAGAGGTGCATACGGCGCGAAGAAGAGCATCTGCCAGCAGCATTTCCAAGGCCGAAGGAGGATCCCATCTGCTGCAACTGTGGTGTGCTCCACGCAGCATGTCATCGCGCCTGTCCCAGTAGGAAGCGTCTGCAGCAGAAGAGACATCGGGCTGAGCCGGCTCCTGACTGGCAGGGGGCCCAACCGTAGGAAAGGGCTCTTCATCGCAAGTTTCGGGAGGAGTTTGTCGTCAGACAAGCAAGCCTACTGCCACGTCCAGCGAGTAGGTTTGTCGTCGGACCAGCTAGCTTGCTACCACGTCTAGCGAAGAAGACTGGTCAAGTCGCCGAGTCCCACCAGGTAAAATCAGACCTCCCACAATACTATCCACAGTAAAAAGAACAGATGGACGATTAACCATAAATTGGAGAGACTCAGCGGAGGAGTTATTAAAAGTTTTGCTTCCTGATGACAACCCTGAAGAAGAAACAGTAGAACAAGCTACACTACGAAGGAACATGTGGCAGCCCTGCTGGAGACAAGAGGAAGGAAATAATATTACACTCGAAGAAGTAATAACCACGATAAACAAAATGAAAAAAGGAAAGGCTACCGGTCCGGATGGAATTCCAGCCGAGGTCCTGCAGGAGTTAATCATAAAATTAACCCCCGTCCTATGCAGGCTCCTGAACGAATGCCTATATCAGGGTAGAGTTCCGGGAATATGGAAGAAAAGCGAGGTGGTAATTCTAAAGAAAGGAGACGACAAGGATCCTCTTAAATCGAAATCTTACCGGCCGATTTGTTTATTGAATGTGCTTGGCAAAGTTCAAGAGAAGATTCTATGCAAAAAAATTACAAAACCACCGGGAGGTTCTGGGAATGAATCCTAGTCAATATGGATTTAGAACCGGGAAGTCGACAGAGGATGCCATAAATCGGTCGATGGAAATAATTTGTAGCAGTACAAAAAACTACGTAGTGGGCATATTTATTGACATCTCTGGAGCTTTTGACAACTTATGGTGGCCCGCCCTATTTGAACGGCTGAGGGAGATTGGTTGTCCAAGAAGATTATTCTACACCTTCAGGGACTATTGCAGATTTAGAACTGCTTCCTTAAGATGTCAGAACTCGTTCATCACGAAAACCCTTACTAAAGGATGCCCGCAAGGTTCAGTTTGTGGTCCCATATTCTGAGATATAGGGATGGAACCAGTGATTGAACTATTACAAAGATTACCTGAACTTCTAGGCCTAATGGCTTTTGCTGATGACCATTTACTACTCATGGAAGGAGCAACAAGAGCAGAAATTGAGTACAATAGTAATCTAGTACTTAACTGCCTTAGCCAATGGTGCAGTAAAGTCAAGCTGAGTTTAGCACCACATAAAACAACATTTACGTTGCTCAAGGGCAAGCTGACTCGAAAACCTACTATAAGAATCGACGGTAAATCAATTCGTAGAAACCCAGTGTGCAGGTACTTAGGCATTCAATTAGATGAACGTTTAAACTTCGAAGCCCACTTAGAGAAGACAATAGCAAGAGCAGTGGCGGTCATGAATAAAATCATTAATATTGGCCAACGAAAATTCACTGTTCCAGTCCAAACAATAAGACTATACCATGACGCAATTTTATCCTCTTTAGTGGGCTACTCAGCAAGTGTGTGGGCAAAGCATCTAAGAAAAATAAAACTAAAACAGCGAGTCAGACGTGTCCAACGAGGAATGCTTTTAAGATTGACAGGAGCATACAGAACCGTGGCAACAAATTCATTTACCGTTGCCATTGGTGTATGGCCACTGGACCTTGAAGTAAGGAAACGGGGTGCCATATACTGGCTCAGAAAAGGGAAACAAGATTAGGTAGCAGAAATTTTAGGCAGCGAAGCAACATAGGAGATGCACATTCGGAAGCTTCTATTGGCGGAATGGCAACAAGAATGGAACAACAGTGAAACAGGTCGAAGAGCATATGATATGTTCCCATCCGTAGAGGAGAGGTTAAAGTTGAAGTACCTTCAACCCTCTCCCGGATTGGTACACTACATTACAGGCCACGGGCCATACAATAGCTGGCTCCGAAGTCGAAATATTGTAGATTCAAACAGGTGCGAATGTGGTGAAGAAAGTACGCCGGAGCACGTGGTATGGGAATGTGAAATAATAGCCAGTTTGAGAGAACACCAACAAGCTCGGCTGCAAGGTAGGAGAATATTTGACATACTGCGCAACGAAAGTTTGTGGCATTTTCTGGACGGGAAAATTTTGGAAGGAGAAATTTATAAAAAGGAAAAATGCCGAGCGAAATCAAAGGCCACAGATAGCAGAAGAGGAGGGAACAATGATGCTGGAAGGTTGACTTTCACAACACCGGATTGACGGAAGATATCCTTCGACAATGAGCAACATCAATCGTCAGAGGAACTTCAGTGTGCCCCAGAGAGACCGTCTTCTGAGCGACAGCTGGGGCCGTCTTGGTATTCCAGGAGGTCAACTCTTGATGGCTGGGGCGGCTGACTTTGCTGCCGGTTCCAGGAGACTCTACTTTCGGAGCGCACTCAACACCAAGAAAAATGAACACTAGTGGACCGAAGTGCGGCTGTGACAATTGGTGGTGATAATAGTAGTATTAGTAGCAATGATATTAGTAGTGGTAGTAGTAATGTCAGTAGTAATATTAGGGACAATAGAAGTAGTAGTAGTAGTAGATGTAGTAGTGTGGTGCCCATTCTGTTTAATAACAGTAGATGTAATAGATATTGGAAATTTAATCAAAATTTTCTTGGATTCATTGTTTATATGTTAAATATATATATAGGATAAAATATATGTACATGTTAAATAATGGAAATAAGGGTCCAGATTAGATACTAGGTGCTGGGCTATGTTGCATATGGAAAATAAATAAAATAAATAAAATAAATACTCCGTTATTTTCCAACAGTTTTGAAAACGGCAAAGATCATGGCCATACCAAAACCAGGAAAAGGAAGCTCAGAACCAACAAATTATTGACCAATTAGCCTTCTCAGCAGTCTGTCCAAAGTATATGAAAGGGTACTCAAAACAAGAATCACAAGGCAATTAGAAGACAATCGGACAATACACCCCTAGCAATTTGGATTTAGGAACAAACTTTCAGCAACACTACAGTTATATAGGATGACGGAGCTCATTAGCAAAGGTTTCAATACTTCCAATTGAACAGCGGTCGTATTTTTAGACATTCAAAAAGCTCGGGAGTTAATCTCGATGGATTTATATGGACCATTACCGGCCTCCAGAGGTGGGGTCACAGTAATCCTCGTTGTTATAGACGTATTCACAAAGTACGTTAAGCTTTACCCAGTCAAAAGGGTGACTACGACAGTGCTGTTGGGTAAGCTACTTACACAATATTTCCCAATCCTGGGAATACCGAGAAAAGTATTGTCTGACAATGGACATCAATTTGCGAATAGAAAATGGACCGAATTACTAGAAGAAGAGGGGATTGAGGTATTGAAGACGTCATTTTTTCCAGAAATTGGCAAATGGTTTAGGATATATTGCCAACAGAGCTGGGCGTATCATGTGGAGAAATTCGAAGACATTATGAATACAATTCCCCACAGCTCAACGGGAATGACCCCTTGGGAGCTAATGTTTCAAGAACCGGCACCAAGGATTGTCAGCAAGCATATAGATTTTCCTGGAGAGAAAACTATAACCTTTCAAAAAAGAATAGAGGAAGCCAAGAAGGTACTGATGGAAAAGGCTAAAGCTAGACAATTGAGACATGAAAGGAAAGGAAAATGGACATACTACCAACAGGGAGACTTGGTATTGCTCCAGACCCACTTCAAGTCCTCGTCAATTAATCACGAGATAAAGAAGTTTAAAATACTTTATGAGGGACCTTATAGGATAAGAGATAGTCCAAGATAAAATGCTTATACACTAGAATACTTGAGAGATGGGAGGTTAAATGGTATTTATAATGTTGTTTCTTTAAAGCCCTTCAAGAGGGACACTCAAGGCGAATAGAAATGTTGGAGTCCTTAGGGGCAAAGTTTGTCCTGTGTTTTTTGTATATAGTCATGGTATATAGGTTGTCATTATAGGTTTTTTTGTACTTATGTACTTTATTATGACCCAAGAGGTTAATGACCTTACATCCACCGGGCTTCACCCAACATTACTTGTGTAAGGAGCTCGGGTAAGGTGTCAATCTGTTTCATACGCTCAAGCAGAGGCCATAAAGAGTGAAGTGATAGTGAACTAGTGTATTGTGCATAAAGAAGTGCTCAGAGGTGTAAAAGGAAGTATATTGTGTGATAATTCACAGTTTCACTTTCCAAAAGATGATACAATGTTTTCAGCATGACTATCACCATTATAACCTGTTTCAATTGTTGGATTGATACTTATGATTTCAATGTGATATGTTTTTTTGTTTTTTGTTTTTCTTTGCATATTTTTTGTAAATATTAGATTAGTACCACCAATCACTATGTGTATAATATGTTATAACTTAAGTTAGATGCTCACCAACCTCGCCCGTTTTAAAGATCGTTTGTTTAAAATGCTTGCTTCACATTTATCCATCGGACCATCGACTACAATGATCGAGAGTGTGTCATTGTGATTATGGCGCGAGTTGCAGAAAACGCGAGTGCGGGAGAACATGATTGTACCTAACAGTAAAGCATCCTCGTGTTAAGGAAAGTCTCCAGACGAGCTACCGCGTCGGTTAAGTGCTGAGTGAATATTATGTACATTTAACCCCTTAATCTACAATGACGGGCGTAGCCCGCGTACAATGGTTGGGCCAAACGTAAATATTACGGGCATAACCCGCGTACGATGGTTGGGCCAGAAGTAAATATTACGGGCATAGCCCGGGTACGGTGATCGGGCCAGATGTGAATATTACGGGCATAGCCCGCGTACGGTGATCGGGCCAGATGTGAATATTACGTGGAATATTTGATACGCAATTACAGTCTGAAGCAATAATTGTGGTAGACGCAAGTATTACAAAATGTTTATTTATACAAAACTCCAAAATATAAAATTAGTAATCTGTGATGGTATGATATATTTCAAAGCATTCTGGTACATGTAATGGAACTTTACACCTTTTACACTCCCACGTTGTTTCTTTACGTTTTTTATTTTTGTTACAAACTGTACAACGTTTTGACGGTCTTAATTTAGAGGGTGTTGGATCAATGAGCTTTGGAAAATGAGCCCATTCCTTCGCGTAAAGTCTGTCTGGCGCATCTCCGGAAGATAATACGCCTCGTTCTCTATAAATCGGTTTTGGCATTTTCTTCAGTAGAGATTCGGCTATGTTGATCTTATAGTCGACATAACATTGTTTCTTTCCATCATTCAGTTTTTTCCATAAGATGTAAGAGTTAAAAAGACCAATATCAAATAGATAAAAAAAAAATAAAAATTTATATCCTTTCATGAAATATCTCATCACTGGAAAACATGCTAATATTTGATCTTGGAGATCAATTCCATTCATTCTCTTGTTATACTCTGCAATACAATTTGGTTTTAGAGTGCCCTTGGATCCTTGTGAAGTCATTTCGACTGCTTCATGTTTTGTCGACAGCATATAAACATCTCGCTTGTCTTTCCATTTTATAGCGAGTATTCGCCCTTTGTTAATTTTACACTGCACAAATCTTTTGGCATGTTCCTATTCGAACGTACTGTGCGAATTACATTTGTTTTATATTTATATGATAATGTCATAAATAATTTTGGGGAAGAATATCAATTGTCTATGAACAAAGTGTGACCCCTGTGCAACACTGACTCAGAAAGCTCTTTGACAACACTTTCTGAAGCGCTATCTTCACAGTTTATTTTATCGTGGCCGGTATATATTTTAAATTCATAACAATAGCCGGAATCGGACTCACATAATTTATAAAATTTAACGCCAAACCTTGCCTTTTGGATGGGTTGAATTGCTTATAAGATAGACGCCCCCTGAATTTCATAAGAGATTCATCAATAGAAATGTCTTTTTTCATTATAAACATTTCTTTAAATTTTTGGTTCAAAAAATTAATCACAGGTCTAATCTTGTTCAATTTATCTGTATTGGCAACCAGATTATTGTTTGAGAAATGCAAGAACCTTGTAATTTGCAGATATCTATTCAAAGGCATTGATTTTCTAAATATGGATGTTTCGATAACAGCCCTCTTCGACCAATTCATTTGGATTCTTGGTTTTTTTACCTGTGACATTATTATGGTCAATGCGAAATATCTTTTAATTTCGGTAGAGTCTACAGGAAACCAAGTGTCGTTAATTTTTCGTGTTGTATGTGGATTTTCTCGTATTTGATCTGCATACTGATTCGTTTCGGTCACAATATTGTTCCAAAATATATCATCAAATATTAAATTAAATTTATCAAATTCTCCTCTACTTCCTCCTAATTGACATAAGGCTGCCTCTCTTATGCCAGGAGTCATCGTATAGTCCCAGATTTTTGGACTATTTCTTATTTCTTTCCAAAGCCAGGACTCTGGTAGTTGATCGTCGTCGGATGTATCATCAATAATTATTCGCCTATACTTTCTTCGAAAATGACATATTTCGTCACTACTGTCACTTTCATTAGAAAAATTAATAGCACAATTCTCACTGTTTTCATCAGAAAATCTTTTTCTAGAGAATATCTTGTGGGGTTGCTTCTCTAGAATTTATGAACGTAAATTTCGACGTGCGAATGCGATCAAGAACAACTAGAAACTGATCACGATACGAAGAGATAATAGAAATACATCACGAGCCTTGTCTGTGCTATATACAAACCGCGACCGTTCTACCACGGACGATGCCCGTCATGTTTACGATTGCCCGGATTAGCGTGTTACATAAGTCGTGCGAACGTCCCGAACGCTGCGCGAGCTTGTATACAATTTCGGCCAACATCTTCGAATCTAAATCGTAGGTTAAGGGGTTAAAGCCTGTTAATTGTGAATGTCGTCTACTACTGCTGGAAGAAATACAGTGTTGTTCTATTTGTGGAAGTTTAAAGAAAGTTCACACTCGCGAAGAACAAGCAATCTTCGGGAACAATTATTCAGGGCAATCCTTGTTACCTGTTAAGTACAAGAGAAAAATAAATATGGTTAAACCATCCCTGATGTAGTACCGATTGCCAGAAAACATGGTCAGATCAGAAGACAATAAGTGGTGATAGTGCAATAAATTCGAATCATCAGCTTATTTTTATTATTCTAAATATTAAACAGTATTTCTACAACCCTTATGCCTGAAATCTAGTGCCAGATTGTGGTCATAGTCATTTTTACCCTTCCACGCATCTATCTTTATTTTCCCACCAATATCTTTCCATGCTTCATCACCAATATATCCCTTGTACATCCCCATGACTCTCTTCATCCTCCTTCTATCCTCTAGTAAATCCCACTCCAGTTCCTTTATTGTATTAATTACCAATTGTGTTTTGCGATCATTTCCATAGACAAATTTAGCATCCCTTCTTTGCACCCCCTCCAACTCCTGTATTTGATATCCAAAATGTGGGTCCCATAATATATCAACACATTCCAGCAGTGTTCTGACCAAAGTTTTGCTTCATACCTTTTACGAATTCTTCTACCAGGCAAATCACCTTTTTATCAACTCCAATAGATTTAGCACCATTTTATGGCTCACTGTGTCAAAAGACTTTGAAAGCTCTCATGCTACATTATCAACTTGACTGCCCATGTCCATTCCATCAGACATATCTTGCATACATCCTACTAACTGAGATTCACATGAATATCCCAGTCTTAAGACACGTTGCCAACTGGAAAACCATTTACGTTTCTCACTGACACATCTGATATGGTTGTATATTAATCTCACCATGCTTTTACCTACAACTAATGTCATCTGATAGGCCTATAGTTTTTGACACTATTTGTCACCCCTCCTTTATGGACTGGAACTACTATCACACTTTTCCAGTCATCTGCTAAACAACTAGCATTCACACTCAGTTTAAATAATGCTTCAAGATAAGGTACAACGTCACATCCTACTATCTTCAAGACATCCATAGTAATATTATCTACACCAGCCCCTACATGCTTTTTAAGATCTTAGTTTCTTCATGACATCTTCATATTCACTTTCAAATGTTCTCATCTGTTTTCTTCTAACTGTGGGGATAGGCTAATTTTTTTATGTAACCCCCACCATTCTTGAATTATTGTCATAACGGTCTCATGAACCAGTAATTTAATAACTCTATCATTTTTAAATCCTCAGTTACTTCTTCTCCATTCTTAACTGTAATTGTACCTCTTCCACTCAGTTTCCTGATAAATTAGTTATAGAAATTTCTAGATGTATAAGTCAGTAGCCCCCTGCAACAATAATATTATTTGTAAACTCATCCTACCCAGTGTCTTTGACATTATTAATTCCTTGTTTCGTTCAAGAATTCCCTACTGTCATGCTGTTACTTATCTCTATTATTTTCTCGTCTCACCAACCTCTTTAGCTTCCTCACCTCCATTTTGTAGTATGTAAGTTCTGTAGTCTTTTTATTTTCTGTTTTGGAAATAATATTAATTCACCCCTTTTTTTTATTATTTCCTTAAAGTTGTATCATTTCATCTCAATTGTACTTGTGCCATTCTTCCATTTAATGAAATTAATGCTGAAATATCATTTTACTTCCAAAATTTATGCCATTTTATAATTGTATCTATTTCCCCCTTCAATTCTGGCCACTGGTTTACTGAATCCCCTTATATCCATCAAAACTGCATTGTGATCACTTATTACTTCAGTTACTTGACACCATATAAAGTTATCATTAGGCTTTATTAGGAAGATATCCAACATGTTTGGTGCCTTTGTTTTCTTCTCAACAACTTGTGTAAAGTCTCCTTCCCTTACTAAGATATTTGAAAATCTCCATTAACTTCTGTTATTAATCTTATTTCCTACCCAGTTGACAGCTGGTAAGTTTAAATCCCTACCAATAATAACCATTCTATACTCAATTTTGAACTGAATATGAATTTAGTTTCCCACCAACAGGGCCCGCTCTAGGGGGGGGGGCAAACCGGGCATTTGCCCGGGGCGCTAAAATTTAGGGGCGCCATTTCGGCTGTAAGTGTGAGAAAAATATTAATAATATTAATGGGTTAAATACCCAATTAATAAAAAAATCCACATACCGATTTTTTCGTTCGTTAAAAACTTACAGTTTTTAGCTATTTGGGTGCGCTCCTAGCGACTTCGAAGAGTCGGGGCGCGGACCTCAAAGGGGCGCGTCGTTGCCTCGCCGCCTCTGTGTGAATTGCGCCTTAGGAGCGACTTCAAAATGCGCCGCGTCCGCGCCATGTCTCAGCCCGAAGACCGCGCCGCGTCTCTTCTGTGTGAATTGGGCCTTAATACGCGAGTAGAGCGCGTTGTTGTCTCAATTTGCTTATTATTGCTAATTACAAAAGTGGTTTCATTACACAACAGTATTAGTCTTACTATTACGTTATTAGTGATAAGTGGAAGTTCATAAAATTTACTTCAGGATTTCATAATTTCTAAAGGTAAGTACATCTATGATTAAACTGTTATTTAGTTGGATATACGATATAGGCGCACAACTACAAAAGCACACAACAGAAGCCCAGTAGGTGGGGGCTGTTACACCTGCCCTCGGCTACCTGCACTGATTCCGACGTTATACTGCCCACAAGTTACTAGACGCGGTGAAAAGGAGTGTTTTTTCGCAATTGCAACTAGGTTCTAATACATGGAATCGATAGTGCTTGGCGGAAGATGCTGAGTATTTATTTTATTGAATTGATGAACCAAATCAATATGGATCTTAGTTATTGGAAATCGAAGTGGAATAATTTGCATAATAATTTCTTCTCGTAATCCGAGCCTCACAGATTTGCTGTACAAATTAGATATAGGCATTGTAAGTGTTTTGGTTGGGTTAAATTACATACGCTAGCTTTGATCGCTTTTGAAAATACTGTAGTTTAGTGGGTGTGGGACAGTAGTTACAATAATTAATAAATAAATAATATTACCAGCTGCTGATTACCGATTAGTTACATCACATACCATTAGTATATTTAATTTAGAATGCTAACTGCTAATATATAATAATCCATGATGTTTATTATATATACGAATGCGGTTTACAGATACTATAATTGCTGCATTTGTAAATCGTCTCAACCAAAATAAATTCATTAACTATTTTAGTGAATGTGAATAACTTTGTCAGTTGGTTTAATAAGTGCATTGCGCGACAATCACTCCACAACATAATTTTTTTGTTTGTGAACTGGGAACCTATTCCATTTAAGCCTATAGAAATTACCATTCTGTATACACGGTTTCTGTATTTGCAGCAAATTTACGGATAGTATCATCCGCGATTATGCTTTGACTGTGTAGTAACACTAGACTTTCTTTATGTGCACAGGTTATGGAAAATATTTTGTGTTGTGCATAAATATTTTTTTATATCGACTGAGAATAATTACTTTAGTTATGGTTTTAGCTTATTTAGAGCAAGGATAAATATTTACTTTTTATATTATTTTATAGTGTACATTGTTTGAGTTACGTGCATGTCTCTTCCAAAATGTCTGACGGTCAAAGAAAACTATCTGGTTACCAGTACAAAAAAAGAAGGTTGGGAAAGGAAGCGTAAAGGCAGAATCAATCTGGCGCGTTAAGAAAATATACTGTATCAGGGTTTACCAAAACAAATCTCAGAATCCAATATCAGGTCGGGATACAAAAGAAGTATAGAATCGTCAGAGAATAATAGCGAACAAATGAACGAAGTTTGTAAACCAACTGGAACTGACACCAACGTGAGACTCACAGAAGGCGTTCTAAAGCTTTGTGGCCAAGAATTTTATGAGACGCCGTAAGAAGCTTTTTAGTAAGGCAAGGTCCACCTAAACTATTGCATAATTACAAATTTCCTTCCAATGACACAGATCGACGTTTTAGCACAAAATATTATTCACGAATTTTCAGCAACGCAGAGCAAATATTGCGAGGTTAGCTACTGCGTTTACTGCTTCTGTTGCAAAATTTTCAGTTGTTTAGTTAGTTCTCTCTCAAAGGAGGGTTTTAAAATTGGAAGAGCCTCGGCGAAACTTTAACAGAGCATGAAATTTCGAAAAATCATATTCAGGCAAAAAAGATTAAATTGTTGTAAAACTGTAGATGCTGCCACTCAAAGAGTTATTAATGCCGAAATAAATCATTGGAATGCGGTGCTTCTAAGAATCGTTGCAATTACCAAAATGCTTGGTAAAAGCTGACTGGTTTTTCAAGGTACAAGCGACAAGTTGTTTGAGCATAATACCGGTAATTTCTTAAAAATAGTTGAGTTACTGTCTGAATACGATCCCATTATGGAAGAGCTCGTCCGTTGAGTGCTCTAAAAGTAGAGACTAAAGCTCAATATCTTGGGGAAAATATACAAACCGGGATAGTAGATCTGCTGCATCAAAGTGTAAAGTCTCATGTTATTAATGAAATAAAAAATTCAAATATTTTTCCATAATTTTAAACTGTACTCCTGACTTAAGTAAGATACAGCAAATTACTCTTGTAATCAGATATGTTTCAACCAATAAATTTAATCCTGATGTTGAAATTAAAATTAATGAAAGCTTTTAAGGCTTCTTACCAGTCGAAAGATTCACAGGAAAACAAATGTCTGACATTATAGTTGGAGAACTTAATGACTTGTGTTTAAATTTGCAGGATATCAGAGGACAGGGACTGACAACGGGTCCAATAGGAGGGGCAATAAAGTAGGAGTGCAATTTAGAAGTAAACAATATAATTCGCGAGCATTCAATGTTCCGTGTAGTAGCCATTCTCTCAATCTTGTTATTAATGGCAAAAGCATCCTTGGAAGTCGCTAATTTCTTCAACATGGTCCAAAAAATATATTTATTCTTTTTGGCATCTACTTTTCGATGGGCAATACTTTTAAAGCATGTTCAGGGTTCAACTTTGAAAACATGGAGTGACACTAGATTGGGAGAGTAGGATAGAGAGGATAGAGGCATTAAAACCTTTAAAATTTCATTTGGGAGATGTATACGACGCCTTGCTAAGCATTTACGAAAACCAAGAAATTGATAATTTAAAGATTTAGCCATTTGGCAATTGAGTATGAAATTGCTGATGAAGTAAATTTAAGATGTAATAAAAATTCGCAACCTGAAAGTAAGAAAAAAAGTTTTTTGTGATTTTAGCGTCTTTGATGTAATCTCGTTTTATTTTCAAAATAATGCATTTAGATTGTTTGTGTGATAATATCCATCTGTAATAGCATTTAAAAACGTTAAAATATGGTTAATTTGTGGCTATGTACAGATATTTCATAATTAATTTCTCTATTTTGTGCTGCTAGATCAAAATTCAATAAGTTTATTTGTGAATATATGTCTTTATTAAAAATTAAATATTTTATTCGATTAAAATTTTTTTTTTTAAATATATATAATTCTACATAATCTTAAGGGGCGGCAATTTGTCTATTTGTCCGGGGCGGCAATATCGCTTGAGTGGGCCCTGCCACCAAGTGTCTCATCTTTATAATTCATTCTTCCACTACGGTATGCAGTCAACACCCTAACTTTTTCTTTTTTCTTTCCCCCAAGTAACTCATGGTCACGATCTCTGCACACCAGTGAACTGCAGTATTCTTTGCTAAATAATATGAATACCTCTCCCCCAGTTGCTCCTCTATCTCTGTGGTAAACTCTGTAACTACTGGGGAAAAACTCATTGCCTAGTACTCCTTCTTTTAACCAGGAGTCTACCCCTATAACAACTTGAGGCTCATGTATCTCTATTAGGATTGTAAACTCCATTACTTTGTTCATTATACTTCCACTGTTTACCAGTAACACTCTTATCACTGGCTTTGTAATATTTTCAACACTAACATACGTCTTCTCAGATCTGCCACCCTCTGTTATTGTTTCAAAAGCTTCATCTATTTCTTTAGCATTAGTGATGTTTCTAACTATGGATCTTCACTCAGTATCCCTTTGATCACCAATTTTCATCCCCTCATCAGCAGCCTCTAATCTAAAAGTTACCCGTGTCCGTAGCATACCTTAAGTTACACGTGCTCTCTGGGTGGTGCTAAATGGGTGACAGCGATCAGATGCCGCCGTACGGCCCTTCTGGGCCTCACGGCAATGACATTTATTACAAACATAATAGTCCTTCTAAGGACTCAGACTTTCATACAAGGACAATAGGCCCCCCGCTAAACATCTGCCAACTTAACATCAAAGACATCAGTAGAGCAAAGAGCCGGTACTTGTCATCACTCTTACAGAAATACTCAGTTGATGTTGTCATATTGCAAGAAACTCACACAGAGAATGACAAGCAGCTGCTTACTAGAGGGGAGACTACCGGGATATAAATTGCTAACAGCACATCACGCAAAATATGGCATTGCAACCTACATTAAGAATGACATATACCAATACAAGGTCATTCCTGCAGACAAGGGTGTAGCCAGGATTTTGTTCAGGGGGGGGGGGGCAGGCAAGAAAAACTGATAATATGCATGCTACAATAACGCTGATTAATGCAATACATATATATTTTATTACTTAATTAATTTTATAATATTGTAATTAATTAATTATAATTTAATTAATTAATATTTATTTAATTACACTAATAATAATTTTCGAGTTACTTTATCAGAAATTTTATAACAATTTTCTTGTAAAAGTTTTCTGTGTACACCAAACATACACAAACACTTTAGATGGTTCTCTAGGATATTTCCGTCTCATTTAACTCTTTAGTAAGGTCTAGTTCTCTAATATTTTCTACTGTCATACCCTTGTCCTTCCATAGTTTATACAATAGTGCTACTTCATAATCAAAATTTAAGTTGTAGCATTGGCAGAAACTTAATGAATATTTTTAAAAAAAATCAAACAATGACTTACTTAAACTTTAGCTGGGATGTAGCAAGGGATTGCAATCCAACAATGCGGGATCCCGCATCATTTGGTAGTCTGACGGATCAAGTACCTAATTAAGCGGATCCGCAATCCATAAAATGGGGTGAAAACATGTTTCAGTCTTCGGCACCTTGTCTTTCCAGTCCAACTCGTTCTCTACAGGTAGTGGCGCCCCGTTCACCTTTACCCGTCAAGTTGACATTTGACTCACGGCAACAAATGTGTGTTTATGTCGTCCGTCATCATAAGTATATACTGTACATTCACATTTTTTTTTTTTAAGAACTCCAGTTGGTATTTGTTGTGTGCATTACTGTAATTTGAGTTATGTCATCCTATTGCAAAACTAGGTCCCAGATCGTACACACAAAAAAGATACAATTAGAGTTGTTTCTGAGGAGGAAAAAGAATCAATACAAAAAGAAGGTTACAACTATTGACAGCTATTTAAAAATCTAGTGAATAGATGATGTATTAAAACGTTTTTATCATAAACTGTACTTCATTGTATTTTAGATATTTCTTTTCAAAAAGTGGATTTCAATTTCCTTATTCTGCTAATTCTATAAGATCTATGATAGCAAAGTTTTCATAAACCGTAAAAGTTGTCATAATTGTTAAGGTTGAATGTTTCAAGCAATGGAAAAGATTTTAGTTGAGTGTTTGATGAGTGGACGTTCCAAAAAAATCACCTACATTACGTTCACAGCAAAGAAACAAATTTTAATATCAGTTTGCTTAGAATACAGGATTCGTGCACCACGGAGCATTGCATCAGTCTGGTCAAAAAACGACTGACTAGCATTGGTGTTGCTGTTGAATCTTATGTTATCGGCAAAAGATCTGTCGAAACAAGTATCATGGAAAACGTTCTGCCTTGTTACCTGCAATTGAACTTTTCACACAGTACACAATTGGCAGTTGTCGACGTTTTATACCCCTCCCCCACCCCAAAAAAAAAAAATAAACAAATTGAGCGCACATAAACAACTTTGTCTCGTACGTAGATCACGAAGACCTGGACGCCACAACTGAAGCACAAAGCGTGACCGTAACACTGGATCATCCACGTACAGAGGTGATTCCCAGATATAATGATTTCAAACAAAGTGCAGAAAGTTGTTAAGATTTTCAAAAAAGATTTTTTATATATGATCATATGATCATTTCAATCAAACCAACGAATGAGGAAATGGAAAGGGCTTTCTCGGCTGCTAGCTAAATAGGTAATTCTTTGCAAATAAAGTATTTGTTTCAGTGCTTATTAGATACATAGATTATTTTTAAAACTGACATGATTTACTGTAAGGCATGTAATATGATCTAAAACTGAATACTTCCTATAATTGATTATTTACTAAATACCTAGCGTTAGGTTTAAAACAAAACGAGTAAAAGTGCAATGTTGTGAGGTGGTTCGTGGGGTGTGTATGGCACGAGTGGTTGCTTATTATTTTAACTATCCAACATTACTAAAGATTTTCATCTAACTTTAATTTCACTTGTAACCGAAAAGGGGGGGGGAGGAGGAAATTAGCTAGGAGATGTTAATTCTAGCAATATATCAGGATCTGACACCAGACAATCTTTGATTACGCAGAGATTATCAGACTGCGATTGATTTTATACTCTTATTTCTTACCTCATGGAAATAAAACTCCGTTCACTCTTCTTTATAGTATCAACGTCCGTTACCAAAATACTAAATCAACATTATTATTCTGAAACAATACAATATCATATCAGGATGATGTGGGGCTATGGGTACTTAGTCTACGAGTGTTATTGAGACCAAACATGATGCGGATAAGTTACAAATCATTTAATATAAAAAACCTAACATACATTTTAGTCCGATTCCAACTAACTGACCTGAAGAGAAAATGACGCGTCTTTGCTTTATTAAACTGAATTTACTGCTCGATGTTATCACGTAATTACGGCCTTTACTTTAACAAATGCTTCCTACAAATCACTTATTACTTTGCAACCATTAACACAAAAGGCCGCTCTCTCGCTCACATACACAACATTCACTGAAATACAACGGCGACTGAATAATTCTTATAACTCGCGGCATCTTCTACCAACGCATATAAATGGAAGCCTAATCAACCAAATAAGTTACACCGGGGCAGTTGAGCTACTTTACGACATATTATCCAACTTCAAACCAACCGAATACTTTAGAAATTACTATAACAAAGACTGAACACTTTTAGAGACAAACTGATTAACTCGGAAACCAAACTTATTGACCTGGAGAACAAACTAACTGACTTGGAGATCCAACCGAGGCTGCTGCGTGTCTTACCTTCTGTATGCAACTACACGTTTTCTGCGCGCTGTTCCGTAAAGAATGAAGAAGGACTCGAGCGTGCAGGCTAGCTATGTACCGAGCGTAAAAGCGCTGACTCCGCGGCGTCACCTCGTGACCATTGCGTGATACACGTCCGCTCTAGCCGTAAGCAGCCGCTTCTGAGCGAGTTGTAACTTGCACGTAAAATGACAAAATTTACGTACCAATTCTCAAATAAAATTAAACCCTGTTTATTATCTTGGGTCCCTTACAAAGTATAATCCCAAAACACTACCAAGGAATTTAAATAAGGTATGAAAATAAATCACTTTCAAAAATCGTATAGAAACTCAGCAGGGTTATTGGAACGACGTTATTGGATAGATACAATGCGCCCACTTTCATATCGGTTCCAATGGCAGATGCATTTCTGGTAGATGTGTGTAAAATACTTTAGCTCTCCGTGCCCGCGTTGTTGTGATGATCTTTTATGATAGATATTACTGTATTAATATGATCAATGCATGTATACATGTCGATCATCTTTGATTGTAATGCAGTGGCAACAGGTACCGATAATCCTGAGTATTCAATCCAATGCTTATAATGAAATCTGATTTAGTAGCAGCGTATTGTAACAGCTAAGTACTTTTCCTCGCCGCATCATTCCCTTCTCTAAAAACATTCGAAAGTCCATTAACAATGTCTTCAAAATGCTCGTTGAAAATAGCAAAACACGTATATTTGTGAGACCAGAGGGTCTCATATAAAGCTGATATATTTGGCACGTACTTTCTCCATAAAAAGGTTTCCCATAAAAAGTTATGATGTACTGTATGGTGTTAATTGTGTTCTGTATTTCTGTAATTCCATTTAAATTATTTCAACCAGGTTAAGTCTGTGGCTTGTACAATGAAAATAAAGGCTTTTTATATATTTTTTTTGAATCCCACCAATTAACACACTTCATATCCTTGGCTAACGCACCTCTCAGGACCAAGTCCTTCGTTTTCTTAAAACCTATCAATTTCTGATGCCATAATTTGTCATTCAACGCCATCAGATCTACGAATCACAGAAATTTTTTGCGGATTGAATTTTTATCTTCGTCAAAAAAAATTGATTTTTATGGAAAGCTGTTCTTCCCAGCCAAGCCACACGACTCATCTGCCAGTACAATATAAGCATAAGCCTTCTTTGCTGTCTGCATAATTTCACTTTTATTGACCAGGTCAGTGATTTCGTTTTAATCTGTGGGGAGATTATAAGTAACAATTTTTCTAACTTTTTTCTATATGCTGTTTCAAAACTAAAACACTTCTTAGTTTCAGCAGGTCTTCAAGAATACCTTTATGTTGCTCTTTACTTTTCAAACGCAAGTCATTTGTATGGCGTACCACAGAAAATAATGGAAGATATCATAGATGACCCAATTTGTCGATTATCTTCTACTTCCTTCCGGTGTGCAGTATTCGTCATAACAGTGACCGGTATTTAATTTTTTCTATAAGTTCTTAGCATCGTTAGCTGCTGATTGATGATAATGTGATGAAACCTGTATTTGCAGTATTCATTGATATTTTTAAAGTGACAGTAAATTCGAGTAGCAAATTAATTAAAATATACTAGTAGAGGCAGGTAAGTCTGCAAGCAATCATGATTTAATTTTCACTTCAAATTAGTGGCTTTAGCATCCGCAGAAAAGTTATAATTTTCGGAAAGGTTCCCAGCAGCGTTTCAGCACCTCTCTCCAACAGCATTGCAGTTAATTCATAAGACTGAAGTTAATATCAAGCTGGACCTGTGTGCTGAACACCGTATGTAGCAGTATAGATACGACCACAGAATGAATGAAACAATTTTACCTTTTTTTGTGTCGCTGCTTCAACGGCGTGTTTGTGCGTGTCCCGCTACCTAGGTAGCCCTACTGCTATGTGTTACTTTGTATTGGGTTGGGCTTGTTTTGGAGACTCTTTTAATTTGCGCTTTGAGGGGAAAACATGGTTATGGTCGTCTAGAACGATCTTATGTGGAAAACCCGTACAGTTTTCTTATGATCATATCAGTGCTAGACCGTTGGGCCAGCCCAACACTTATCCGGGCACCTAGGACATATATACTGTAAATTCCAAGTAATAAATATTTTATCACAAAATACCTCTTATACTATCGACGTTTTCACAATCGCTTAATGGTAATAAAAATAAAATAAAATACAAACGAATACAGTTAACTAAAAGTCGTACTTTTTGTAAGTACTGTATGTAATACTAGTTAAAAGCCGTCGTTAGCCTTACGGTAAATACATATTAATTACATTTTTAAAAAAACTTCCTTATATTCATTGTTATAAAAAATAAATTAATAATTACGTGAGGTGAAATGGGAGGGGGTCCGGCGAAATCTTACGAAACCTCATCAAGGCAGAGGGGGAGTCAATGGAAATCTCACGTGAGGTTTTGAAATTCTTGTAGGACTGTAGAGCAAAAAAAGAAAAAAGAAATTAGGTCTACAAATGACGCAAAAGTCGACTTTAGGCGAGGTATTTCATCCAAAAGCTGACCTTGGGGGAGGAGGTGTAACTGCCCTTGGAAGCATGAGATCTAAAAAAAAAAGGTCACGAAAAGTTTCGAGGTCGATTAGTAGGGGGGGGGGGGATGTTCCTCCGTCAAAATCTCAAGTCATTTTAGAGGAAGGGATCCAACCAGATCTCACGATGTCTCAACCAGAGTGGGGGGGAGGGGCAGTCCGGAATTCCGGAAAAACACCTCACGTAATTAATGGACGCCCCCAAACGACGACAAGTCAGCCTCAGTCTACCGGTATTTAGGCACACGGCAAAAGCCCCTCACTCCTTTAACTCGCGCACAGTTAAGAAGGAGGTGCCTTTGTTCGAGTTGGCTCACGCATCACAGCGAAAGTTTGTTACAATGGATAAAGAAAACTGTCGCCTTTTAATACAAATGTACGGTGCCAAAAACATTTTGTGTATTAGCAAATGTGCAGCCTAATGAGACTCTTATGGTATCACCTCCATCACCACCACCCAATCAACGAATCTATAGAATCGCCAAATGATATGATTAACTCAATACATTTTACCTAAGTAAGGAGTAAGTTCAAGTTACAAATGACAACAGAAATTGAATAGCAATAAAAAAATTTAATATAAAATGGATGCTATTTCCTTATCTTTGCCCAATCTTCCAGAGCATCACATAAAACGTCAAAAACATCTGGATCTGTTCAAGAAAATGATTATTTTGACACTCGAATAAGGGGTTACAGGCTAGTACACGAGTCTCCAATTGCTAGAAATCTTGTAGCCACAGCGGCTTTCAGTAATTGAAACCGCCAGGGGCGTAGCTACTATGGGGCTAGGCGGTGCAGTGCACCGGGGCTCCTAAGCTCAGGGGGCCCCAAAGCGCAGTTCAGAGGGCCCACGGGCCTTCAAGACAAACTGGCGACCTCTTTCTTTTTTTTAGCTCTACCGTCGTATAAGGGGGTCCCTAAGACACAGGGAGCCCCCTCACTAAGTTGCCCTCACTGCTAAGGGGGGCCCCCAAGCACAAATCAGCGGCCCCCAGCCTCAGCTCACGGGACCCCTGCCAGCAACACAAAGCAAAAAAAGGTCGCCCATCTGGCCTGAGGGCCCAAATTAAATTTTTTGCACCGGGGCCCTTGTTGACCTAGCTACGCCACTGGAAACCGCCTGCTGAAATTGTGTGTTCACTGGCTCAATTAATGGTTTTGGGAAACTCTACCGTTATGATTCTCGTAAAATTTGTTTTTTTTTTTTATCCTCGATGGCTTCATTTCTCGTGTCTTCCACGAGTTTCTCACCATACTGTATTCTATTAACATACAATTTCCATATCCACCAAATCACTTTTCGTTTAGGTTCCTGGTATACAGTGTTATGCATTACATGGAAAGTTTCAGCTAGTCGTACACGTGAAATGTCCACGCTGGCTTCACGAAAAGACAGTGCCTGAATAGTTTGCCGCGCAATCCTGGCTGGGTTGTGTTGCCACGCGCGGCAGCCGCGCTCGTCAACAGAAATGGGTTCGCGCGGCAAAATAACCGGTTTGGCGCGCTCGAACATGGCTCGCGCGGCAACCGCACATACGCAGCTTAAGAGTCGGCAGCCGCACCGTGCGTGGCGCGTTGTTACGCCTCGCCCCCGTTAACGTCAGTTTTACGCATATAGCAGTAGCAAGCAGGTTTAAATCACGTGAACCGAATTAATTTTTAAAAGTTTCTTAACATTATTTACTTTTCGGTTCGGTGGAACTCCGATCGAGCGCATACCGCGTCCGGCTAGGGGGGGGGGGCAGCTGCCCCCCCCCCCTGCCCGTACCTGGCTACGCCCTTGCCTGCAGAGTATCATCCAAATTACTTTTCCTCTACAATAGAGGCGCACAATGTAGTTGTTACAAACATTTACAATCCACCCACTGCACCTTGGACAGAAACTATTGGATTGGTTCCCACTAAGAATAGCATTATCCTTGGCGATTTCAACTCCCATTATACACTGTGGGAATATAACAAGTATGACGAGAACGGGATTAAATTAATAGAATGGGCTGAGGACAACAACTTGACATTAATACATGATCCTAAAGACAAAGGTACATTTCATTCCACTCGCTGGAAACAAGACTGCTCACCTGACCTTTGTTTCGCCTCTTTTGGTTTAACAGCTCCTTTCTGTCGTGTAAGGAGAAAAGTTCTCGGTGACTTCCCTCACACTCAGGATAGACCCATAATCTACAAAATAGGAATCCAGATACCTGTTATCCGATCTACCCCTAAATCTCGGTGGAGACTTCCATAGAGCAGATTGGGAAGCTTATGCGAAGTATACTGATGCTAACATCCGATGGATCAAAGCAGTTCCAGGGAATTATACAAGGTTTGTAGGACTAATGAAAGCTGCAGCGAATAGAGCCATCACACGAGGCTTCAGAAAAGACTATATTCCAGGATGGAGTGAGGAGTCAAGCAGACTTAGAGCAGAATTGGAGGAAAATAGCACTCACAAGAAGGCAACTGAACTGCTGGAATCACTTGAACCATGCTAGAAGAGAGAAATAGATAAAAACTCTTAAAAATCTGAACTTTACCCATTCCAGTAGAAAAAGCCTGGTCTCTTATTCATACATCATTACCCTCAATGTGGAAATCAATAGCAATCACATTGTATATACTTCGAGAACTAAAAAGGACAAACAGTTCACTAGACGGGTCCAAATCTGATCTTAATCATCTGAAACGCGAAAACTCAACCTCACTTTACATACTCCCATCCATTCTCATCACAAGCGATTCAGGAAGGTTTAAAGGTCCTTCAAAATGGAAAGCAACAGGATTAGATGGAATTGTCCAGAACTATTGAAAACTGTGGACCAACTACATCTCATTGGCTTGCCTCATTCTTCAGTTTGCATAGTGCAATATGGAAGGCTTCCTCAGATCTACAAGGGAACTAAATCATTACTTTACTCAAACCAGAAAAGATCCAAATTTCCCACAAAGCTACCGACCGATAGCCTTACTCAGTGTCACTTACAAATTACTGGAAGGATTATATTGAACATAATAGCTCCAGCAATCGAAGCACTGATTCCTGTTGAACAGACAATGCGCATTATAACTGGCTCACTTCTATCTACACCTATTAGTGGCTGCCAGTGTTCAGCAACATCCCACCACCATATATCAGAAGGCAAAATGCTCTACTAAAACTATAGTTGAGAATTTTGAACAATGCGGCTCTTCCCATCCATGGAGATGTTAGGGAATACAAACACAGCTGAAGTGACATCGCCCTGCCTGGAAGACTGCTGTCAGTCTAACATCTAACACCTTCAGCGTTACAGATAGCTGGACAGCAGAATGGGCATCATCACACACAGGGCATAGTGCATATTACCCATCCCTGCTCAGAACTACCAGGTTTCAACTTACCGCGGTTAATTTGGTGTAAACTAAATTGAATTAGATGTGGTATGGGAAGAGCTGCTTCAACTCTCCACACCTGGGGCTGGGCAGATTCCCCGTATTGTGACTGTGGTGATGTCTTAGAAGCTGTGACACACATTGTGCAGGGCTGCCTCTTTCCTGGTAGTTTGGAAGACCTAAATTTGGCTACGCCGGAGGCGGTGGTCTGGTTGGAGGGACTCGACGTCACGCTGTAGTGGTTGTGATTGGAGATCCTGTCTCAGTGGCCGGTTCCGTGCGTTGTCCGCTGTACTATGTATAATATGTGTACATATGTGTGTTTAGACTGTTCATTGATTTGTTGTTGAATTGTATAAATGTCAAATAGCATACGCAAAATAAAAATAAAATCTAAAAAAGGCACAGTTCCAAACCTGGCGTCACTGGGAGTGGGCTCCTTAACATCCTTAGCTAACACCTCAGCTCTCCTATTTAGGTGTAGGCCATGCGTAGCGAAACCTTTCCTACTAATGGTCTCCACAGGTACAACCCCCATGACAGAAGTAATGCAATTCCCAAGCAGCACCTCCATTTCAACATTTAACTGCCTCACAGTGTGGTTCAATTGCAGCTGGTCATTGAAACTTAGGACTTGCATGTGCTCCACCCTAGTGTGCTGTGCCTCCTACTCTTTCTTCAGGTTTCTCTCTATACTATAATTAGCATTTCTATCAATACTGTACACCACACCTTTGATACATATGAAATTAACCAGTCACTCATATAGTTCATTACAAACACTAACATTTCTCATTGGGAATTTTATACGATTTGAGTATTGTTGGTGATGGATTATTCAAATACAGGTATTCAAGAACAGCAAACCTGTTATAGATATAATAATTTTTAAAAATGACTTCTCACTGCAAAGCACAAACTCTAATTTGCGTGCAAAGACTTAGTGGAAATTATATTATCTTCTTTGAACCGAATGTCAAACTAACCTTCACCTAGTGCATTTGCATGGGAAAGGCTCTGGCAGATGAATGATTAGTAGAAAAGGGAGTGGTCCAGGGCACTTTCTTGGTCTTAGGGTTGGAGGAAACAGCTCCTAATTCAGATGAATTACAAATGTCGATCAGCATAGGGAAACAGAAGGAATAGGAAGTCACTACATTAAAGACGCAAAGGGTATCCCGAGGATAGATAATCCTCTCAAATTACGTATAGGTAAAATATTCTGTAGATAAAATACTCCCCAGTCAGATCTATAGGTAAAGACTGCTCAGGGCAGAGTCATCATAATTGAAAGAAATATCATCAAGTCAGAGAATGAAATATCAGAAGTCTAATTAGGGCAGGTAGATCAGAAAACTTAAAATAGGAGATGGAATGACTTATGTTAGATGACATTCAGATTAGTGCTAGTAAGTGGAAAGATGTAGAACATTTCTAGACTGGGGAACACAGAATAAATAACATAGTAGCTATATTAACAATGAACAAGAAAGAAGTGAAATGGCTGAGTTGTTATTAAATCAAATTAAGCGCATGCTCTGGTGCAATTTCCCCGAACACCCATCTTCCCCCTTTTCTGCATCCACCTATATTTACCCTAAACAAATTTAAATTCCTTCAATGTTTTTAGCAAATTAATTCATCATTTCTATTGGTAACTTATTCCAATCCCTGACACCCTTACCTAAACAGGAGAATCTTCCTACACCCTTGTGCCTGAAATCGAGTGCCAGCTTGTAGTCATGGTAATCTTTTCCCTTCCATGCATTACTTTCAATTTTTACACAAATATCTTTCCATGCCTCATCACCAATATAAGCCTTGTACATTCTCATTACCCTCTTCACCCTCCTTCTGTCTTCCAATGAATCCTATTCCAGCTCTTCTATCATATCTGTTACTGATTGCATTCTGCGATAATTTCCAGAAAACAAATCTAGCAGCCCTTTTTTGCACCTTCTCCAACTCCTGTATTTGATACTCAAAATGGTGACCCATACATTACTACCATATTCAAGCAATGGCCTGATCAAAGTTTTATAACACAATTCCATTACTTCTCTCTTTTATCCCCTCATCACCCTCTCCAACAAATGCAGAATTTTGAAACCTTTTCCTGCTACCTGTCCAATGTCATCTTCCCAGTTAAGCTTGTTTTTAAATGTAATGCCAAGATATTTATATTTCGAGTCTTCAATAAGCAATTCTTTTCCCACCTTATAATCATAACAAACCTTTAGTTTTTTATTTGTGAATCTAATAAGCTGACTCTTCTTTGCATTTATCTTCATACCATTTTTACTAATCCAACTAGATATCCTGTCCAGATCACCCTGCAACTCTTTAACAATCCTCAACCGTTTTGATCCTTTTATATAGCATTATGTCATCTGCAAATAATCTAATTTCTGATAGTAAACAATCAACACAATTATTCATTAGAATAATAAATAACAATGGTCCTAATACGCTACCCTGTGGCACTCCCATTCTTATTTCCACTTCTTTTGATACCACATTTCCTACCATAAGTTTCTGTTTTCTACCTTTCAAAAATTCTTCTATCCAGCAAATCAATTTCTGATCCACTTCAATAGATTTTACCTTATTTACTACCTTTTTATGGCTCACTCCATCAAAAGCCTTTGAAAGATCTAGTGCTACACTATTAGTTTGACTGCCCTTGTCAATTTCATCCAAAATATCTTGCATATATCCCATCAACTGAGATTCACATGAATATCCTTGCTTAAAGCTATGTTGCCTACTTGAAAACCACTTACGCTCTTCACATATATTTCTGATGTGGATGCATATGAATCTCTCCATTAATTTAACTACCACTGATGTCAAACTGATTGGCCTATAATTTTCGACTCTATTTCTCATCCCTCCTTTATGTACCGGCACTTCTATTGCACTTTTCCAATCCTCCGGTAAGCAGCAAGTATCAAGACTCAATTTAATAAAATTTCAAGATAAGTTACAATGCCACATCCTGCTATTTTTAAGACTTCTGTAGTAATATTATCTACACCAGCCCCTTTATGTTTTTTCAGCTTTCTTATTTCCTTCATGATATCCTCAGTAGGAATTTCAAATTTTTTGGTCTGCTCATTTTTAATTGTTTTGTTAAGCTCATTATCCAATTCAGAACCACCTGTTTCTGATTCATTGACCCTAATGCAGTCACTAAACCAGTTACTTAAAATCTCTGCTTTTTTCAAATCCTCCATAACTTCTTGTCCATCTTTATCTAACAGTTAACAACACACTCCCTTCCTCTCAGTTTTCTAACATAGTTATAGAAATTTCTAGATGAATCAGTCAATTCTCCTCCTGTGCTGACAATACTCTTCATAAATCCATCTTTAGCCACCTTCTTAGCTACCATTAGGTCCTTGTTTAACTGTTTTAAATATTCCTGACTACCCTTCTGTCTCTTGACTCTGTTATGTTCTCGTCTTACCAACCTCTTTAATTGCCTCACCTCCCTGTTATAGTACACAGTTTCTCTACTTCTTTTTATTTTCTGTTTTGAAATAAATTTCTCTTTCCCCTTTCTTATTATCTCCTTGAACTCTTCCCACCTTTACAGTAGTTGTGCCTTCCTTCCATTTGCTGAAATGTTCTCTGAAATATGTTTTCACATTTGAAATCTGTGCCTTTTTATAATTGTACCTATTTCCCCCCTCAATTTTGGCTGCTGGTTCACTGAATCCTCTCACATCCATCAGAACCGGTTCATGATCACTTATTCCTTTGGTTACTTGACACCCTACAAGGCTATCATCAGGCTTTATTAGGAATATATCCAGTATATTTTGTCCCCTACTGTTCTGCTCTACCACTTGTGTAAATCCTCCTTCCCTTATTAGAGTATTTGCAAATCTCAGGTCCCTTGTGTTATTAATCTTATTTCCTACCCAATTTACACACGGTAAATTTAAATCCCCGCCAATAATGACCATTCTATTCTCACCTCTGAAATCTGAGTATGAATTTAATTTCCCTGCAAGAGCCTCATTTTCATCTGCCATTCTTCCACTGCAGTAAGCAGCCAACACCCTGATTATTTCTTTTTTATCTACGGACAGTTTATTGGCAGTCCACTCCAATCATGTTAGTACAAGTACTTATGCCAATGTTACAGGAAAATGATGAAGAAATAGGGAAAATACATTATGAATTTGAAGAGTATAACTGAATATTTGAAGGATGAGAAAAATCAAGCAATCATGGATGATTGGAATGCAGTATGGGGAGAAGGAAAAAGGGGGTAACCCTATAGGAAGGTTTGGTCTAGTAGAAAGAAATGAGTGAGGAAGCAGGTTGTTTGAATTGTGTGGGAAACAGTCTATTTAAGAATTGTGCCTGAAAGATAATACACCTTGAATCATCCAGGGGATATAGGTAGATATCACCTGGATTATACTCATATCATGACCCAAAAAGAGTTTCGGGAATCAAATTCTAGATCATAAAGCATACCCAAGGTTTGGTATAGACTATCACAACAATCTGATAGTTAAGAAGCTGAAATTTTGGATAATATAGAAGCAACACTGGCAGAATAGACTCAAAATAAAAAAACTGAAAGAACCTATTGTGAGAGAAAAATTTGCATAGATAGTAGACATTGGTCTAAGAAATAATCCTGAAATCAGCTGTGGTCAAATGGAATGCACTGAAGAGAAAAATAAACAAAGCTGGTAAAGAAACATTAATCTTAAGAAAGCAAGCAGCCCAAAAACCTTGGTTCACAGAAGAAAAGGGTTATAAGTGCTCAGGATGAAGCAGGAAGAGAGAAGTAATGATATTTTAAAAATCAAATAAAAAGAAATGCAAGAAAGTGACAGCAAGAAATGGATGAAGAAATAGGAAAGGAAATGGTTGTAGGTAAAGTAGATTTTGTGTATGGAAAAATTAAACTGAATTTTGGACAAACGAAGAAAAGATTTATAACATTATAGCTGCTGATGAAAAGCCTCTTTTAGGCTTGGAAGATAGAGTTACTGGATCAATGGAATATGTAACAAAACTGTATGATGTGGATGATTTGAACAATAGTGTACTGAATATAGAAGTCCATGTTAAAACAGATGATATTAGCGATTCTGATTTAAGTACAGAATTTGATAGAGCTTTAAAAGATTTGATATTAAGTCATACTGTTGGAATTGATGAGTTTCTTGCAGAACATCTGAAATCCCTAGGGGAAGAAGAAATGCATAGACTGTTTGAATTGATTTCAAACAGTTATGAAACGTAAGATATACCAACTGACTAATAAAATTGTCATCTTTGTCTAACATCACATGTTTAAAAACTATTTATCAGGATAATATACAGAAGAAAAGAAAGGATATGAGAAGAGATAGTAGGAGAAGAAATGTCTGGGTTTAGCAACAAAAAGAAAACCAGCTTTAATACTTGAAGAGTAGATGAAAAAAAGGATACTTTCATGGGTGGCATTTGTTGATTTAGAAAAAGTAGTCAAGTATAAATTATCAAGAAAGATACTGTATAAAATCAAGCATAATAAAAGTAGACAATTATGAGAGAAGTGCATCAGTTATCAATGTGGTGAAGACACAAGGTTGGAGTCTATCACAATATTTAACTTGCATGTAGTGGAAGCAGTAAAGGAAGTAAAATAAAAAAAAATATTTCATAACTATTCAAGGATAAAAAATCAGTATGATACAGTTTTCTGCAGACATTGTCCTGTTGGCAGAACAGAATGCACATATTGATAAGTTACTAAACGGAATGAACAAAAGAATGAAGAATTTGGACTAAATATTAACATACACAAAATAAAAATGAAATACAGCAGAGATGATAGCAAAAGCAGTAGATTAAATAGAAAAATTGAATTGGATGCAATTGTAGAAGTAAGTTAAACAATAACTGACTGGGCTGGAAATGGGAAGAGGGAGGTTAATGCTGAAAATTTAAAGCCAATGATAAGGACGTTACTGATGAGCTGCAGATGTATAATGAACAAAGTTACAGAATTTGCAAATAAACACAAGTAAATAAATGGGTAGAGTCTTGGTTAAAAAAAAGAAATACTGGACAATAGGGTTTTTCCTGATGGTTACAAAGTGTACCATAGAGATAGAGGATCAATTGGTGAAAGAGTTTTCATACTAGTTAGAAAAAACTACCACAGTACACTAGTGTTCATAGATCATGACTATGAGTTACTTGGGGTAGATTTCTGTACTAATAAAAGAGAAAAAATCAAGGTGTTGGCTGCTTACCACAGTGGAAGAATGACAGATGAAGAGGCTATTGGGGAGAAATTAAATTCATATTCATATTTCATAGGTGAGAATAGAATGATCATTACTAGTAGTGATTTAAATTTACTATGTGTAAACTGGGTAGGAAAGAAGATTAATAACACTAGGGAATAGTGACTTACAAATACCTTAATAAGGGAAGAAGTGTTTACACAAGTGGTACAGAAGAACACTAGGGGGCAAAATATTTAGGATATATTCCTAATAAAGCCTGATGATAACATTGTGGGATATCAAGTAACTGAAGGAATAAGTGATCATGAAGCAGTTCTAGAGGATTCAGCGAACCAGCAGGCTAAATTGAAGGGGATAATAGTTACAATTATAAAAACGCACGGACTTCAAAGCTGGGAGATGTTTCAGAGAACATTTCAGCAACTGGAAGGAAGGTACAAGTACAGCAGAGAAGAAGAGTTCAAGGAGTTAATAAGAAAGGGGGAAGAAAATTTTATTCCAAAACAGAAAATAAAGAGAAGTAGAGAATCTGTGTACTGTAATAGGGAGGCCCTACTACCACAAAACCATCCACTTATTCTGTTCCAAGAGTTCCTCACCTCCACTCTGTCTTCATCCTCTTTCCTAAAGTCCATTCCACAATCCAAAAATCTCAACATGGAAACTCGAGCCACGAGGGAACTTTCCAGAAACCGTAGCATTATTATCCTCCCTGCCGATAAGGGCTCAACCACAGTAGTGATGGACCGCAATCACTATGAGGCTGAGGCTCTGAGGCAACTGTCCGACACAAACACCTACCTACCACACCCTACAGATCCACCACCTCCATTTGTCAGGAAATAAAAACTTTCCTGGACTTGCAGGGCCCCCTACAAGGTCTCTCTCCCCAGTCCATCTAGCTCCTAACTCCCCAAAATCCCCGAACACCCACCCTGTACCTCCTTCCCAAGATCCACAAGGTTGGCAATCCGGGGCGGCCTATAGTTGCGGCATATGGGTCACCCACTGAACGGATTTCAGCCTTGGTGGACCAGCATCTCCAACCTTTTGTACAGAGTCTTCCCTCCTATGTCAAAGATACCCCACATTTCCTTGAACATCTAGCCACAGTCCATACACCTCTACCTCCAGACGCCTTCCTAGTCTCCATTGATGTAACCTCCCTCTACACCAATATCCCACACTGTCAGGGTCTCAGTGCCCTGGAACACTTCCTAGATCTGCGACCCCCACACAGCCGTTCTAGTAAATATTTCCTTTCATCATTGGCCCACATGATCCTGTCCAAAAACTTCTTCACCTTTAATTCCACCAGATACGTGGCACTGCCATGGGCACCCGCATGGCCCCCTCTTATGCCAACCTGTTCCTTGGGCGTCTTGAGGAACGTTTCCTCAACCATACCCCCTTCAAACCCATTGTGTGGTTCAGATACATAGATGATATATTTATGATCTGGACCGACCCACAGTGAAGATCAACTTCTAGAATTCCTCCATTCCCTTAACAATAGCCATTCCATTAATTTCACCTGGACCTACTCACATTCACACATCACGTTCCTCGATGTTGACATAACACTCAGGCAGGGTGCTCTTCACACTTCTGTCCATATCAAACCAACTAATCTACAGCAATATCTACATTTTGACAGCTGCCACCCATTCCATACCAAACATTCCCTCCCCTACAGCCTTGCTGTCCATGGCAAACGTATCTGTTCTGATAATGAATCCCTCTCCCAGTATTCCCAAAACCTATCCCAAGCCCTTATTTCCCGCTCCTATCCAGCAGATCTTGTACATAAACAAATCCCACGTGCAATCACCCACCCTCAATGCAACCACTCCCTCCCGCCGCCTCTAGCATCCAACCATAGCCCTGTCTTTGTCACCCAGTTCACGCCTGGTCTCGAATCCATCAATCGAATCCTTCAACAGGGGCATGACTTCCTTCCGTCCTTTTCAGAAATGCGCACTCTCTTGCCAAAAATTCTGCCAACTGTCCCCCGTACTTGCTTCAGCAGACCATCTAACATCAAAAACATCTTGGTGCACAAATACCCTCCATATGACTCTCCAAAAACACCCTATGGATCTTTTCCCTGTAATAGACCCCGCTGCAAAACCTGCAGCATGCATTCCTCTAGAAGTAAATAGAATATTCAGCAATTCAACAATGAGCAAGGAAGTTCTATCTCAGTTTTGTGTCAATATTAGAGATGCTATCTACAGTCATTTATTTTAGCACCTTTTGATTAGCAGCAATTCTTCAATTTTTATCGATAGTCTGCAATTTAAAAAAACAAAAAAAAAAAAAAGTAGATTTCTGGAGGTAGATTCTAGGATACAATGAAATGAATAACAAAAATATTTCAGTCTTTTTTATATTATAAATTAAAAATTTTATTTCTTAAATATTTCATACATTTTAAATGCAATCAGTCATGTGCAACTTCTTTCATTAAGAATATTCTGTTTGAGTTGTTTTGAGTGATTTCCATGAATTTACAATGAGGGTATGTTGAATAAGTGCAGACGGTGTTGTAAAACCTTTAAATTCAATTTATAAGTGCAAATAATTTTGATACATTTTAATAGCCACATCATTATGCAATTGGTAGTCACTTGCAGCTGAAATAAAATTATACTTTGATCCATATGAACTTTAATTTTCTATTATAAGAATTTTTTTATTATTATTAGAAACAGTTTTATTCACTAAGGGTGTTGGTGGCTGATTAAAATACACATATTCAAGAATACCAAACTCTGTTACAGATACAACACTTCAAAATTGACTTCTCACTGTAAATCACAAATTTTTCCAGCATTAATTTGGTAAGACAAATCACAATCAACACTCACACTCTAATACTGAATTGTATATTACTCTAACTATTCATAAAGTTGCCATCAAATCACACTGCAGATCTAAACATGTGCTCTGTAAATGTCTCATATACAGAAGTTCGTTGTTTCATAAATAACCTTATCGAGTTGGTCCCAGATGGTGCTGTGTAACACATGCTAAAGCAAACTTTATTAGTTAGGCAGATACTAAGAATTATTGTAATCCATAGGCACATTTAAGACAGTTCAGATACTACTGTACAGTAACTATATAATTATTCAAGTAGACTCCTCCAATGAAAATAATTATATTTAATAGACACTTTGTAGCTGGGGAATACTAAAATCCATTTTGCACAAATAACTATAAAACATTTCATTTAGTCAACTTAAATATCACTCATTTCTGAGACTTGATTAATACTGTAAGTTTCATATAACAGAGATCAAAACCTTGAAATGTTACTGCCATTTTGATTGACAGAAATATACCTTTAATAACATTACAAGTAGCAATTTTACTAGCATACTTCCCAGTACCGGCTAACCACATAGCCTCTGCCTTTGAGGGGCCTCACACTTATGCTTCTTAGTGATCAGGCTTCAATGAATATAGAAAATGATTTCCTTAGAACATAATTTGGCTACTGTTTTTTTTCTAAATTTGGCCACATTTAATCACAAAAGGTAGTTTTGTAAATGTGCTGTTTTATTTCACAACCTAAGCAAACTGAGAGCCTCTTGTTTGTATTTGCTACAGGTGCCCAACTGTCTTAATCCAACTTTCATGATTCCATTGTTAGCAAAGGCAGGGGCGTAGCTACTATGGGGCTAGGCGGTGCAGTGCACCGGGGCCCTCACGCTCAGGAGGCCCCCAAGCATACCTCAAGGGGCCCCTAAGCACACCTCTAGGGGCCCTCAAGCAGCAGTTTAGATGGCCCACGAGCCTTCACGGCAAACTGGCGACCTTTTTTTTTTATCTCTACCATCATCTAAGGGGCCCCTGACAACACAGGAGCCCCTCACTAAGGGCCCTCGCTGCTCAGGGGGGTCCCAACCACTGCTCAGGGGCCCCTAAAGAACAATTCAAGGGCCCCCATCCTCAGTTCAAGGGGCCCCTACCAGCACACAAAGCAAAAAAAAAGGTCGCCCGTCTGGCCTGAGGGCCCAAAATAATTTTTTTGCACCGGGGGCCCTTGTTGACCTAGCTACGCCACTGAGCAAAGGATATAGTTCACTAACTGGTACTAAGCTTCTTGTACAGATACTCACATTAAACAGATTGATTGTATTATCAAGGTTTTTGTTGGCAATAAATATAAATAATATAACATTATAATACTTTACTGGTGTTCAACCACTATGCAAGGCCACAGGAACTATTTCTTTTGTGGGATTTTTTTTAATGTCACAAAATTGATATTTCAAACGAATTCCTGGATTTTTTCTTTAAAAAAATAAATAAATCACATTGCTGAGAAGTATGGCACATTGAACCATATATATCTCTGATTATGATAAAAATTAATTTATTAACAATTTGTGAGTTTAACTTAAATGGTATATATTTTACCTGGATTTGCTGTATCCAATGCCAAGTTTATCATATCTATGAAAGAAAGACCTTTAATGATTATTACTGATTTTATAAAGACAAACCACATTAATGATTACACAACAATGAAAATATTTTTCTACTTTAAACTATCAGTAGTAATAAACAGTTCTCTACACTGAAACAGTTGACAAGCATATAATTTAAATATGTGAGCACCCATTATTGTTCCTATTTTGTAAAATCATCTAGCACCTATGTGTGCTAAAACAGACATTATAGTGTAACTGAAAACTACAGAAAAATATACACAGAAATTAATGGTACTGTAATAATATTTAAATGGTTATTTAGTTTGGTTATGGAATTATACAAAACTGAATAAAGGAGTATTTTACATTTTCATTTATAAATGAGTTACAGCTAATAAAGGAGTTATTAAAATACTGACCGAGTCACCTGCATTTTGTAGATATCACTGATGTATTATATCCTATCATATCAAATCGTAAGTTATGACATTTGCTACCACAGAATTTTACATTCTCAACTAAATCCATTATGATGATATAGGTATCTACTTACTATCTCAGGAAAATGATGATGAATAATTTACCGAAAACTTTGAAAGAATTTAAAGATAAAATTTGTAGAGGGCAAATGTAGGTAGGTGCAGGATAGGGGGAAGATGGGTGTGTAGGGAAATTGCCACCAGAGCCTGTGCTCCATTGCAATTAAATTAAATTAAAATGTATAGTAAAAAATTCACCCAACTTGATGTTTAGTTTAAAGATAGCATATTATGGCTACACTTAAAAAAAAATATTAATACTATATATCTAATTAAATAAGAATCTTATGTTCCAGTTATTGCAGTCTATCAGAATCAGTTAATGTAAGCTCTGATTTGTTGTAAATAGAATCGGTTGTTATTTAATTACTTTTAAAACAATAAACTAAATATTTGCATCTAAAAAACAATTTTTTGTGCACATTATTCTTTGGACTCCCATTGGGGGAGAGCATCAAACTGATGCAAATTTTTGAAAACACTCTCCAATTTCTTCATCTCTAATTCCAAAAGATGAAAATAGAAACTGATTTTGAAATGTTGCATTAAATGGATGTGCATCCCTGGTTTGAGGCCTGAGAACATTTTGTGCAATTAATACTGAGAAAGACTGCATTCAACAAAATTGTTATTCCTAAATACTGGAATGTTTTACTTACTTCAAACCTACCAATTGTAGGTTTAATTTTGAAACTAAAAAATGAAAGCTATATTTATTGGTGTTTTTAACTACTTTTGTGTCATTTTTATTTACAGTTAGGCAACTGAGGAGTAAAGTTTAAATCTAACATACAAAAAGCTGTTTATTAAAACAGCAAATCAATGAACACATTAGAATAAAGTAGACTACTTCATAGACAGGACACTATTGTAAAACAGTTCTACTGTAGGTTTATTTCAAAGTTCCTTGGGAATGAACATTGGAAAAATCATATCTGTGAAGTACTGTATAATACATGCTGTGGGGTAGCAGCATATGGGGTTCATTACAGTGATTCTAAGAAGTGGTTTGACTAGAGGGACTGTCATTCTGGGGAAAACTGGAAAGTCAATGAACCTCTCCTTTTTTTTTTAAGGGAATGGAAAAAATCGTTCTGGAAGCATGAAGGAATAAACTTTAGTGACTGAAGAGAAAGATGGATAGTTATGTGCGGAGGGGGCTGGTAGTAGATGATACGAAAAATTGGATAATATAGGTAACAATGAAAGGAAAGAAACGCTGCGAGTCAATATTTGCCATATATGGAACGACAGATGAAGTACACTCAACACTCACCAAATTTGAAGGGAATAGGACAACAGCAACAAAAAACAACACAAAAATTAATAAAATACAATATTTTAGGCAAAACTCTTCTTCAAGTCAACATATGTAAGTGGCTGGGCTTGCGCAAGACTTGTGTACGACTTACGTAGAGTGGCTGCATCCTACACAAATCTTGCGCAAGCCCAGCCACTTACATTTGTTGAATTGAAGAAGGGTTTTGCCTGAGATATTGTATTTTATTTGTTTTTGTGTTGCTGCTGCCCTACTCCATTCAACTTTGGTGAGTGTTGGGTGTATTTCATCTGTCTTTCCATATAGAAAAATTAGAGAAGCATGACAAAAGTGTCTGGCATTGTTGAGCAAATCGGTTTGATTTGTTACCAGAGTAAGAGGAGGGAAGAGCCTCATACAGGATAAAAGTAGGTAAGGCACAGAAGGACTATGCAGATAGATGCATGGAAAATTAGGAAGATGGAGGATCTGCTGCTATGTGAGAGTTACAGGCCCACTTCTGCAGGATCAGTTAGGCACTGGCTGTCGGGTGACAAAACTTTAAAAATTCATCACAACAACACAGTGGGTAATAGAGGATATAGGGTCACTTTGTAGGGGTTCAGGTAATGAGTTTGAATAATCACAGTAAGGAGGGTGGGGAATAGTACTGATAGAAATGTGATTAATAGCACAGACCTGAAAAATCTGGTGAATTAATTGCAACATGCCAAGATAGAGATCATGCAGGTTCAAGTAGCTGTGAGATGAATAAACATTAAGAAGTGTTGTTGCTGGGGAAAGGCCTTAGTTCTGTCTTGAGGGTTGCACCAGTGGATGCTAATAGAAGATAGGGATTCAGTAGGCATGGCATACACCTGAAAAGAAGGGAGAAACGGGTAATTTCTGAGTTGTTAGGGAGCCCACTTCCAGTTATGATGGAGGTAGGACTGTGCCTTTTTAAAATTAGGACCCAAAAATGAGGGTAATGAAATAAGAGACCAAAGGGATACTAAATGCAGAAGTAAAATTGAAAAGTGATAAAGGACAGAGAAGTATTAAAAGCAGATTAAAAAATTTAAAAAAATTAAAAGTGGTGCCACAAAAAGAGGGTGATGTGGAGAAGTACAGTGAATATACATGATCCAATGATAATATTACTGCTACTGAACTTTAGGAGTAGTGTGTTTGGTAACTTAATAGAAATCGACATTTCACAGTAAATTAGTACCTTTATTCAAAATATGTCCATAATTTTCATAATGTCGCTACTGCTAAGATTGTGCTGGTAATCATTAACATTGACTGAGGTTTATTTCTTATTTTCTAATGGCCTCAAAATCCTTTTGATAGGTTTAGTTATACTCCATCATCACAATTAATATATCATCTCATCTGGATGTTGGTATATTGTCTCGAAGAATGCTTGCTGCTAGTTCTCTATCTACTTATGATCACAGCAATTAAGCTATATGTTTAACTTAACTTCTGCCTCTGCTAATACTGAGTCTATAAAACAATATTTACCTGATAACAACAATTCTTGGTAGCCTATAGTAGTTTCTAAAATCTATCCTTTAAACTGAATCTAAAGCTTAAGATTCAAATATACTGCCAAGAACAACACCATTCTTACATATCTTTCTCAATTACATGAAAATATAACCACATTTCAACACAAAATTACACTTTCAGTTTCTGAGTACGTTTACTATGAGGTAAATTTAGACATTGCAGAATTCTAATGTACAAAAATCAGGGTTTTATACGAAAAACTTTCCCTGCATCATCACACCAATTTTGAACAAATTAGAGCTGTTTACTTTGGTAAATCCAGCTTCCGATTCACATATCTGTTTTATGGATTGGTAACCAGAACTAAGTAATAGATTTACTATTTTCCCTCAAATATGTGATGCACAAATTGGTGACAGATGGTTAAAACACGGAGCCCAACTAGTGCATACTGGGACGTAACGTCATGCGCTCTGACTGAGGTTTCACATCAGGTGATTTTTCTGCAATTTTGATTCATCAAAAATAAGTTGTTTTTAACCATTTTTGAGCAAATAAAGTTGATTTTCGATATCCTAACAACTTATTCTATCTTTTTTAATTTACCTTTCATTGTTTTCTGTTTAGTGTGAAGTTCCCCATTGGGTGGTTTCATGGGATAGGAAAGCAGGTGTGGAAGAAAACTACTACCCCTGGGGCAGGTGCTCCATTGCAATCAAATTGAGATAAGGACAAATTTAATGAAAAATGTGACCAACAGTCTGTTGTCATGCAAAAATTATCAGATGGGTTTATATTCAAAATGTTTACATATTTTGAATACTTTGGATCTTACTTAAAATCTATGGCATGTCTTATGACTCAGCTTGTCCTGGTACCAGAGCAGTGAATATAAATCTAATCCTAACTTTAAAATTTGTTAGGGCCATATTCCGTATAATTTCTGTAAATTCTCAAGGAGAAGACCTCAGTGTGAACCTGGGAATAGCATGATACCACTAATGCTCTTTGACTTGGCGAGATTTTACTTAGGAGATATCAAATATTAGAAAATGTAAATAAAATAGTGATGAATGTGTGTTGGTAGAAAAGCTGATAAATGATGTAGGATAAATATATAAGTGAGTCAAGTCATTTTATTCTAGAATGGAGAGTTACAGGCTCAATACCTAACATGGACAATTTTCTCTTTTGCATTTGTCCTTTTTTCTCTTATTATATGTTTGTAATATAACAAATTTATAATCAAAAAAGACTCAACAGATTATACTTGGCATCTCAAAATAATATACTTTAAATTTTGCTGTTTGGATTCTGTTGATATTGTTGTCGACGTTTTGCTCTTTGGATTAGTTTGGATAATTTACATGTACTTTTACGTAACTTTGATTACTTATTTCTTCAGTTTTCTAAACATGTTAAAGAGATTCAATTTAAAAGCGTTAATTTAATTGTGATGGAGCACACATTCCAATGGCAATTCCCTTAGTCATCTAATTACCCCTTTTCTATCTTTTTAACTATCATATATAATTTGAATGTTTAAATTCCTTTCCCATTTACTATTGCAATATACAAATTTCAATTTTAAATTCTTTCAGCATTTTTGGTAAATTATTCATCACTTAACCTGGTAATCTTTTCCAATCCCTGACACCCTTACCCACCAAAGAAAATTTTTCCATTCCCTTATGCATGAAACCGAGCGCCAACTTGTGATAATGGTCATGTTCCCCCTCCACACATTATTCCTAATTCTTTGACCAATAGCCCCTCAGGCCACATTACCAACATATGCCTCGTTCGTTCCCAGCACTCTCTTAATATTCCTCCTATCTTCCAATCTATCCCGTTCCAGCTCTTTAACATATCAGTTACCGATTGTGTTCTTACCAAACTTTTGTAACCTGATTCCCTAACTTCACTGGTACATCATCTTATCACCCTCTCCAGTAAATGAAGATATTTGTAATTTTTTCCTTCCACCTGCCCAATGTGCTCTGCCCAGCTGAGTTTATATTAGAATAAGATCAGAGAAAACAATAGATCAAGCACTTTACAAAAAACTGGAAACTTTTTCTTTGAATGGTATTGGAGAGTATGGGGAAACCTGGTATGCCTTATAAACCCACAACATAATTAGAAGCAAGAACTTAGGAAACTTGCTACCTGACATTTAGTTCCTTTGGTTCATGTGATTAATAATGCGGTCATAAGCAAGTGCAGTTATTCCAAATTCTTTACTTGCTGATAGGTGGCTGTTACACTATCTTTGAATTTTGACAGTATAAAAGTTAAATACATAAGTTTTATTATTAACCCTTATTTTTTATATTTACATAGACATAGTGTTTTGTTACCATTTAACAAATGCCCTTTGAGGTCCAGTCAGTAAAGTTACCAAATAGAACTCATAAATTTTCAATTTTTGTGGTTGTACATTAAGAGTATATTCCCTACTAGCCACTGTTGGCAACCAATATTTTAAGAAAAAAATATTAAGATTTCTGCTTGATTAAGGGTTCTTGTTCAATAATTCTGCAATGTTAATTACTGCAATATTATGTAACCAGATAGCTGTACCATATCATCAATGGCTGAATCTATAACAGACTCTGCTTTCTACATATATTTTCTATGCCATTCTTGTGTGTAACCAGAATTATCATTTAATATGACAAGTTTAAGTTGAGGCTCTGATAATTAGATACTGTATTTTATGGTAAGTGACTGTTATATAGCTATGGAAAACTTAAGTTGTTTAATGGGTGGCCATCAATATGAGAAATGAAATGTAAGAATTACATGGTTTAATCAGTTCTGGAAGTGAGCAAAGTTAATGCAACAAATAATTTGATGACATGTTTTAACATCGAGATGTGTGTGTAGTGAATTTGTTCAACTATTAATTACCTCTCTCTCTTTAGATGCAATCTTCTGACTATTTTTATGGGTGAATACAGACATCGATTGCAGAGAAGTTAAAAAAAAATATTATTTTGTGTTGTGTTATTGATTCCTCGTTAACTTATTATAATCCAGCAATTAAACTGAATTGTCTTACAGTGTCTTTTTCTTTGTGTTAAAAATTTTTAATTCATATAACACTGCATCCTATGCAAGTAAAAGCTTCTTTTTCTGTCCTTATAACAAACACATAACATTCATATTGATCACATCACTATGTGAGTTGAAATACAGAACGGTAATGACATCTATCATATTTTTAATGGCAGCATTGACAAATTGTGTCAGCCGAATGTTGTCAGCTATTAATGTCGTGCTGTACTATTCATTTCACTCTTTTTAAATAAACAGTATTACAGTAATTATAGTTCTAAAATATATAAATGTAAAATCAATGGCAAAATAATAATAATAATAAAAAAGATACACAAGAGTAAATGACACAATTAGCTTACTTCCGTATTTCATGAAATAAATAAGAAAAAAGATTAAAGCATGAAGTATTGTTCACAAGTAGCTGAGATAGCTAGAAAATTAACAAATTAAAAACTGAACAAAAACTTTTACATTCTTCACCACTCACAGTAAATTTCTATAATAGTGAAGCCATTAATATTGCGAGCCACAGCTGAGTTTATCCGTGAGCTGACCAAAAGTCACAACTCTAAGTCACTGAAATTTTCCTACCATTTTCACCCGTTTGTTGGGTGCTCAAAAAACTGCAAATGAGATAGTAATCACAACGGCTCTTCATCCAATGAAAATACATTGGAAATTGCCTAACAAAATCAAGATATCATCATCGATAGTGAAAACTAAGATATATATTTTTGCTGATAAATTCTTCCTGTTTAATCGGCATTTAGTTTTCCAAATCTGCTTTAGTTTATTTTCTACAACACTAGATTTAATAACTGCAATTTCTATACACTTGTGAGAGTCTGAAAAACACGACGTCATCCTTACGATACTATGTGTATTATAACAGTTTTCCCGATAGTCATTCAACAACAGCACGCGAGACCACCACTCACTGCCGAGAGATGGCTACCGTCGTAGTCCGCAAGTAGGGAGGAAGCAGAGGCTTCCTGGGAGGCGGCCAGTGTACTCGTGGTGGGGGACGACGCGGCTACTGTGGAGGGTCGCCGGGCAGTGGCAGCCCCAGCCGGCGGAGGTCTTCCAGAGGAGGCAGCGGCCTCGCCGGCCACGTCCGCGCGGCCTTCAGGGCCACCGCGTCCTGCTGCAGCCTCTCCAGCTCCCGCACCAGTGGGTAGATCCGCTGCTCTACCCACTCGCTGATCGTGTAGACGTCGAACACGTCCTGAAGGCATAAAAGTATCTCAACAAAAGCTTCAGTATTCTAATCCACCATTCCTGAGGTTTTGTCCAAACTTGTTGTAAGATTGTGTTAACCCCAACATTTAGAGGTATGTTGAAACACATGAAATAATCTTGAACTGTTAAAAATGTTAGAAAATGTGGGACAGAAGACAGACGTGCACAAAATATCTCCAAGTTTTTATATATATATTATTATGATGTCTTCTAAAACAGCAAAAACTTTAGTAATGGTTTATGCTCATTGTCAAAACATGAAGCGATGGATAAAATTAATGTAAGGTGGAAAACCACGCAACATAGTTTCAAATTTGAGTTGTTTTATTTGACTTTTTTTAAAAACTTATTTGACTTTTAAAAATTTAACATAGCCAACAAAATGACAATTCAATTATTAAAAGTATAGGAAATCAAACGAAGGTGCCAAACTAATTTATGTGACAACTGGGTGGCACAATGTTTTCTCACATCAGTTAATCCAAGGAGCTAGTTGGTAATACCCTCCCATCTTACAGCCGCACAAGAAACTGGCTTTCGAGTGCTGTTGGTTGAGGCAGCCACTCATTACTAGACACGTGGGAAAAAATCATATTATTACAAAATGCTTCATTAAAAACAGAAATCACTGAACACAGTCGATTGCAGAGGATGATACAATAAAAGGACAGAGCGCTTCCCTGGACGGAGTCACTGGTTATTACAAATTGTAGTCGGCATATCCAAAAAAAATGCACAGAGTAGAGCTGTAAAAGTAGTGATGTATTCATTACTGAGTAACTGATTCATCGCCTGACTCGAAGTACCGAATCGTTACTCACAAATTCATTTTGTTACGCGCATGTTTCGTTACTTGCATTATTCGTATAGATACGAACACGTTCCAGTTCTTGCAGCTCACTAATTTTGACAATGTAAAGAGTAATAAAAGAGGAACTCCTACAGGAAAGGATAGAGAGAACCAGACTGAGATGATATGGACATGTCAAGAGAATGGAGGCCCAGAGAACCCCATGAAATTAAGATGAATGGTAATCGACCCAGAGGAAGACCAAGAGATGGATGGCTGATGGATGGCTGGAAGGAGTGGATGAAAGTGTACGGAAGAGAGGAGAGGACTGGAACAAAGTAGTGACAGATAGGTGGTGAGAAGAAAGAAGCAAATGGAGAGGCTTGTGCATAAAACAGACCCGGCCAGAGGCTGGAAACTGTTGAGGAGGATGAGATGAAAGACTAATTTTGTAGTTTTATTTTGTATATTATTAAAATTTACAGTGCATAAATTGTAAATAGAAAATTTTCATGGATAATTTGAGATAGTTACTGTTTTTTCATTGATCGTTCATTAGTGAGGTTTATTGATTTCAAACATTTATGAAATGTGTTTATTTTATGATTTTATTATTAGTGTAATTTACAATATAAAAGAGTTGTTTAATAGTTTGTGATATAAATCTCTGCATTTGCTGTGTTCTAATAATATTAGTTAAATTGCAATGGAGCACACGCTCTGGTGGTAATTTCCCTACACACTCATCTTCCCCCCTTCCCTGCATCCACCTACATTTGTCCTTTACAAATTTTAACTTTAAATTCTTTTAAAGTTTTTGGTAAATTATTCATAATTTCTCTTGTTAACTTATTCCAATCCCTGACACCCTTACCTAAAACAGAAAATCTTCCTACACTCTTGTGCCTCGGGTGCCAGCTTGTGGTCATGTTCATCTTTTCCCTTCCAAGCATTACTTTTAATTCTTACACCAATATATTTCCATGCGTCATCATCAATATACTGCCACAAACACTCCTATGACCCTCGTCTGCCTCATCCTGTCTTGCAATGAATCCTATTCAAGCTCTATTATCATATCTGTTAATGATTGCATTCTGCAATAATTTCCAGAAACAAATCTAGCAGCCCTTTATGTCGTTCAAGAATTCCATAAAGAAAGAACCAGGTAGAATGACTTTATTCGTTTTGCCTGGTGTTAGTTATTGTATTATTACCACATGATCCATGTGATCATGTGGCAGTGGCTTTGATTTTGAATGTTTGTTGTAACCATGATGCAACAACAATTACGAATCTAATCGCATGTTTGTCCTGTACCTATGTTATTGATTTAAAAGTTCTGAATATTGATATTTTTAAAATAAAACAAAGCGGGAGTCAGTAGCACTCTGCCTGCAGGCCCAATTTGATGGTATGTCCACATTTATTTTAACAAATTTATCATAAAAGGATGAAGAATTTACAAAAATAAATAAAAACAGTAAAGTAAGACAGTGGCGAAACTTCCTATTTAAAACGAAATACTTAGATGAAATTATAATATTTGTTAAATACACGCCCCATTATCATTTCAGGCTTGTGTGCAGGGTTTTGAGTAGGCTACTTTAAAAAATAACTTCCATTAGTTATTGTCACAAGATATGCCACAGTCAGGTGAAAGTTCAGGTCTTTTTGTGTATGTGCAAACAGGTGTTTGTTTTGAAATTAGATTATTCTTTCGATCTTTCGAATATAAAATTCATTACAGGAAGTCAAGTATACATTTAAAGTTTTTCCCTAAGGTCTATGTGCTAATTACTTTACTTTAAGTTTTATCCAAACAAACAACTTACCTAAACTTCTTTTACTAAATAAACAATTTACTTAAACTTTACCAAGTACGAACGAAGTCGTCCTGTATGTGATGTGATGCGATGCGATACTTCATGCTAGTGTTCAATTGTACCGAAAGTAACGAGTAATGAAACGATACGATAGTAACGAAATTATCCAGTACGCGGCGCGACTCAATACAATGCTTCATGCCAGTGTTCAATTGTAACAAAGTAATCAGTAACGATTCGAAAGTAATGGGTATTGATCAGTTTAGTAACGAACACATAAGGGTACAGAATTTCCCGTTACTTTTACAGCTCTAGCACAGAGTACAATTGAGATAAAATTCAGATTATTTTGTATTAGAAATGCTTTCTACTGACTGTTGGAGACCATATTACAAATGGAGTGTAGTGGCAAATTAGTAAAGGCAAATCATTCTGTCGTTTATATTAATACTATAATAATATAATATCATATAATAACCTATCTATCTATCTATCTATCTATCATCTTTGGCAGTGAGTGAACGTGTATTTGTGAGCTCGTAAACTGTGAAAGTTTTATAGTGTAAAACAGTGTGAAACTGATATAATTGGTGCACTGTTTTTCAGTATTCATCTGATCTTTGTACTGGTGCATAAAGTGTAGTGAACCAACTCGTGAAAGCCGAGTTTTCGGTTTTTATTCTTTCGCTTAACCTTGGAGGTTAGCGGAAACATGGCCGATTTGTCAACATCAACAAGCTACGCAGATGCTATGCGGGCACAAACAACTGACGGCGCAGCCACTACCAACCTGTCGCAGACAACTGAAAACACGCCAACTAGCAGTGCTGCTGAATTAGCAGTAATTATTGACAACATTGAAAATACCACAATCGATGATTACCTACAAGGGGTAAGTGAGCTCGTTGGTGGGCAAAATATAACCCATGTTTCACGAATTGCTGGAGGAAATGTGTGTATGTTTCTCCGATCTGGTAACCATGTCGAACGATTAGTGCAAGAAGGCGGTATAACAATTCGACAAATTTACTACGCTCAGGTTCGTAGATTCAAAGTGGCAAGTACGCGAGTTGTGTTCTCGAACGCATTCCCATTCATATCCAACATAAGCATACAAAACAAAATGGCCAAATACGGAAAACTGCTTGGTCGCTTTAGAGAAATACCTTCTGGATCTAAAATACCCGGTTGTAGCCACATCAAATCGTTCCGCAGAACTGCTCAATTTATTTTTGAAGATTTGTCCAAAGTTCCTAAATCAATTGTTATACACAGACGGAAAAAAAAATCCCAACACCAAGAAAAAATTATTGTAGAGTAATGAAATTTGGACAATGCATTTGTCAAGTTAACATGTTTAATTGATTAAATTTTCAAGATCACAGGTTAATTTAAGCTCAAGAAAATGCATTTCAAATGTGAAATACTGTTAAATTAATAGCCGGTGTAACCTCCAGAATTTTGAATGCAAGCCTGCAAACGTGAATGCATTGTGTCATACAGGTTTCGAATGTCACTTTGTGGTATGGAGTTCCATGCTTGTTGTACTTGTGCTGTCAATACTGGGACGGTCAGTGCTGGCTGTGGATGATGCTGGAGTTGTCGTCCAATGATATCCCATACGTGTTCAATTGGAGACAGATCTGGTGATCTCGCAGGCCAAGGTAACATGTCGACACTCTGTAGAGCACGTTGCGAGACAACAGCGGTATGAGGGCGAGCGTTATCCTGTTGAAAAACTCCCCCTTGAATGCTGTTCATGAATGGCAGCACTACAGGTTGAATTACCAGACTGACGTACAAATTTGCAGTCAGTGTGTTTGGTATAACCACAAGAGTGCTCCTGCTGTCATAGGAAATTGCTCCCCAGACCATGACTCCAGCCCTGTAGCGTGCATTCCACTGACTACAAGCCATCGCCGTTTGCGACTCCAGTGGTGTCAAGCCAGAGCTCATTGGAGGACGGAGTGGAGATCTGTTGTGTTTTCTGATGAAAGCAGGTTCTGCCTTGGTGCCAGTGATGGCCGAGTGTTGGTCAGAAGGAGGCCAGGGGAACGCCTGCAACCAAACTGTCTGCGGCCTAGACACACTGGACCTACACCTGGAGTCATGGTCTGGGGAGCAATTTCCTATGACAGCAGGAGCACTCTTGTGGTTATACCAAACACACTGACTGCAAATTTGTACGTCAGTCTGGTAATTCAACCTGTAATGCTGCCATTCATGAACAGCATTCAAGGGGGAGTTTTTCAACAGGATAACGCTCGCCCTCATACCGCTGTTGTCTCGCAACGTGCTCTACAGAGTGTCGACATGTTACCTTGGCCTGCGAGATCACCAGATCTGTCTCCAATTGAACACGTATGGGATATCATTGGACGACAACTCCAGCATCATCCACAGCCAGCACTGACCGTCCCAGTATTGACAGCACAAGTACAACAAGCATGGAACTCCATACCACAAAGTGACATTCGAAACCTGTATGACACAATGCATTCACGTTTGCAGGCTTGCATTCAAAATTCTGGAGGTTACACCGGCTATTAATTTAACAGTATTTCACATTTGAAATGCATTTTCTTGAGCTTAAATTAACCTGTGATCTTGAAAATTTAATCAATTAAACATGTTAACTTGACAAATGCATTGTCCAAATTTCATTACTCTACAATAATTTTTTCTTGGTGTTGGGATTTTTTTTTCCGTCTGTGTACCTGTCGATGGTGCATTGTATACTGTTTATTTGTCTATGGACGAAGTGATTTGTAATGCCTGTCAAGGCGTAGGACATGTAAAAAAAAATTGTAAGAAAACAGTCTTCACAGATATTATGGAGACCAATTCTTTCCCGCCTCTTAAAAAGCACTGAAAAACCTACTGATCCATTGAAAGTAGTTACAGCAGTTTCTACTAACCAGATGCCAATGGTTACTGACTCAACAGAGGAAGCAGTGGAAACCACAGCTTGCAATGAAAAAACTGTGTTCCTATAACAGCACAGCATTTCGACAGAAGGAAAGATCGAACAGAACAAAAGCGAGAATCAGTATCAGTTTCCTCCTCGCTACATAAGGAAGTACATGATGATCAAGATGCAGACACCAGCAACAGGAAAAGTGACGTTACCGTTACTGAACACGAGGAAACGGAAAACTGCAACATTGAAGCCGATGTACAGTGCTGCTCCGAAACTGTAGTCACGGAAGCCCAAGTAAACATTGAAGTTATGGAAACGAATTTCACTGTTCCTACAGAAAACTTTGATACTATCTCCGATACGGCATCTACCATCTCTGAGTCTGCTTTTAGTAGTACAGGAGCTGAAGATGATCCAATTACCGAGGAAGAATTTCTCTCTTTCTTAAAGTCAAGTAGACATTTCACAAAAATATTACCAATTGTGAAACGCTACACCAGAAACTATACCGGTATGCAAACAATGTTAGAAAAAAGACTGACAAAGGTTAGAGATATAAATCTCAAACGTAGGTTGCAAAGAATATCGGCAGCATTAGAGAAAGAACTCAATATTGACCAATAGATTAACCAATTGTTTCATTGTCATGTTTAAGATTGCTACGCTGAATGCAAGAGGCATAGCATCGGAAAACAAACAACAATTGGTTATGTCTTTTCTACATCGATCCAGAACGCAAATCCTATTTTTACAAGAAACAAATATTGGAGCAGCTTCCGGCAGTTTTCTCTATTCACATCTATCTTGTGCCATCAATCCGAGCACACACGCATCCAGCGGAACGCTAATTGTCACCAGCGTTGAAAATTTCGAAAACCAGCAGATCATCTATCCTGGCTACGCACAAGCAGTGCAGTTAAACTTGTCAGGACAAAAGACACACTTAATTAATGTCTACCTTCCTCACTGTCTCCAAACGGCTAATCAAGTACTCAACTGTATTAAATGTTTCCTGAGATCACTTGACGCGATGGATATGGTCATAATTGGCGGTGACTGGAACGTCACCACCGATAATATAGACAGAACTCCTTTCATTGAAAGGAAAACAGTACTTTCCAGTACTCTAAGAAAGCTCCTGATGGATTTCGAATTGGAGGATATTTGGCGGCATCATCATCCTGGTATAGCTGGATATACATACGTGGGTACGCACGCTTCTAAGCCAAGGTCCAGATTAGACAGGTTCTATATCAAGAGGAGGTGGTTAACCAACACCTACAGCAGTCAAATTCTTCCTACCTTTTCTGACCATTGCGCAGTACTGTTTTATTTCAGAACAGCTCAAAATGGAATGAAATCTCCATATTGGAGATTTAATAATACCCTCCTAGAGGATGAATGCTTCAAGGAAATGATCGAAAATATTATTACTGCATACAAGACAAAAATACAACTTCGTAATGATTCAGTACTGCGAATCTGGGACGAGTTTAAAGCAGAAATTAAATTAGTCACACAGGACTATACAAAAGTGATTACCCAACAACAGCGTGATCAAGTGAAGCAGTTGGAACGGCGTTTTATGCACAATATTAATAAAGACATACTATCAGAAACGGAGAAGAATGAGATTGAAGCTATTAAAGACACACTAAAAAAAACACTACGGACAGCGAGCTTCCGAAGAAGCTGCCTTGAAAGAAGCCACATACATCAACGATGGAAACTCGCCCACTGCCTTCTTCTTTCGCTTAGAAAGTGAGAAAAAACAAAAAATACCTATTCGAACTCTATTAATCAACAACAGTATCGTGGCCGACCAAACTGTCATAAATGCTCATGTGAGAAGCCATTTCGTCCAGTTATACTCAATGAGTAATAATACTAGCCTAGATGTTCCGGATATATTTTCATCCTTACCGGAACTGGAGACTGAAGACCAAGATTTTCTCCGCGACGAAATAACCATTGACGAATTGACTAATGCACTTAAGGAAACAAAAAATGAGAAAGCACCAGGATTTGACGGTTTAACGCCGGAATTTTATAAAGCCTTTTGGCGTTCAATATCTGCCATGTTTAAAACAGTTGTAGACTTCGCTCTCTCCAAGCATACTCTTCCGTTCTCGATGCAGAAGGCAGTTTTGGTTTTAATACCCAAGAAAGGAGACCTCTCTCATCTTGGCAACTGGCGACCCATTTCGTTGCTAAACGTCGACTACAAAGTAATAGCAAAGGCTATTGCTAAACGAATCTCGGCTGTTCTACACAAAATAATAAATCCCGACCAGACATACTGTATTCCCAACAGGTCAATTCTGACAAACCTACACCTTTTCCGAGATGTGCTTCATATGTGCAACAAACAACAGCTACCGTTAGCAACAATATCGCTCGATCAAGCAGGTGCTTTTGATCGTGTTGATCACATCTACCTATTTCATGTGATGCAGATTTTAAAATTCCCTCAGTCAATAATAAGTAACATCAAAACGTTGTACACCAACGCAAAATGTCTTATACGAATGGGGAACAGTATGCTAGCACCAGTGGAAGTTACACGTGGGATAAGGCAGGGTGACCCACTTTCTGGAATACTTTTTACAATATCCATTGAACCATTATTAGCTCTATGTCGACGCCGCCTACGTAATTGGGGACTGCAAATACCAAGGTCACCTCGGCCGTTAGTCGTATCAGCATATGCTGACGACGTCACAGTTTTCTTAACAGATAATGAAGGAATACTGGAACTGCAAAGAACTTACAATTTATACAGTAAGGCCTCGGGAGCATGCCTCAACTACCGAAAATCTGAAGGTCTTTTCTCTGGTTCATGGATCTCCAGAACAGATACGCCTCTCAACATAACGTGGAAGCGCGATGGTATGAAACTACTAGGCATCCACTTTGGAAATGCAGAAGACTATCACCAAAACAACTGGGAAAATCTCCAGAGAAAAATAAAAACTTGCGTTGAAAGATGGAAACGTCTCTACCCCATCACGTCACTACGGGGGAGGAAGATATTAATCAACCAATTACTAGGGTCAAAGTTAGTGTATGCCTGCTCCGTACTTCAACCACCTGAAGTCTTTGTACGTCAGCTTCATCTTCTGTTCCTAGACTTTTTGTGGACTGGAAAACATTGGCTAAGTCAAGATGTCGTCTTCTCTAATACCCGCAACGGCGGAATAGGACTAATACATTTGGGAGCAAAAATTAGAACGTTTCGAATGAAGTTTATTGAAACACTAGTAAACAACAACCAAATGGAAGAAGGAGAAAAGAACATATCATTTTATTTGGCGCAACTAAATTTAGGAACCAATCCGAACAATGACGTAACACTATTTATGCATACAACGCCAAGCGAAGCATATGTCCACAGCCTGAACTCCTTCTACAAATCGGTCGTACAAACATGGCATGAGTCCAGACCAAAGCCAATGAACAAACCTGAAACAGTTGCCGATCTTCGACGATTGCCTCTTTGGAACGCCATCCACTTCCCATCTACACTCTTTATTCCAGAATGGCGACATATAGGCGCTGAGGTGGTCGGAGATTTACTGACAGCAGATGCATCTTGGAAGCCAATCACACTAATTATGAATCAAGCAGACTTGACAATTCCCACAAGACGACGGCTATGCTCAAACTACATCCGCGTGAAAACCTATTTTGCAGATCACTTGATGCCAGTAACTGTGACCTCAGAAATTACAAGGCCAAGCTTCTTAGTCTTATTCAACGAAGAGTGGGTGAAACTTCCATCTAGCAGGAAGAAACTGTATGAAATAATTCTAGCAACATTAAAACCAGTTACGACATTACACCGAACCAGCGTTTATGTGAATGGACGAATAAACTGGTCAAATTTGTACAGAATACCGTGTAACAGTCTTGACTCGGATATAGTTTGGCGCTTCCTCAACGAGAGCCTTGCTACGCCAGTAAAACTACACCAGTGGAATATGAGAAATGATAATCTTTGCCCTTGGTGTCAAACAGAGGGCACGATTAAACACATGTTTCTCGAGTGTCATCAAACATCTGACATCTGGAGATTAATATATATGCTCCTCCAGACCATATTAGGTACTGTACCTCCAAGCAACGTTTTAGATGTTCTGTGTTCAAATAATCAGAATAAGAAAAACTCACTCTGTATTTTTTATGTAACCTTGTGTCTGTCTACAATTTACAGATGTTACATCTGGTCACTTAAAAACAATATTTTTACTGCTAATTATAAGTCTGTTTTTATTAAAAGAATTAAGTGGAGAATCTGTGTTGAACTGATAAGAGCGAAAAGGAGAAATAAAATTAAAGAGTGTACCGATTTTTGGAACTATAACAATGCATTAGGCTCTGTACTAAATGTGTCTTTCACTGAAGTTGCTTACTAAAAGTCTGTTAACATGTAGAAACTAAAAGTATTATTACTTTTAACATATTGTTCAAAAATTATTACTGAGCAGTCTCCATGTCTTGAAAGTCTTGTCTCTTAAGCTACAATGTTTGAATCACAAATGTATTTTTTGTAATGTAGTTGGCATATAAATGAAGTACACCTGTACCTGAGTATAAGATGTGATGTGACTATTATCATCAAGAGAAACTGGTATTTTTTATAGGTAAGATTTGAACTAAGGCAATATGAAGATATTTTTGCTATGTAAGGGAATTGTGATGTTAGTACCATACATTATAATTTTATTTTAGTGGTTGAGATTTTGTAATATTCCTCTTAGAGAGTAACTGAAGGAATTCTATAAACTATGACTTTATTGCACTGTCTTAATATTGGTTTTTGTATTGTGGAAGTGTAATGAAACATCAACCATCAAATAAAAAAAAAAAAAAAAAAAAAAATCTATCTATCTATCTATCTATCTATCTATCTATCTATCTATCTAGCTATCTATCTATAAAACGAAAACTGGATAAACTTGAACTAAAAAAACTCACAAACTACTGAGCAAATTTCGATGGGATTTTCACTGTTTTAAAGCTTAGAATCTCAAATGAGTTGTTTGAAAGATCCTATTTTTCAATATTACATAACACTGGAACTTTAAATGAAATTCAGAAAGTATGGTGTGGATTACCACAGATGGAACCACTAGATGTAGTGTACATCACACTAAACACAAAACTACAATGTCTCTGACCATTGACTTTAATGAAAGCAATAAAAGCAGTTTATAATTAACTATGTTGCATATTCCATACGAAACAAAACTTGAAATAGCGTTTCCTTCCTTTTTTAAAATACATAGATGGATGTATTAAATGCGATAAAGTAATAATGAAAAATCGATATTGATTTTCTTTGCCCACAATTTCTGGCAGCGTACCTATAATATTTTTGATAATCAGTTTTAGTATTTTGTTCAAAATAAAATCTGCAATTTAGAACCTCAACATCTCGAGCATCAATGTTAGTGTTCTGTTAATAACAAAACCAGTTATTTGCGATAATAATTTTCTGGCTAAATTATGTTCAATCATACAGGTAAAACTAATACTAAAATATCCCTGGCATTTAAGTTTGGATTCAGTTATTCACATTAACCAATGTTTAACTGGTGGATTTACCAAAGTAAATCATGACTAACATAGGTTACACTTTTTTTACTATTGATTATATTTTTCAATATTTAATTTTCTATATTGCCATAAAAGGCAGAATCAGTATAACTAAAATATAAGGTGTTTATTGTTTATTGGAAATATACTTGTGTACACATACATCTTTTCTGGAGCACTAACAATCTATTCATCTAGAAATTGCAACAAGATCCCCAAACTTCAATTCCATATATGATATGTGGGAAAATTATTCCATAGTATGCAATTTTTAAAACACTTCTATCTACAACCTTAGACAACTGATTCATTAGAAAGATTCCCTTACTTAGTTTTTTTACAAACAAAATCGACATGAGCTTTCCAATTTAGAAACTTATTCACATATATTCCAAGGAACTAAGGCTCAGTCATTTCATAAGTGTTTCCTTCGTCTGTAATCGGATTAAACTTATTATCTACATTACAATTTCTAAGTTGAAATTTTATTAAATTTGTTTTACTTTTATTACAAATTAGTTCATTTTTATAAAAATAATTTGTTAATTCATTAGTAGCATAAGCAGTAGTTTCTTCTAATTATAAATCATCACTATCCGAACATACTGCTGTAGTGTCATCCACCTATGTTTTAATTCTACAGTTAGTTGGTGTCGAAATGACATTTATGTAAAGAGCGAATAATATAGGACCCAATATAGATCCCTCAGGAACTCTCCATCTAACTATACCAATTTTAGATTTTGTCTTTATTATAGATTCACCATCTTTAAAATGAATTTCAGTAAACTGTTGTCTATTTTTGAGGTAGGAAGACAGTAATTTGTTTGCCAATCCCCTAATTCCATAATTTTCTAATTTGCGAAGTAAGTGGTGGTTATGAAAACAGTCACAAGCTTTTGAAAGTTCAAGAAATAAACCAGCAACTTTTTGTTTTTTATCTAGCTTTCTTAGAATTTCATGTTGAAAATGAGTGACAGCAGTTGTAGTGGATAGTCCTCTCTGAAAACCATATTAGCATGGGTTAATAATGTTATTTTTGAACAGGAAACTATTTATTCTTACTAACATATTTTTTTCAAATACGAGTAAAGTTAGAGTAATAGGCCTGCAGTTACTAATTTCTCTCTTGTTGCCTTTTTAAAAACAGGTCTAACAAAGCTAATTTTCAAGCATTCTGGAAATATTCCATTCACAATGGATTCATTTATAAGATACGCCAGTGGTTTCATCAGCATTTCCTTACCTTGTTTCAATACAAATACCATCCCATCCACAAGTATTTTTATTTTTTAGATTATTAATAGTATTAAGTATTTCTCCTTCTGTAGTTTCATATAGATACATTGATTTATTAATTGAGTAATTGGGACTCCTATCTGATTTTACTCTATTCTTCATTCACGGCATCACCTACATTGAGAATGTACTCATTAAAGAAATTACTGATATTACTGGGATCTATTTCTACATTCCCATTTGAGATAAGTTTTATGTTTTCCATCTCATTATAATCCTTTCTAAGGTTATATATTAGACTCCAGCTAGTCTTTCCAATGTTATTGGAATAATTATTTTCTTTCGCCTTCAGGTTCCGCAGGTCTACTTGAAATGTTTTATTATAAAGTTTATACATATTTTTGTAATAAGTAAGACCTGAGGACTTGTACTTGTGGTACATATCATTCATTTTTTCATGTTTTGCTTTGACATTTGGTAGTAGCTTAATTTTGGTTACCTGGTTTATCCTAACTTTCTTTATGATAGTTGGGCAAAAATGAAAAATGATTATATGATTTTTTTTAAATGCATCCCATTTACAGTTTTGGAGCCAATAGTAGATTCCCTCCATTTGCAGTAATTAATACGTATGCGGAATATTTTATATCATGAAAAGTTTGTATTAAACTTTTAGTGTTGAGAATAATAACGGCTTAGCACAACTGAATGTTTTTTGGTATCATGCTGCATTCTGCACTATACATTTGTGTTTCGGATACAATTAACTTTTATTCATTTTATTTTTTAATGCGTTGTTCATTAATGCAATGGTTTTTAATATCAACAGAAGTCTGTCTTATGTCCTTACTGTTGGAAATAATAACCCATTATGACAATTGATTTTTTTTGATTTTATTTTTTTTTTGACATTACAATCTGTGTTATACACTTGAGTTTGTGACATAATTGAGCTTTTATTTATTTTATAATGTATTGCATTGTTCATTAATACAGTTTCTATGTTAACCGTGACGTTGCAATTTGATGATGCACATTTCAGATACATTTTTACATATGTGGTATGTATTAATTCGTGTACAGTCCATGTTATGATTTTTGAGCAGCAACATTAACAGATGTAATTAGGATTAAATGCAACCTGGAGTAAAATGAAAACTGACATTCCGTATCAAAGCATCCAGACCACTAAATTCTTAGAACTGTACCGATAAATCAGCATTTAATTTAGTACTGGAAATGTCTAAATGGCCGGTACGAAATCAACGTAGTTTGGAAGTCATTAATTTTTTTGTTGAATAAAAATATTGTAATGGTAAATCAACTTCAACCCATTCCTTTCTTGGTAGGGTGTGGTTGAATTGGGGTTTTCTTTAATTCCGGAAATTGTTGGCGTGAATTGTACGAAACTTGGTACACGTTTCTCATTGCGTGAATGAAAATAGTGTATTGGTAAATCAACGCCAAATAAACCGGGTCAACACCGGAAATTCTGATATTATATAATATAATATAATATAATAACATAGTAAGGTTGTCAGGGATTGGAATAAGTTACCAAGGGAAATAATGAATAATTTCCAAAAACATTGAAAAAATTTAAAGTTAAAATTTGTAGAGGGCAAAGGTAGGTGGGTGCAGGAAAAGGGGAAGATGGATGTTAGGGAAACTGCCACTGGAGCATGTGCTCCATTGCAATTAAATTAATTTAAATAATTGCAATGCTTACTTTGAGAATCTTGTATACATACGATTATCCTGCTTTCTCATATGAAATTATGCAATATTATAAGAAAATTTAAAAAAAAAAGCATTTTTATTACAGGTGCAATATCAACTTCATGATATCACATTAATTTGGGTCAAAAAATTTCATCTTAGGTATATATGCTCCAAATTTTTTATTTAATTTCGAAATGTTTCAAAATAGGGCAATTTCCAAACACATATATTATCTGGTTCGTCAAATTCTCCATCGTTTGAAGCTTACTGATTCTTGTCAAAATATAATATCAAGAACCTCTGCCGACGAAATATCAAACTAACATTGGAAACTTTTGATTCGATGCTAAACAAGGACTTCAGTACTGTAGGAAACAGTAAAATGATAGAAACTGAGATTTGGATTATTAAACAGCATAATTTTTTTCATTCCAATCCTGTTAGGAGTCTATATGTACAAATCGTATTTTTGGAACATATCTGTTATAATGATGATAAATTCTGCTTATGACTTTACCACAAAACAGCTTCCTCAATTTTCTACTATCCCAAGCTCAATATAGAATGACCATAACAGGTAGGTACAGTTAAACATAACAATTTCTTGTGCTATTAAACAAAATTGACAATACTTAATAAAAACCAAGGCAATGTCTTCTGTGAACACTTGGTTGGCTTTATTGGCTGAGGAATGTTGTTTTTACAACAGATAATTTCTTTCAACAAATTCTCAGCATTTACATGATAAAGATTAGCGTTGTTTACAAATCTGCAGACTTTTTGGGAGAAATGTAAGAGTCTACTTGGATGTGGAGAAAATTAATGACACCCTCCATCTCTTAGTTGGCTCTACATGGAGACTGTTTACTGTATTCCATTTCCTCCATATTTTGTAGCAATTCACAGGAACTGAAATGTTGTCATAAGTGTCAACCTCCAAGTCGTTGAAAATTTCTTGAAGTATATGTCTTCATTGTGGGGGCATGATCGAGGGAAGATGTCAGGAGGCATGTTACATGTCTGCGAAGTGTGCATATGGTTGGGTCTCGATGTTTTGAGAGATAACATCTGTCTGTGTTTGGTATATCTATGTGGCTTCTTCAGTCTCTACATATGTAAGCTTAAACATGCCCGAGCGGTTAAGGTATTGGATTAAAAATATTAGCCATCTGCTTGTGATCACTGTGAAGGAGCCTGGAACACCATTTTCAGTTGGGTAAGTCTGAAACAGAACTTTGTCGTAGGCAGGCGAGAGGTCAGTAAAAATAGCAACCAATTAACCAAGCAGTTGTTATTGGTCATACACGAATGAACATCAGTGATGAAGTGAGCTAGTATATCATTAATCGCTTCTCCTCTTCGAGACGGAAGAAGTCGGTGCATGTTGAGATTTTACATGGTGGAGTTCACAGCTTTATGGGATAATGTCTGTCTGTGTTGGGTATATCTCTGTTTATGGATGAGTCTCTCTGTGACACTTCTTCAGGCTCTATAGATGTACACTTAAACTTCCCCAAGCGCTTATGGCATTAGATATCCGAGAGTTAGCGTGGGAGCTAACAAACTTTGCATACATATGGAATAATGCACTGTATTTTGTTACACAGATGAACTTCAATGGATGTTGGTGAGGTGTGAAATCTGGCTGGTCCTAATTATCTCTCTTGCTCCCTGTGAGTGCATGATATTTGTTTCCACTTTTCTGTGTGTGTAATTATGACTGGATGTGTTACATATTTTTGTCAATCTCTATAATAATAGAATACCTTCCATACCGGTCAGCTTCTGTTTTAGGAATATGTTCTGCTAATACTGAACACCAAAATGCAAACATGTGTAATTCCCACCCTTTAAATCACTTCTCTCATGATGGTAAAAATGTGTCCAAGTTTTTTTCTGATTATTGATGATATTTGTGTTAACAAAACACATAGTTTTTTTTACAGATGCTGTCTTTTGTAGAGGGAATTAATATGATATACAAAGAGCGAAAGCCAAGGCTCCTCCGTGATCAGGGAATAATTAAATTATTGTATTATCACCAATGAATTAACGCATTATTAAGTCTAATAAGCAGCAGTGGTTTCCATTTTTATGACCAGTATGTGGCCAGGGAGGGCCCACTCTTTCCAGCTTTAGCAGTGCAATACAAGTAAACGCAAACAGGACAGACGACCTTGACTAAATAGTGCGTAATAGTTAACTCATAAGGAAGAAGTCACTATGTTTTCTATCTATGATGATGGTGCCTGTGATCAGTTTGGATGATGAACAAGTGGTATGAATAAAACTGAGCTCTACGATGGAGACATTTGTAGCTACAATCCTTTGCACATCCTGTTTCTCATCTCTTTGATGATGCTAATGTAATGTATGAATAGCATGTACAGTAATATGGTCTCTGTAAGATTTATTAATGTAGGGCATGCAGTCCCTTTCCGTCAGTATGTGTCCACCACTGTTTCTGCACACAGTATACCTCATCCCATGCTCCACTATGTCCTGTTTGGGATACAAACTGCCTCCCTTGCGTTGTTCACTTTGAGGCCTGTGCACTAGATCAGTTTAGACTTTGCTAAAGGAATTATCTATCGTGCACTGGCACTGCTGAAACATCATTTACAACTTACGACTGTCCATGTATGGACGCTATATTTGTTGTAGTCAAACTTCTGTCTCCCTGAACCTTATTACTGCGACCATAGGCATTCTGCAATCACAGAAAAGTGAGTGAACTATCATGCGTTTCACAGGCTGCTAGCTGAAGAGTGAAAATTTTAATGAGTAAAAAAAAAGTTGACTCATTACATTGTTTATAAAAGAATTAAGTGTGATGTAAATACAAAAATATGTGACTGTTGTGGATTGTCCCATCTTAAATAATGTGGACATGCAGTCAGATTAAGTGTCTAGACTCTGACACCCATTCATCCAATTTTGTCCTCACTAATAGCTTAAGCACCGCGGAGGGAAGGGGGAGGGCGGGTGGCGGCTATAGATAGTGAGAGGTTACCGAGAAATGTTTTCTGGACAGGCAGGAAGTCAAGTTGGCGCGTTAAGTGAAGATTGGAGGAAATTAAGCCTCCAGTGTGAATGTGAAAATTAGAAAATGATACCGAATACATTTAGCCAATGAGACTTTTCCCGCGTTTCCTGGTTTTGGCAGATAACAACGAAGGCCGGAGGACAACGGTCGAGTACCGGGAGAGACGGGTAGTGGCTGCAGTAGCAGCGAGGTCTCGTGAATGTGCGTCTGCCGCTACTACAGATAGCCGGCAGTCACTTATCTATGTTTGCCCACGCATACACTGCGTCGCCGTTTCAATATGACACGTTGAAAATGAATAGAGTGCCGAGGTGATATATCTCCACATTGACGTGGTATTGAATGCGAAAAGAGCAGTGCTGCAGTTTTCTAACATTAAAAAAAAAAAATGGAAACATAAGAATTACAAATATTCCAACGCTTTGATTCTTTTCGTATTTACGCGAAGTGCTCTGACTAGGAGACCTCTTGATAAGAGTTTATTTCTCAGTTGCTCTATATTAGTTATTATAATAAAAATAAATCTGAGCAGTTAATAGTTTGTTGTTGATAATGATGGGACATAACAATTGTATGTAATACCAAAGGCTGTTATCTGTCTAATTTTAAGAGACGAAATTCCAATTTGTTCATATATTTGCTCTGCATAGTAATAAGTATATTTTGCATTCTATTTTTGATACCTGTTATACGAGTGAAAAATGTTCAATAAATGAGAAATTTTGAATCTTTAAACATTAAATGTTTTAACATAAAGATGAGAAGGTATACCATCATAAAAGATAATAATTAAACAATTTAATAATCAAGAATTAAAATGATTTACGCATTGTTAGCATGCTGTATTAGAATCATACTGCAGATCTCAAAATTGACCAAGGGACATCAGAAGCGACTGCAATCAGGAAAGGTGTTCGCCAGGGCTGTGTACTATCACCTATCTTGTTCTACATTTATTCCGAGGTAATTTTCAAGGAAGTGTTAGAGAACAAAAACAGTGGGATCACTACAAACAGAAAAGTGATCAATAATATCAGGTATGCAGGTGACACTGTTGTAATAGCCAGTGATTTACCTACACTCCAACACATAATACACAATTTAGTTCAGTACAGTGAAGAGTTTCGTCTGCTTGTCAACCCTTCCAAGACAAACGTTGTAGACTTCTCTAAGAGAAAAATCCAGGCAGCCATATCAATAAAAGGCAATAAGATAGAGCAAGTATCCTCCATCAAATACTTAGGCACTGTGGTGGACAAACAGGGTGACTGCAAGAAACAAATAAAATCGAGAATAGAACAGGCAAGGAGACAATTTATTAGCATAAACAAATTTTTCATAAGATCGGATCTCAGTCTGCAATTGAGAATGTGAATGATTCACTGCTACGTGTTCTCCATTTTTCTTTATGGATGTGAAAGCTGGACCTTAGACCAAAATCTAGAGAAAAAGATTGAATCTTTTGAAATGTATTTGTATCGTCGTCTCTTACGCATATCTTGGGTGCTGAAAGTCTCAAACGAAGAAGTACTTTATCAGATGGGAAAACAAAAAGATTTGCTACTCACTATAAGGCAAAGGAAAACGCAATATCTAGGACACATTATGAGAGGCGAGAGGTACCAGCTACTGCAGCTCATCATTCAAGTGAAAAGATCTGTTGGGAGCAGAAGGAGTTCGTGCCTGAAAGGCATTCGGAGATGGTTCGATTGCATGTCTGGAAAGGCTTTCCATGCTGCAGTTTCACGCTCAGCCTACCTCCAATAGGAGAAGATGACTTAAGAAGAAGAATTAAAATATCCTGAAGCACAATTTTTCTCTTTTTTTATTTAAAAAAACAAGTCATCTACTTACAACAACAGAACTGTATAATAGTCTCTCTGCCCATGATCCCAAGTCATACCAAAACACAATCACTGTGTCAATTTACAAGCGTGTCACACAATGTTAAGGGGGTGTCCATTAATTACGGGAGGTGAAATAGGGGGGGGGGGAGGAGGGGGTCTGGCGAAATCTCACGAAACCTCACCAAGGGGGAGGGGAGGGGGGCATCGGAAATCAAACGTGAGGTTTTGAAATTCTTGTAGAGTGGTAGAGCTTAAAAAAAAAGGTCTCAAAAAGTTGCGAGGTCCATTCCTAAGAGAGGGGTGGGGGGGGGGGGGCGTACCTCACATAATTAATGGACGCCCCCTAACAGAAATTGTTACGATTACTATTAAACTATAATTATTAAATCGTGGTTTCTGCCACAGATGCTTCGCTTTGCTCTGTAAGTTCTGTTTTCACATCTACAACTGTGACTATCTCGTATTTCTAATTGTTGATCTCGTATTTATATTTACATCTTCTCAGAACGTCTCATACTTCTATTTACTGTTCTCATATTTTTATTTATTTTACCTTGTCGTCGTAGTGAATATATCTACTTAATTAATTATTGTAGTTTCTTCTAAAGTTTATTTCCTTTGCTATGAGAAAATAAGAAACACAATTTCCGTTCATCATCATCCAGCTTCACCAAATAAATAATAATCTAATGTGAATTAATTCCCTTTTTATTATAATTCTATAACATCCTTAATCATCGGAATATGAACAGGTTCCTTTCCACAGTAACTCAAAATTCAAAGCGAACACGACACGACCTTCACCAAGCTTGTCTAGTCTTGATCTTTTCTCTCCTGTTTTTATAAATATTTCCTTAGTTACCCATTTCACAGAGTAATTATTATAGTAGCCTGTTATACTACGACTAATAGAAACAGCAAGTTGCTTAAAGCCGACCCTGAATTGTCAAAAGCATTGTAAGTTTGCATCAACTGCTGCAGTCCGCGAGTTTCTCAAAGTAAATGTAGCAAGTAACTAGATTCTCACTCAACAGCATAATTTTGCTAGCCCAAATATGTCAAAATGCCGTCACATGGTTCACTGTTCCCAAAATTCTTAACTTTGATGAATCTCCTCAGATCAGTGAATTGCGATGCAATATCATAACTAGGCAGAAACATCAGCCCTGTACGCATTTTCCTCATACGTCTGAGGTAATGACTATAACTAAGTTTGTCGATGCTCATCAAGTGAATCAGTGGTTTATGTAAATTTGCAGAGTTCTCCATGAAGTCATTTATAATGCTCTACATCTAGATGACGTCTTTTTGGTAATTTTACTCATTATTAGTGATTTTTACAAAACTTCACAATTTTGGTAAATTTTTTTTATGAATGGTGTCAATGAGGTGTGAAGTATGTTGCTCGATGTCTGTGTGTTGCATTTTAGCAATGTCTGCATATATGAGAGTTGGATAGTAATGGTCTGTATGTGTGAATGAGTGTTGACGTATGATGGAGGTTGTGAATTTATATGGTTTGTTGTGTGTTTCTGGGTGATGCTTGATACGTTTTTAATATGTATATGATGATGATAGATCTATCAAAAATTGTTAGGGGTCATATCCTCCATATTCTGACCATGATTGGTCCAATATACTCGTGAGGGAAATCGTTTTACTGCATGCATGAAAGTAAGCCACAACTATTAAGCCATTAAACCATACATTCCAAGAAGTGTTTCTGACTGGAGCTAAGTTAAGCTCGGTCCAGAATATGAGGTTGGTTGTATGCTTCCACAGCAGGTGTGAGATAGAGACGTTAAAACTTCCAACTGAGTCACTAGCTTTTTGTGGTCTATCATGTATTTGCCACTGTTGGCGGTGTCTTTGGAGGCAATATAAAGATTCTCCTCAACGTCAGGAATTAGGACCTCAGCAAACATCATGCATGGCACTTATTGCCCACTCGTTAAGTATCTGTATTGTAACAGTGCGATTTTACATTCGAATTTGTCCACCAATGAGTAGATAGATGATTCACACAAGATTATTTGGTTGGCATCCCTAACACTTATCAGCGACAATTCATTATTACGAGAGAGGCGTAGACAAATACAATCAGCTAGACCCCTTTGACTCAAAAAATCTATTCCCCTACTGGCATATGGCGTTCATCCCATCGAGTTATTCTGTTTCTGGAGCACAACGCTTCATCCCTATCGCAACACCGGTCTCACAATATGAGAAAAGTTTACTGGGTAACAGCTACATCCAGCACACACACAGACACCGAAATGGGACACAGTACAGACAGTCATCATTTCTCAAGATGACAAATATCGCTACAGAGACAACTCTCACTCACTCACTCTCCCCAAAAAATCTTTCCTCAGAAGCCATACTCATATACAGGTATACCCAGCCCAAGCAGATATCATCAATCATACAGACATACACACACGAAACTGGTACAGAAGAAAGGAATAGCATGTCATGCCGGTCTCTGAACACATTTAAAACTGTCTTTTAGATATTGTAAAATAGTGGCAAAGTTGTGCTATTTATGAAAAATGCACAAAGTACTGAAAATCAGGAAAATTATATAAAATCGAAAACCTGGTAAAAAATATGTTAATTCCTTCCGCAAAAGACAGCATCTGTATTATATGTTTTGGTAGCATTACAGTCTTCAACAATCAGAAAAACCTGCATAACTCAGACACATGTTACCATTACACGGGATTTAGAGGGTGTAAATTACATGTTTGCATTACAGTGTTGGAAAATTCTGGAAAAACTGAAAATACTTTCTCTATGTACCAATTTGGCTAATTTTTTTTAAATGATCGTAATGGTCCGGACAACATTTTTAAAGAAAGAAAAATTGTAAAAGTTGCCCGGAATATTTGCAAATTCCCGAAAAACTGAAAGTACTTTGTTGTAAGGACTGATTTACCTAACTTTTTAAAATCTCTGTGGGAGGCTGGATTAGGTATTTAGAGAAACAAAATTTTAAAGTTGCGTAGAAAATTGGAAGAACTGAAAGTGTTTTTTTCTGTGGATCAAGTAGGTTATTTTTTAAAATAATGTTCATAATGGCACCAATACATTTTTTACAGAAAGAAGACTTGGAAAAGTTTCCTGGAAAATTATATATATAAAAAAACTGAAAGTACTTTCTTCTATGAACCAAATTTAGCAGTATTTTTTTTTTTTTTTTTTAAGAACAGTTTGTAAGATTCCGAACAAGGGTATTAGGGGAAAAATATTGAAAATGTAGGCGGGAAAATTGGAGCATTCAAGAAAAACTGAAAGAAATTTTTAACGATTGATTTCCCTAATTATTTTAGATATTCATGACAGTCTGAATAAGGTCTTTAGAAAAAGAAAAAAAATGAAAACTTGCCCGGTAAATTCAAGAAAAAACTGAAAGTGCTTTTTTTTCTGTAGGCCAAACTGGATATTTTTTAAAAATGTTGATAATAGTCGAAATAATGTTTATAGAGGAAGATAAATTGGAAATATTGCCTAGAGTTGTGGAAATTTCGGAAATAACTGAAAGTACCTTTTTCTATGGACTGATTTGGCTAATTTTTTAAATGATCGACATGGTCCGAATCAGGTTTTCAGAGAAGAAAAATTGGAAAATACAGGAAAAATTGAAAATAGTTTTTTCTATTGACTGATTTGGCTATTGTTTAAATAATCATAATGGCCGGAATAAGGTGTTTAGTGAAGGAAAAATTGGAAAAAGTTGTCCAGAAAATTGGAAAAGTTTTCCGAAAAATTGGAAAATTCAGGAAAAACTGAAAGTACCTTTTTCTAAGGACCACTTAATTTTTTTTGAAATATTTGTAATAGTCCGAATTAAAACTTAACTTAACTTAGTCCTCAACCCGAAGGTTGGTTGGATCCTCCCGAGGAGGCATACTAAGCCATTGTGTCCGAATAAGGTGTTACAGAAAGAAAAATTGGAATAGTTGCACAGAAAATTCATAAATTTGGGAAAAGTTAAACTTTTTTCCTAACTGATTAGGCTAATTTTTTAAAAATAGTACGAATAAGATTATTAGAGAAAAAAAAATTAGAAAAGTTGTCAGAAATAATGGAAAATTCTTAGAAAACTGGAACAATTTTGCCCATATTTAAAAAAAATATTCGTAATTGTTCTAATAATGTGGTTAGAGAAACAAAATGTGGAAAAGTTGCCCAAAAAACTGGAAAACTCGGAAAAAAACTGAAAGTGTTTTTTTTTTCTATACACTAAATTGTTTTTTTTTTTTTTTTTAAATATTGTTCTTAATAGAATGAATAAAGTTTTTACAGAAAGAAAAATTGGAAAAGTTGCCTAGAAAATTCTGGAAAACTGAAAGTACTTTTTCCTATGAAACAATTTAGCTATTTTTTTAAAATAAAAAGATGTTGCTAATGTTACAAAGAAGGACATTAAGGAAAGAAAAATTGCTGTGGAAACTGGAGCATGCAGGAAAATCTGAAAACAATGTTTTGTATGGACTGAATTCCCAATTTTTTTAAATATTCTTAATAGTCCGAATAACGTGTTTAGAGAAAGAAAAATTGGAAAATTTGACTAGAAAATTCAAGAAAAAGAGTACTTCTTTGTTTGGAGCGATTTTGTTATTTTTTTTTAAAAAAAAATTCGTAACTGTCTGAATAAGATTTTAAATAAAAACTGCTAAAGATGCCCGGAAAATACTGCATATACTTTAGTATTGACATATTTAGGAATTTTTTTAAAAAAATGATTGTAATGCTTTTTAGAAAAGAAAAAGCAAAGAGTTTTGCTAACAATTCGGGAATAACTGAAAGTGCCTATTTCTATGGACCCAGTTTTTTTTAATGTTTATAATAGTTCTAATGAGATTTGTATGGATAGAAAAATCGAAAAAGTTATTGGGAAAATTTAAAAAGCGTCTTTTATTGATCAAAATGACTAGAGAAAAATCTGAAAAAAGGATTCCATCCCAAATTTAAATTGTTTTGCGATATGTCCATCAAATGTAGTTATTTTATTTCTATTCCATGTTTGTCGGAGATAACCTCCAAAACTACTTAACCGATTTTGATGAAATTTGGCATAGTGTGTGTAATTTGTTCCAACTTAAAAAATAGGATAGTTTTTACCTCTATTATTGGCCTCAATATTTATTATTTCGAATTAAATGTTCATTAAATCTTGTTCATAGACAATGGTTTGTAATTATTTTTAAGTTCTGTAGGTTTGATGGGTCTAGTGGCTAAGTGGTTAAGGTGTGTGACTGGATGTTGAAAGGTCCCCGGTTCGAATCCCTGTCTCGGCGGGGATTTTCATAGGCACTTAACCCGGCCTCACCTCTGGTGCAGCTTGCCGTGTAATGTGCAGTACATCAGTACGGTACCTTGGTTTGAATCCACGTCAAACTATAGGTCCCCTATACCCGGCTGGATTGGCGGGCTAGGTTAAGGCTGCGCAGATAATAGAAACCCTGTCACCAGGTCATTACGACCACACAAAATTATTGTTATAGTTCTATAAGTTTTCAGATGGTGATGTGTTAATTTATCGACACAACAATTGGTTATCTAGGTTGGGTAACCGTATAATAGATGGCGTAGTGTTTCGATTTCTTTATGCTACAGTCTATTCCACACCATATGTGTTTATATTTACAATATAACTGAATTTCTTGAAATTTTCATATATTATTGCTTTTATAAGTGTGCTGTGTATCTATACTAATATTATAAATGCGAAAGAAACTCTGTCCATCTGCCTCTCTGTCTGTTTGTTACATTTCTTGGAGAAAACGGCTAATCCGATCGTGATGAAATTTGACGAGGAGATACTATTTGGCATTAGGATGGACATAGCATATTTTCTTCTGTATAAATAATACATGTTGTTATATAATTTTTAAAAATTACTGAACTGCAATAGACAGACATGTAGGATGTGTACTATCTGTGCACATAGAGGTCTGGTAGCTCAGTCGTTAAAGCGCTTGCTTACTGATGTTCGGAGCAAAGATTATTAAAAATTATTTTTGATCGTATTAATCACCCTGTACCGTCAATTGTTTGCATTGCATGTTGAACTGTAGATATCACAAATTTAGAGGTGCAATGCGAGGCAAATCGTAGGTAGTCTAGCAATGATGTAGGTGTACACTCTTTTACTTTATATTGATCCCTCAGGGGTTGCTGCTCTCGCAGTCAGTGTGTGCCATGGAGGAAGGAAATATATGGAGGAGAAGTGACGTTAAATCTGTGAAGCTGGCTCTAAACTCTCCCGCATGGCGGCAGCAGCGGTATTGTAACCCAAACCAATGCCGATTTCACACTGTGTCTGATGTTCTGATTATTTCATTTTGTAATGTGCATAAGTGTTTTATAATGCCATTTTGTGTTGCATACAGTTGCACAAATAGGCAAGAGAGGAAAGAACCTGGAAAATCATTTCATAGGTAAGTTGTATTCTAATAATTGTTGTTGAAGTGGTCAGTGGTAATTGTAAACTTTGGCGCATGTCTATAAATATTTAGTCATAGCTCTCAATGGGATGACTTTGTTCTCAAATTTTTGTTGGTGTAGTGTAGAAAATCAGCATACCTTGCTATTTTGCACATAATAGACTAGCATTAATTTTTAACGAGTGTTGAAAATGAGATTTAAAGGGGTGTGTTTTACATCGTGATTCAGTTTATTTAGTATTACGGTTTCTTTCGTCACGTTGCTGTTTAATACTGACAGTGTATGATGAAATTAATTGTTATGTGAGAAGCTGTGAGTTTTATTCATTTTTTAAAAAAAAAATCAAGCCATTGACTTAGGTTATTTTTAAAGCTTCATCAATGCATGATGCTACTACAGATGTATTCATTGTCTCTATAATAATAATTGATGGGATGATAAATTTAACACTAAAAGTATACATGTTAATTTTTTTAAATAATCAGAAGAGGGAATTTGATGAGTGGGGTAATTAATTTCCACTGGAGTGCATGCTCCAAGGAAACTAAAAATTATTTTTTTAAAAAAAAGCAGTAATATTCAATTTCTGTAGGCTTAGTTATTTAGAACTCATCAAATATGAGCACTGTCATCTTTTTTTGAATAATATATATCTATTTATTTGGAAACAGGTTCATGCAGAAATAAAAATGGGCTTCATAAATAAAGAAGTTATTGGCCTTTGAACAAAATCAATTTGGTGAATGTGTTTCTAATTGAGTCTCTTCTTTTTACAACATTCTCCCTTCCCCGTATCTAAATCTAACCGACAGATAATTTTACAATTGTACTTATAAGTAGGGCTGTGAAATTAGACAACACATCTTGATCAAGAGAATGTTCAATAAGTTGACTGAATAAATTTTCACACATTAACATTTGAACAACTTGTGTTTCAGTTTGCAAAATGTTTAACTTCTTTTTAAAAAATAAACCAAAATTTGAATGCACATTTCTTCTAAATAATTTTTAAAACATTTTTCACATGTTACATATATCAAGTGAATGATGAATAAGACCATCTTTCTTTTGTACGTTATGAGAGATCTCCGAGATAATTGAAACGAGGAACACAATACACTAACACTCTCTTCACATTTTAATGTTTTTAAAAGTTTGTGTACCACAAATCCTCCATTGTAGTATACAATATGATCCATTAAAACAGTTAGTGCACCTGCATCAAACATACAATTGTGGTCGAACTCGGGAGGAAACTGTAATTCTTTTTCCTCTTCAATAATTCGACGATTCTTTGATGTAAAATTTATACTATGTTCTGGAGCATGATTGATAATTGTTCCAGGAGTATGCAATTACCAGTGTTTGCATATTTCACTTCACATTTCAAGAGTAATTTTTTTTTTAATAATAAGCTGAAGCTGTTTTAAATTGTATGGGCAGTGGGATTGTTTGAACCCCCCCCCCCTCCCCCCAAAGATCTGATACATTGTAAAAATATTTCAAAGTGAACCTGACTAAATTTATATGATAATATATATTTTAAAATTTTTTGATCAATTACTAAGGAATTAAACAAATACTTCAAACATAAATCAGAAAACCTAAGAATCCAGTGCTCCTACTGCTGTCAAGTATTATCTTGCCCTTTGGGGACACTTTCAAATTACATATATAACTTTCTGTTTCAATCAATTTTGTATCACTGCTTCCTAATTACACTCAGATATTCCGGAGCGTGTGCTCCATTGAAATAAAATAAAATAATAATACCCCTAGTCTTTTCTGTGGCTGTAGATGTTTTGGCATATACAATTCTATTAAACTAAGGAAAAAGGAAACTGCTTTGGGCAATATAATTGTAAGGACATGGAATTGGTGAAACGTATAAAACACTGGACACAACAAGAAAAAGGTGGAAAGTAAAGTAATAGAACACGAGATAGGAACATGCAGGACAAACACAAAAGATGGCCGCTGGGCAGCAATAATTAAACTAAGGAAAAAGGAAACTGCTTTAGGCAATATAATTTTAAGGACAGGGTCTACAATTACAATTCTATTAAAAGACTTTTTAACAGACTTTTTTTTCTTAATTTCTAATGTTTATAGATAACATCAATTAAGATACATACATAAGGAAGCGTGCATAAACCACATAGCTCCATTTTGGCATCTTGAGAACCACTATCCCCCCTCCCCCCCATGTAGCCCTACTTGGCTTTTGCCTCCCCCCCCCACCCTCACCTATCATGTAGCTATTTTTCCCTTTTTATTCCAGAAGACATTTTGCACTGTTTTCTCTTGTCAGACTATTGTAAATTACATAAGGAGATAATTAACTGAGGGAAATAAATATTCACATGCTGTGGTGAGTTCAGTTACTCATTTTAACTGTGACAAATGTTATGAAAGGAAAGCTACGTAGCCTGGCCTGGAACCCCCCCCTCCCCTTCCTCCCTCCTCTCCCCACATAGCCCAGTGTAGCCTTGCAGATATCCCCCCCCCCTCCCCCTTTGGACTGAGTCATGTAGTTTGTGCATGGTCCCTACCTTTAACCACATGTTAATTCGACAAAGGTAGAATGAGAAACTCCCTTCAGTCACTAGAATACAACTTTTATTGTATTACACAATGCATTTCGGACCCTGTGGATCCATCTTCAGGTGACTATGGTATTTACATGTTAATTCATTCTTAAGAATGTGAAATAAAGAAAAATAATGAATGAAATTCTGTCTCATAAAGTTCCCTGTAATAGCAACAATTGTGAAACAGTTCTTTTATTTTTGAAGGTAATAATAAAGTCTCTGCCCATTTAAACACAAGATGAAGTAGAGCTGTTCTAGCATGATAAGTTATTTTGTTAAAAAAAGTATACGCATGTTCAGACAGTGACACATCACCACATTTTTTATTGGAGCACAATCGATTCAAGTTACTTCAAAGAACACCGCATTATGCCAACCATACAGTATAGTAAAGTATCACTCTTTACTTTTTGTTGATACACTTTACACTAACTATAAATTATGCGGAAACATTTTATTTCTGGTACCAGCCTACAAAATGTCTGGGTTACCCGCCCCTAGAGTGAGCCCTCTATTTTTTTTATTTTTTTTGGTCTAGGACGCATTTCAGCCTAACCACAAGTGGTAGTAATAAAACTTAAATATCTATTCTGCATGTCAACCATGTAATCATTATGGCTTTGGCACAATTAATTTATAGTCCAGGCCACGTATCAATCCAATCCCAGTATATACCGAAAACTAAGCAATAAAACTTTATTTTCGATTTGTCTCGTCGTGTTATATAAGAATCGATCATTAAATTTTACTTTTGCGAAATTTTTCTTCTGCATTTCAACTCAAGACACCTCACTTTTGATACAGTATATTTCGAGAACTAGGCGAGATATCGAAAATTTTTATTCTGTATTTTTTATTTCTCTCGTCTTTTTAAATAAGAATCCGTCATCAAATTTGACTTTGACCAATTTTTTCTTCTGAATTTCAACCAAAACCATTTCACATTTGAGACAGAATATCTCGAAAACTAAGCATGATATCAAAAAAAAATTATTCTTCATTTTTTATTTGTCTCATCGAGTTATATAATAATCCATCTCCAGATTGCGACGTTACGTTAATCGTAGAGTCCCCTTCAGGTTTTTGTACATATACCCCGTGTCTGTATGGGTTAGGCCATGCCTCCCCACTCCCCCCACTCCTCCTCCACCCGGCTTCACTTCATTGCGTGGTGAAGGTCGCTTGCGTCGTCTCCATATAGTTGCTTCCTCCATGGTGTGTGCGTGACCTGCACTAATGATACCATAAATGCGGAAGTAAGTCTTTGTCTTTTTGTTATGTTTTGACGACTAAATAGCTATACCGATATTGATGGAATTTGACAAGGAAATACTTTGTACACAGACGGAAAAAAAAATCCCAACACCAAGAAAAAATTATTGTAGAGTAATGAAATTTGGACAATGCATTTGTCAAGTTAACATGTTTAATTGATTAAATTTTCAAGATCACAGGTTAATTTAAGCTCAAGAAAATGCATTTCAAATGTGAAATACTGTTAAATTAATAGCCGGTGTAACCTCCAGAATTTTGAATGCAAGCCTGCAAACGTGAATGCATTGTGTCATACAGGTTTCGAATGTCACTTTGTGGTATGGAGTTCCATGCTTGTTGTACTTGTGCTGTCAATACTGGGACGGTCAGTGCTGGCTGTGGATGATGCTGGAGTTGTCGTCCAATGATATCCCATACGTGTTCAATTGGAGACAGATCTGGTGATCTCGCAGGCCAAGGTAACATGTCGACACTCTGTAGAGCACGTTGCGAGACAACAGCGGTATGAGGGCGAGCGTTATCCTGTTGAAAAACTACCCCTTGAATGCTGTTCATGAATGGCAGCACTACAGGTTGAATTACCAGACTGACGTACAAATTTGCAGTCAGTGTGTTTGGTATAACCACAAGAGTGCTCCTGCTGTCATAGGAAATTGCTCCCCAGACCATGACTCCAGGTGTAGGTCCAGTGTGTCTAGGCCGCAGACAGTTTGGTTGCAGGCGTTCCCCTGGCCTCCTTCTGACCAACACTCGGCCATCACTGGCACCAAGGCAGAACCTGCTTTCATCAGAAAACACAACAGATCTCCACTCCGTCCTCCAATGAGCTCTGGCTTGACACCACTGGAGTCGCAAACGGCGATGGCTTGTAGTCAGTGGAATGCACGCTACAGGGCGCCTGGCTCGGAGCTGTCCTTGAAGTAACCGATTTCTAACAGTTCGTTGTGTCACTGTGGTACCAACTGCAGCTCGAATTTCTGTAGTGCTGCCATTCATGAACAGCATTCAAGGGGGAGTTTTTCAACAGGATAACGCTCGCCCTCATACCGCTGTTGTCTCGCAACGTGCTCTACAGAGTGTCGACATGTTACCTTGGCCTGCGAGATCACCAGATCTGTCTCCAATTGAACACGTATGGGATATCATTAGGACGACAACTCCAGCATCATCCACAGCCAGCACTGACCGTCCCAGTATTGACAGCACAAGTACAACAAGCATGGAACTCCATACCACAAAGTGACATTCGAAACCTGTATGACACAATGCATTCACGTTTGCAGGCTTGCATTCAAAATTCTGGAGGTTACACCGGCTATTAATTTAACAGTATTTCACATTTGAAATGCATTTTCTTGAGCTTAAATTAACCTGTGATCTTGAAAATTTAATCAATTAAACATGTTAACTTGACAAATGCATTGTCCAAATTTCATTACTCTACAATAATTTTTTCTTGGTGTTGGGATTTTTTTTTCCGTCTGTGTATCTGTAGGAAGCGCACAGGATATTTTTCTGTATGATTAACAGTTGAAGTCACGAAATTTTGAGAACTTATCGAATGGTGACAGGGAGACGGATGTGTGTGTTAGTCTGTAATATTACGTCGGTTGCTCAAGCTGTGCTTCTCGCGCATTATGTTAGTGTATGTTTTGTTAATAAATTTCGTTTAGAGACAAAACATATTATTTAGTATAGATGTCGATTCTCTCTGTACTATTACTTTGTGTCTGCTTCAATGTTTCTGGCACCAAATTATTTTGCCTTCTTTTTTGACATGCCTTGCGGGCGTTAACCGGTATGAGGTCCAGCATAGCACGAGCAGCTAAAGATATTAGAACCCAAGAATCGGATGCTCATGGTGAAGAAAGAAGAAAAGACCAAGCCGAAATAAAGCTACCCTTAGTTATCAACCCCCTCCCCTCCCCCCCCCACACAAACATCTCAGTACTTTCGTTTAAAATATGTTGGAAGTGATTTTCTTCATGAGACAAGTTCGACGGTAGAATGATAAAGTGATGGCTTTCCTATCATATTATGCCGACTCGGTGTTGTTTGGGACCAGTCCTATGTTATCAACAGCTTTCGATATTCAGTTCTGGCAACGAAATTCTTAACCCATGAGTAGTGATAAAACGATGATCAGCGGACAGTTTTTAATTAACGCTAATTGATTTTAATTGAATTGCGTGGGGTCCTTAATTGATTTTAATTGATGTTAATTGAATTGCGTGGGGTCCTTAATTGATTTTAATTGATTTTAATTGAATTGCGTGGGGTCCTTAATTGATTTTAATTGATTTTAATTGATTTGCGTGGGGGGGAGCCATAATTGATTTTTAATTAAGGCTAATTGAATTGCGTGGGGTCCTAATTGAATTAAGGAGGGGAGCCGAGGAACTAGGGGAGTTTAATTGAATTAAGGAGGGGAGCCGCTGCAATCTCACATCTGTAACCTCAGATTGATCTTATTATTTCCTTATGTACAGCGGTCAGCGGACAGTTTTTTCCCCATGTATTCTTATGGAGGATGGAGTGAGCCCACTTTTTCCCCCCATGGCGGGGAGCCTTAATTGATTTTAATTAATGCTAATTGAATTGCGGGGAGGGGGTCTCACATCTGTAACCTCAGATTGATCTTATTATTTCCTTATGTACAGCGGTCAGCGGACAGTTTTTTCCCCATGTATTCTTATGGAGGATGGAGTGAGCCCACTTTTTCCCCCATGGCGGGGAGCCTTAATTGATTTTAATTGAATTGCGGGGAGGGGGTCTCACATCTGTAACCTCAGATTGATCTTATTATTTCCTTATGTACAGCGGTCAGCGGACAGTTTTTTTCCCCATGTATTCTTATGGACCTGTCTTTGCAGACAGTTTGGAGCGGAGGGGAGCCGAGGAACTAGGGGAGTTTAATTGAATGCGGGTCCGTAATTGAATGCGCCACACCCGAATTATCGCTCCCCACGCAGCTGCATGATGCGGGTTCGTAATTGAATGTGCACAGCTGCGCTCCCCTCCGGAAGCCATCAATTATTGCTCCCCTCCGGAAGCCATCAATTATCGCTCCCCACGCAGCTGCATGATGCGGGTTCGTAATTGAATGAGCACAGCTGCACCACACTCGAATTATCGCTCCCCTCGCAGCTGCATGATGCGGGTTCGTAATTGAATGCACACAGCTGCACCACACCCGGAAGCCATCAATTATCGCTCCCTCGCAGCTGCAGCCCCACCCGGCGTCAGTTTGCAGCCATGCCTCGTCTAGTGATGTTGTTCTCCTCTGTCTACCAACTCAACGCTGGTGATACGAAACGTTTGACGATAGGGTTATCGTCCAAACACGAGTTTGAACCTGTTGTTGTTCTGGAAAAAGTGGGACACAATAAAATTGTTTTAACATACGACGAATGGAACGTCCTGATCCAGGTATTGGACGTAGTGTCCGAGTTATTCAACGCCGGCACTGACAGCATCCCACTTGGTGAGCACACTGTCTCCTGCCGAACGATTGCCGGGGTGAAGACTGTTTGTTTCCACCTCAATGACGATCCTGCCAGCGGCGTCTTCTTCGGCCAGTCTACTTGGAGGAACTTCGTCGACGCGCAGCCGACCGTGACCAACGCCTTGACCGTCAAGCAGAAGTGGGGCTACTTGGTGGCACGATATTATACTGAATTTGTGGACATTCTAGCTAATAAAGTGCTACGAGACTTCAATATGGCTACAGTGCAAAAACTGATTGACATGCATATTAATAATGTTCGTGTAGCTCAAGTGACATACAGTTCATCATTGGATTATGCGCAATTAAGACTTGAACTCATTGCATATAAAAATTTGTTAGTATCTGATGATGTAAATAATATTGTAATTAAGAATTATGAACCTGGATATGATGTTTGTGGACCTTATTAACTAAAGTGTTTAAATCGCATCAGCATACTACAAGGTGTTTGTGAGTGAATTGGCTGACAAAGTGTTGAGTGACTACTACACATGTACTGCCTCAGTGTCGAAGTTAATGGATATGCACATCAACAACGTTCATCCTATTCATGTGTCTTACAGTTCTACAATTGACTTTGGGCAATTAAGGAATGAAATAGTTGCATACAAATATTTGATTGTACTTAATGATGTATGCAGAATTGTAAACAGTAAAGAATAAAATCATTTTACCAGATTTTTCTTTTGTCATTTCACCTATCCTAATTAAATAATAAGATAGTATATATTTTTATTTAAATCTTTTATTTCACCCACCATTGGGCAATTAAAAATACATTTTCAACAGCGCATATAGCGTTACAAAATTAATGTCCTTTACAAAGTGTTATCAAATTATTTTTCTTGAGTTCATGTAGAGGCGGACCTGGTCTTGCCTATCACTGATGTTCGTTATTTATTACTAGCTGAGGTACCCGGCTTCGCTCAGAGAGTTGATGTGAGATAGTGTAGTAATTGCAATAAAATGATAAACATTAAAATGTAAGAGGTAATTTTTTTTATTGAAATCATTTTCTAACTTTTCGAATACTTGTTTATGAACACCATTTTTCATTTTGTTATCCGGGGTATATATGTACAAATTTGTATAATTTTCTACTCGATAGTATAGACCGCGAGAGAAGCAGGAGTCTTTGGGGTTGATGCCGCAATGTTTTAAAGTTTGTCTTTGCGCTGTGTTAATTGTAAAACTATAGGATAATTTGATTGGAAATTGCAGTCTTTTCAGTAAAGATCAGAGTTATTCTGAGGATTAATACTATGTGTTTCGATTCTGGAGTTTCCCCGGTCATGTAATGTAGAACTTCCTGTGGAGGTGCTTCCAGTGGTGGTGATCGAATTTTTCCATTCATGCAACAGAATCCTGGTGTTTCTCCACTGAATTTTTTCGCGTTGCAAAATTGTTAGATGTTATCCATTTTTCCCGATTACGAAGTGGTTGTTTTTGTTATTTTGTTTTGTCGGGTCGTAGTGGAGTGCTTCATTTTTCAGGTTATACTGTTTACTTGTCCTCGTCCGCGCTTCTCGTAGGGTGATATTTTCATGGGTGGCTTGCGTCCGCAGTCTTCTATTATAAGATTGTGTCGCAATTCATGATTCTTTAATTCGTTCATTTCGTTGTGCTTCTCACGGTGCTCACATTTTTCATTTTGTTATCCGGGGTATATATGTACAAATTTTTATAATTTTCTACTCGATAGTATAGACCGCGAGAGAAGCAGGAGTCTTTGGGGTTAATGCCGCAATGCTTTAAAGTTTGTCTTTGCGCTGTGTTAATTGTAAAACTATAGGCTAATTTGATTGGAAATTGCAGTCTTTTCAGTAAAGATCAGAGTTATTCTGAGGATTAATACTATGTGTTTAGATTCTGGAGTTTCCCCCGGTCATGTAATGTAGAACTTCCTGTGGAGGTGCTTCCAGTGGTGGTGATCGAATTTTTCCATTCATGCAACAGAATCCTGGTGTTTCTCCACTGAATTTTTTCGCGTTGCAAAATTGTTAGATGTTATCCATTTTTTTTTTTTCGAACACCGTTTTTTTCTATGGGGGAAGTCAGAAATGTTACGCCTACGTTACGAGTAGAAGTTAGTATTCTATTTGAGAACTGTCTATTAATGAGATGAAACAACAACACTGGATTAGAATAACACAACCTTCCCGTTCCTTGTCTCCAGTCACATCCCGCCTCTAATGACCTCGACTTCGACAAGGCGTAAAACCATAAGTAAAAAGAAAAAAAACAAAATCTTAAGCCCAGTACGTTTTCATTTAC
>JARYHS010011408.1:303643910-303770729 GCA_031002005.1 Vandiemenella viatica | reverse complement strand
CATCTTTCACAATGTTCGCTTCTTGTGGGCTTGCAGCGTGGTCGTTCGGTGAGTTGTGTTTTCTTCGGCAGCTGCAGTGAGAGAAGTCTTCTCCTGCGCTCCTCCGGATTGGCACCCCTGTGTGTGTTGTCACGTGATGCTTTGATGTCCGCCCATTACGAGGGACTGCAGTGTGTTGCCGTATGAGCTGGCGTAACGGGGAGAAGTGGTCGCCTTAGCGAATTCTCTCTTCATGAAGGATATGTAATTGGTGGATTCTTTGTCGTGATGTTGACAAACATAAAGTACTGTGTGGCCTAGCAGCCATGTTGCGGCGTTTTGTTTCCATGCTGGTTTTGGATCTTATCCGGTCTGAGGATTTCTTGTAGTGAAGTTGTAGTTCCATCCAGCTGTGCTATCGTGGATTTCAGCCATATCCAAATGTGCTGTGCTTCGCCGCACGAGAAGCGATGCAAAAGGGTGTCTGTGTTGTCGCATTTGTGGCACCTGTCAGTTGCCGAGAGATAGACCCGGAAAAGTTTTTCGTTTGTCGGTATTAGTTCGTTAGTTGTTTTATACCATGCGGACATTACCTCAGATGGAAGGTTTTTGTTAAAAATGGTTTGACAAACTTGGGGCCAGTTAGTGCTCGGATACTTTAATTCAGTATTGTTTCTTTCGGCCATTGTTGAAAGTCTAATATAAATGTCCCTTGTTGTTTTGGGTGGCGGTGGTCTAAGCTCGTTTCGAAATAACTTTTTTCTGGAAAATAGATTTTGAGCTGGTTTAAGTTCTTCCCTATATTTCCTATGTAGACTGGGGTTTTGGTGCATTGTGGTTTGTAGTGCTTCATGACTGAAGTTGTGAAACTGGAGTCGTTGTTGTCTTTCAGCTTGTCTATTGCATGTATCAGTAAAGCTTTGCACCTGGCCTTTACATTGATGACGTCCAGGCCTCCCTTTATTTTTGGTCGGGTTAGCGTTTCAAATTTTACCTTGAATATGTCGTTTAGACATACAAACCAACATAAGCTTTTTACAGATTTTCCGCGATAGGTTCAGGCGCTGGTAATACCTGGGCTAGGTAGCTTATTTTGTCTAGGATGCAGGTGGTTATCATTCTTGATTTTTGGACCATGTTGAGGCTTCTGAAACTGTGCGCTCTCAGAATTGCTCTTACTTTATTTAAGGTATTTCTCCAGTTGTTTGTGGACATTTTTTTCGGGTTTTCCTCGAGTATTATTCCTAGGGACGTGTTTTTCGTAACTTCGTGACCCAGAAGATTTTTCCCCTTGCCTGTGAATCCTTTACCAATGTGAAGTAGTGCGGACTTGTTAACGCTTACTCTTGCGTTTGTTGCTCGTTGTAAGAGTTTAATGGAATTAAGATTTTATTCATGTCGTCCTGTGAACTGACATAAAAGCCCACGTCATCTGCGTATGCTCGGCAGCTTACTCGTATTCCGTCGAAAGGGTAGCCATTGATGGTTTTGTCTATATGTCTTAATAGAGGTTCTATTGAGATCCTGAAAAGTATCATAGACAGAGGGAATCCTTGTCTTACGGATCGCGTTATTTTGAAGCATCTGGTCAATGTGCCGTTGATTTGGAGTTTGAAGGAAAAGTTAGTTGTTATTTTTTCCACCACCGTGGTGAACCTGATGCCTAAACAGTATTTCCTTAATACTTTTAGCAGAAACTGGTGTTTCACGCGGTCGTAGGCTTTTTCAAAGTCGGCAAAATAAATTGCTGCGCGAGATTTTTTTTTCAGCGGCTATGGAGATGACATCCCTGTATTCATTCGTGGCTTGGATTATACCTCGTCCTGGTATAGGGCCTGATTGATAACTGCCTAGAATCCTGCTTAAATACGGTTCTAGTCTTTTCTTTAAGATTCAGGTTAATATTTTGAAATCTGAATTACTAATGCGATCGGTCTCAATTGCCTCATCTCTTTGCTTTTGCTGTTCTTTGGTAACAGTACAATTATCCCTTCACTGAAGACTTGTGGTATAGTGCCTTTCCGCCATATTTCATTCATTGCTAGGAGTCGTTTCCTGTTTATGAGAGGCCAGAACGTGGAATAGAATTCAACTGGTATTCCATCAGGCTCGGGGGATCTGTTTCTTGCTGCCTTTTTAATTGAGAACTCCATCTCTTCCAAGTCAAATTCACTGGAGAGATTTTCCCTTTCACTATATGAGATAACACTATTGATGGGTTCTAAGAACTGTTGGGCTGCTCTTTCATCATTTCCTTCCTCTGTGTAGAGATCTGAAAAATACGAGAGTGCGACATTGACGATTTCCCCTTGAGTTCTTAACGTGTCGCCGTTGTTGTTCTTTATCTCCGTAATCAAGGTCTGATCTCTTCTTTTCTGGGCTCTCGTTAAATGGTATAGAGAAGCAGTTTCTTCTTCTACTATATCTTTAGGCTTTGATCGTAACAAGAGACTGTTTGTGCTGTTTTCCTTAAGCCTAGTTATTTTTGCCTTATATTTTTTAATCAGTGCGAAGGTGGTTGGGTTTGGGTTCGTGTCTGCATACAGTTCTCGTAGGCATCTATAGTAGAATTCGATAGTCTCGTTCTGCCAGTATCTTTTCCGTTTTGAGTAGAGTATTATTGTTTTGCGGAGATGTGGTTTTTGCTTTGAGTAGCCCCCATTCCAAGCTATTTCTGTATTGGTGGCAGTTTTGAAAGGAGGACTGCCAGGACTGATGAATAAGGGTTCGGAGCTCAGCGTCTTTTAGTAATGAAGTAGTCATTTTCCAGTATCCTTTGTTCCTTCGGATTGGTTGGGGCTGCATTTTGATGTTGCACAGGTAACTGCAGTGGTCTGAGAAGTCTATAGGGGCTATATCAGTGCTACATATTTAACTTGCTAAGTTACTGGTTACGTATATTCGCTCTAGCCTACTGCCTGATACCGAGCGTGGTGGTGTAACGGATAGCGTTCTGGCCTCGCATTCGGGAGGACGGCGGTTCGAATCCCCGTCCGGGCATCCAGATTTGGGTTTTCCATGGTTTCCCCAAATCACTCCAGGTGAATGCCGGGATGCTTCCTTCAAAAGGCCATGGCCGAATTCCTTCCCATTCCTTGCCCCCATCCTTTCCCGTCTCTAAAGACCACGTTGTTAAAAAGGGACGTTAAACTGTAAAAAAAAAAAAAAAAAAAAAAAAAAAATACTGCCCGATGAGCTAGTGACATATGTGAATTTCGGTAGGTCTCCCTGGATTTGTCTGAATGTGTCTACCAGATGTAGCCCGTTTATCAAGTTCTCAAGTTCAGGACATCTATTAAAGTTCGGGTGTTGGTCTATGTGTTGAGTGACGCAATTGAAGTCTCCGCCCATTATGATTTTTGTCGGGTTGTTCCTGAGAAGGTTTTGTAGAAGATTGATCTTTCTATTCTTTTATTAGTTCCTGAGGGGGCGTAGACATTAACCACCAAAATGTCATTTATAAATATTGAAATTTCTCTACCCGTTTCCACGATGTCGGCATCCCTGCAGGGAATGCCGTCCCTGACTAAAATTGCGGTTCCTGTGCCGCCATCTAGGGAGGAATTCAGAAAAAGGGTAAACCCTGTGATGCGTAAATCTATTAGGATGATTTCTTGGAGCAGTGCTATGTCTATGCAGTTGTCATACAAATAATCCTTTAAGCTTTTCACTTTTGATGTTGTGGTAATTCTGTTGATGTTGATGGCAGCGATTTTGTATGTCTGCTGCATAGTTTATTGCTATGCGTGCTGCTGTTTTCTCAGGGGTTTTTGTTCGGGTGCGGACAAGCTGCTTTGTCTTCTTCTGTTGACATCGGTGCTTCTTCTGTCGTCGGTTAAACCTTCCGTTTCAAGAACGAAAGGATTTTTCTTCGTTTTTTCAGGTTTTTGCATGTTGTTTGGGGGATTCGGAGGGAGCTGGGGCGCCTCTGCTACGTTAAATTTTTCCTCCTGTAGCCGCGTGCGCTTGTTGGTTTCTGCCCTTGTCCTCGAAGTTTGTGATGTTTGTGATGTTTGCGTGGCTGTTCTGCGTCCCCGTCGCTTTTTCCTTGCACTTAGCTGCGTAGTACGATCCGTATCCGAGTCAAGGGCGGAAGAGGAGTGGACTGGTGTGACTCTTTGTGGATGTGGGCTGTCTGGTTGAGTGGTTCCGTCAGAAAGTATTTTCTAGTGGTAATCTCATTTTCCTGTTCCTAAATTATGTTAGAACGTTAGAATGTTTTTGTTGAGTGATGTTTATGTCTGCTAAGCGAGTCCCGTTTCGTATTGTTTCTTCCGGGTTTACACTGGTCTTTGTGTCTTGTGACACTTCCGTGTTTTGATTCGGTAATGGTGGAAAGTTGGTATCCAATTCGGTTCTGGGTAATTTATAATGATCTGGTTGTGCTTCCTGTCTTGCATAACGGATCGGCAGTACCGTGGTTTGTTTTCGTGGGACTCCGCTCGAATGCGATCGGTCGAGTTGCAGACGGCGCACGTTCTGGGCTGCCCGTCATAAATAATCAGAGCCTGGTATCCCGCAACCATTATGTATGAGGGGATGTGTCTTTTTATTTCCATTTTTATAAGTTTCACTTTGTTAGGCTTTTGATATCTAATATTTTCTCCACAGCAGTCGTCTGATATTGTCAGTATCGTCCCAAAGGGTTTCCTGAAAAGTACCTTATTAGGTTTTCGCATACTTCTTTACCTTCGAATTTTATGAAAACAACATTTTGCAAGGAATCTAGTTGTAGACGACAGCCTCTCTCAGGTACACCGTTTCAAAAAGCCATTCATGAATTTCAAGAGCTATAGGTCTGATAAACCTCTTATCAAAGCTGAACCTGCAGGAGCCATCATGTGGGTTGTAACCGCGAACCCAGCGTGCGCTGTGGTGGCAAACAGCGTGTGCCGCTTAGATCCACGAGATTCGTGTTGAGGACTTCACCTATGGAGATTCTGGACCTTCAGTGGTTCACACAGTCTTCAAAACACTCTTCAGTAACACTGTGGAGGCTCTTCGCCTTGATAAACTATCACTTAACCTCACAACACTCTGAGGGAAGTTCGGTGCGACCGCTCGCTACGGCTGGCCGCGAGCGACTGCTTTTGAATGCGATACACTCACATAAACAGTTTGATAAATCAATATAAGATGATAAATAATACCATGACAGTGGCTGTCAAAGATCACGGGAGCAAACGATATGAGGCAGGTTTATTCCAATTTTACTTATAATTTAAGTTATTAATTTCGACATATTTATGTTTCATATTGTTATCTTCTTACTTCTACCAAGATTGATAACTTAAGCATTCTAATTCCTAGCGAAAATCTAATTTCACATATTTTTCGTTCGGGGTACAACAATCTTAGAACTACATCTTTTGACAGTCTACAAGTAACAACAAATACTGAAATTTTCTTTCATGAATTAATTATCATATCTCAAAACTACCAGGATTCAACTTACCGCGGTCAATTTGATGTAAATTAAACCGTATTAGATGTAAGAACTGCTTCAACTTTCCACATCTGGGGATGGGCAGATTCTCCGTTCTGCGACTGCGTTGAGGTTTTACAAACTGTATCACACATTGTGCAGGATTGCCCATTGCGTGCCTTTCCTGGAAGCCTTTAAAATTTAAATTTGGCTACTCCTGAGGAGGTGGCCTGGTTGGAGCACCTCGATATTGTATTATAGTGGTTATGGCTGGCGATCCTGCCATAGAGGCCTCATCTCCAGCCAGTTGAGGGCCTTGTCCGCTCAACCATGTATATACCAGTATATGTATAGTCATTTTAAAAGAATGTTGTGTACTGTATGATTGTAGTCGAGTATTATGTCATGTAGCATCATACACTAAATAATTATCAAATGTCCTCACTATTAGATTTACCGGTAAAATGTAAAATGTGTCTGGGCAGGACACATTGGACAGGTGGTAGGAAAAGGTTTCAAAGTTCTGCACTTGTTGGAAAGAGTGATGAGGGGATGCACGAGAGAAGTAAAGGAACTGGGTTACAAAACTTTGGTAAGACCATTGCTCGAATATGGTAGTGTAGTATGGGACCCATATTTTGAGTATCAAATACAGGAGTTGGAGAAGGTGCAAAGAAGGGCTGCTAGATTTGTTTCTGGAAATTATCGCAGAATGCAATCAGTGACAGACATGTTAAAGGAGCTGGAATGGGATTCATTGCAAGACAGGAGGAGGATGAGGAGGGTAATGGGAGTGTACAGGGCGTATACTGGCGATGAGGCATGGAAAGATATTGCAGTAGGTGCGAAAAGTAGTTCGTGGAAGGGAAAAGATGACCATGACCACAAGCTGGCACTCGATTTCAGGCACAAGGGTCTGGAAAGATTTTCTTTTTTAGGTAAGGGTGTCAGGGATTGGAATGAGTTACCAAGGGGAATGATGAATAACCTACCTAAAACGTTAAAAGAATTAAAGTTAAAATTTGTAGAGGGCAAGTGTAGGTGAGTGAAGGATATTGGGAAGTTGGGTGTGTAGGGAAATTGCCACCGGAGCGTGTGCTCCATTGCAATTAAATTAAACTAAAAAAAATTAAATTAAATTAAAATCAAACTCTCGTAAAAAGCTGTTTTACACTTCTAAAGTAACGATTTTGATTTTGTACCTGTCATTCTATGTCACAAGTATTAAACTTCACAAAAAATGCAAATCTGAAGTTAGGGCTAAAAATAGTTTTGTTATAAGCTACATACTGTTTTCTTTCTACCAGCATAGAAAAAAAAAAAAAAAGAAATACAATGTTTTAAAACTAGATGTGGACGATCATCTCTAGCGGAATCGCCATCATAATATTTACTAAACACTAAAAAATCGCGATTGATTCTTGTAGTAATCCATTTAGTAAAAGTAACGCACAGTGTCCACATGTAAGCCTGTGAGCCGCGGCCCGTCCTGCTCTGCTGTCGACCTTCTAGAAGTCGCTTCTTCACCTTAAGATTTCGATCTTCCATGATTTCCCGAAACCGTTGGTTCCTTCACGAAGCAGCACTTGCTCGGTAAGATTACCGCTTTAGGTATGGCGGCCAAGGACAGAGTTCGTAAATAGTAACACCATCAACGTTAAGTTATAACCTAGGTGTTATTTAAATGATAAAACGGATTAAAAGTAATTATAACAATGCCAAACAGGACTACAGTGCATGTATTTTCAATGAGTTACTGAAAGTCATTATCGTCTTTCGTAGTTCATATCGAAAGTGGATTTGGACATAATTCTGGTTTTTCTCACTTTCTTATTTCTTTTAGCGGGGATACCTGTTCCTTCTTCACAATCTTCTTTCCTGATTTTAACTACATACGAACGTAAAATAAAGTCATAGTGCTATACTGTTTCAACAGCGAATTTCTGCAGATTTACTTTAAGACTTAAGGTTAATACAACGTTCCTAATTGTCTTGAAATAATTAGGTGAATCTATCTAACTACTGGCTATATACTGGAATTTTCACTTAGTGAATTCACTACATTTCTCGATAGTTCTTAAGTTAAATCATGCTAACACTATGAAAGGCCAGAGTGACGTGGCACCTCAGGGGTCCCGGTATCGAATTCCTGTTGCGGGTGGCTCCTAACTAGTCCTTCACTTCCCCCATAGCTTGCCGTGTTGTACGAAGGACGCCAGAAAGTTTCCGTGGTTCTGATTCCCTATTGAACTGTAGGTTCCCTTTGGTCGGGTAAGGACGCAAGGAACTGGCCACCCTACTTCCAAAACAAGTCTAACTACACGTTCTTCGAGGGGAGGGGGGGGGGGATGCAACCAACTGTAGGGTTGAATACCAAGCATACCTTAAGCAGTTAAGTAATGAGAACGTTACTTGCGTTGAAATAACAACACATAATGAGAGAATAGTGATTGCTAATCTCTAATTTCAATATGGTGACTAAATAGATGGATACCTTGAAAAAATGAGGGAAATCGATGAAGCAATGGGAAACAGGCCAGTAGTTTACACAATGGATGTCATTGCTAAATCTCCCCTCTGGCATAGTAAGATCAGGGATGAGCGAGGAATATCACTAGAACAGACTATTTTCGAACTAAATCTGGAAGTTATGAATAAACCCTTTAATCCCTACACATTCCAAAATAGAGCTAGTGCAGCAACAAATATAGATGTAACATTAGCAAATGGGAAAGCTTTCCGACTAGTCCAAAACTGGAAATTTGGACAAAATCTAACAACGTCTTCTATTTCTCCATATCTCCCTAGAGTAGGATATAATTGAAGAATGTTGGTCATATTCTTATAAAACAAGCAGAAACCTGCTAAGAAGATCCTTTGAAACACCCGCACAAAACATGACAGATAATGTCGACTTTAAGGCGATAGAACTGACGAATGCGGCATAACATGCCATGAGTAAATCAATAGTGCAAAGGAGAAAGTTCAATGATTAACATGTATCCTGTGGAACGATACACTTCAGAGGTTAAGGAGAAAAGTAAGGAGAACTCGAAGGCACTACCACCATGCGAAAACTGCCGCTGAACGTAGCTGGACACTGGGTCAGAACAGGTCAGCGAAAGCCGAGTAACATCAGAAACTTCAAGATGGTAGATTAACCAGCCGGGAAATATGTATAAGCAAAAATTGGTTTTAAACCCGTGGGGACTTCCGTACGAGATAGCTGCGCAGAAGGTAAAATCACCTAACGTTTTTTCTACACTCAGGAAAGAAGATGGAAGTATGATAAGCAGTTGGCAGGAATCGGCAGAACTTCTCCCGAAAACGCTCTTGCAGGATTTCGATTCTGAGGAACACAAACTTACAAGGCAACTAATGAACAACGAATATGACAATAACATGGTGGTTGTACCATTCGCTCAAGAGGAGGTAAGTACCGCAATAATCAAGCTGAAGAGGAATAAGGCACCAGGACCAGCAGAAGTGGGGCAGCAAATAGTTCCTTACCGTACCGAATTGCTGAACGAGTGCCTGCTGCAGGGTAGGATGCCCTATTGCTGGAAAACATCGAGCATAAAAATGATAAGGGAAGGAGAAGATAAGGACCCTTCATACTACCAAAATCTTAGAGACCAATTTGCCTACTCAATGCACTTGGAAAAATTCAAGAAAAATTACAATGTAACAGAATTACATAATTCAGATTAGTGAAAGGTATGAATCAGCAGCAGTTCGGCCTTCCGGAAATGAAGCTCAGCGTACAATCAACTCGACAAACAAACTATGTCATTGGCATATGTGTCGACATTTCCGGCGCCTTTGATAACCTATGGTGGCCGAGTATGTTCGCCCGACTAAGGGAGTTAGGATGGCCACGAGTGCTGTATGAGAGCTTGAAAGGCTACTACTGTCTCGGAAGAACTGCAACACTTCACGGCTCTTGTCAGTAACTGACAAAACATCTCACAAAAGGATGCCCACAAGGTGCAGTATGTGGCCCAGAATTCTGGGATATTGCTATGGAACCTGTCCTTAACAGACTCATGGGTCTGGCAGAGCTTGAAGGAATCATTGCATTAACAGATGATATTTTGTTGCTAGTTGGATGAAATAATAGAAGAGAGATCGAGACAAAAACCAAAGAAATAATGAAAGTAATGGAATGCTGGTGTAAACAAGTTAATTTACCACCAACAAAAACCCAATACATATTGATCCAAGGAACACTGAAACGCAACCCCCCTTTGAAGCTTGGAGAAAATTCCATTTAAAGACGCAAAGCAGTAAGATACTTAGGAGTTTTTCTAGATGAACAAAGGAATTTTAATGATCAAGGGAAAGAATGACTGCAGCAATGAATAAGAAAATTAGCATTGGGCAAAGAAGATTTCTAATCCCACTGCCGACGATAAGGCTATATCATGGCGCCATTACCACACCTACTGCAAGTTATGGAGCAAGCATATGGTCGCATAGATTAAGATTCATTAAACCTAAAAGGTATATCAAATGAATGCAATGAGGAATTCTCTTGCATCTTTCAGGCGCATTTGGAACTACCCCAACTGAAGCACTTACAGCCATTCTGGGAATATGTCCTTTAGACTTGGATATAAGAAAGAGGGCAGCATGTTACTGGCAACGAAAAGGAAACTCTGACGAGGTAACAGAGATCCTGGTTCAAGTGGGTTCCAAGATGATAATACATTAAAAATTATAACCAGTCACAAGTCGCCGATTTCCACCAATTAATCATATACAAAATATTATTAAAAATTGTATCTTAAATAGGAACAATTCGGAAACAGGAAGGAGAGCATTTGAAATTATTCCTGACATCAGAGAGAGGATGCGTATGAAGCACATCAATCCATCATGAGGGTTGATACATTTCCTCGCCGGTCATGGAATTTGTGAAATATATCTCTATAGGATCAATAGGGCAGAGAATGATCTATGCACGTGCGGATCCCCAGCAACACGTGTCATAAACTGTTTGAATGTGATTTAGTTTATGATCGAATCAAACAGTACAGAGTGTAGCTTACGGGAAAAACTACCTCGGAAATTCTGAAAGCCAACCTCCTGTGGGAAGAACTGTACAAGCTGGCAGATACTGTGTCAGATCCATCTAGGAAGCGGTATCGGCTTCAGCATGGTAATCAACCTGTCTAGATACCCTAAACGGACGAGATAGTTTATAAGCAACTAAGTGGAACGCTGATGCCGGAAGAGTGGCTTCTGGAATTTACCGAAGCTTTTCTTCAACGGATGCCAACGTAAAACGAACTTAACTTTTGAAAACTCAAGATGTTTAGTTCTTTAGTATTATTCGTTAACAGTTTTTATTAACAGGTTGTGATAACTTACTGTGTGTATTAATAATAGTAAATTATTTGTACCATTTTCGTAGTATATAGGATTTATGTTTATCTTTAAAAATTTTGTTAAGTATAAAATGTTGTTATAGTATTTTGAAATAACGGTTCGTTATAGACTCTAGTGAACGAGCCAACTGAATGTACATATAAATAAAAAAAAAGCTACTGCTGTCGTACACAATCTTCGAAGGAAATGGCCACCAAGAATCGTATCCGTGTTATTTGGATGTCCGCTATATAACGGAAAAGATTGTGACGATTTATTACTATCGGAAACCTGCATGGTATGTAGAAAGCTGGAAGTATCGAGCCTACTGGGTGAGCAGTAACGACCATTTTGATTTTAATGCCTTCTGACGGAAACAAATGCCAGAACTGTTTGTACTTGCCTAATTCGCTGGAACCTGTTTCACCTCTTGACCAACATGAAGTGCTATTTGTTTGGCAGTAAATGAGAAGTAGATGTCAACTCTGAAGAACAGAATATTGTTAAAATTACCATAAAAGAAAATGGGAAACTTTTTTTTTTTTACCACAAGCTTCCATTAGACTAAAACACGGTCTGTCGAGGAAATTCTGTCATCGTGGTTCGAAGTCCGGCACGGTCTTACAGTCAGGTTTTCTATCGTTTCCCAAAATCACTCGAGGTGAATGCCGAGGTAATTCCAGTGCATTCCATTCATTCTCCTTTCGGAATTATTTCTTTTATGCCGGTCGAAATATCGAGTCTGGTTGGTGAGTTTTTAACGTCCGGGGCTCTCATGTGGTAGATCGCGGATTCTCTTTTCTGGCAGTCCATTTGAACTACTTTCAGCGTTATGTCTTATACGTTTATCTAAATATTGAGACTGGTGAATGAGACTAAAACTCGTGGATAACAGTTAGAAAGCAATAATTGGAGATGTAAGTTATAATGAATGCTTATCATCGAATCGGCAAAAGTTAGTTCTGAAAAGGGGAAATTAGAGTTCTCCTGCACCAACGAATCTACGAACATTATCAGACAAAGTTTTATATACGTGATGTATTATGTCTTAATATCACTACACAAGATTTTACCACGATGAATCCTATCCATATTATTTCTAACAGTTTAGGCGTTAGCCTTTCTCTTTTTTTTATCTGCTTAACGTCTCTCTAGCAGGGAGATCTTTAGAGACGGGAAAGGATGGGGGGCAAGGAATGGGAAGGAATTCGGCCATGGCCTTTTTAAGGAAGCATCCCGGCATTTGCCTGGAGTGATTTGGGAAACCATTGAAAACCCAAATCTGGATGCCCGGACGGGGCTTCTAACCGCCGTCCTCCTGAATGCTAACAGTTACACCACCACGATTGGTGTTAGCCTTTCTTCACACGATCCTGAGCCACAGCGAAGCACAATACCCTACGTATGGTAGCCACGACACTGGCAGAGCGCGTTGAAAATGGAAAGTCTGTTAATTCTGATCATGAATACCAACTCGAAGACTCCATGGCATAAATATATATATAAAAAAATTGTCCTACATGGCTACAAATAAAAACACATTTCTTCCTACCAATCCAAAAGCTACTAGACGTGTTTTTCGCTGTCAAAGTGTTCGGGGTGACTTCAGGTGACAGACGGCTATATCTTTCTAATCAAAAACTATACCAGCTACTACAGAAAAATCGGAATGGGTATCAAGGCCACCATCTCTCACATGACAGATCCCAACGTTAAAAACTCACTCGATAGACAAGATATTTATACCGGGATATAAAAAATAAATGGAAGGAGTTCAATTGAGGACGAATGAAATGCAATGGAATTTTTCATCAGCATTAACCTAGAGTGGTTTTGGGAAACGATAGAAAGACTGTGACGGATATGGAATGCCCTACTCCTGAACGTCACCCACCAGGTTTGGTGCTCTATGACCCTATTAGATTACGACATGCGGTGCAGGTTTCCGACTGTAAAAACATCGTCACTGTCTTTACCGTTGTTTAGCTAACGCCCAAACCGTTGGAAGTAACATGCACGTTATGACTCCGTCACCACACACGATCACTAGCACACCATATGCAGCATTGCCAATATTATTTGTCCCCTCTTACGTAGACTTCAGTCTGCAGAGATGCTCTGAATGGTGTTGCTTCTGGCGTTAACATAACATGTTTCTTAACAAATTTTAATACTTACAATTTTTATGAAAACTCTTGAGCGTAACTGTGAACCCAGATCGGATTGACTTATGATTAAAACAGTTAGCTGAGATTGTAACTTAATTTGATACCTGCTTAATCGAACTGTTGCTGTGCTCGAATCATAGTCATACCTGCCTAAAGGTTTGCTAGTTATTCGTTAAAATCTGTTTAATTATTAACTGAATTATGCTAGTAAAAAGTCTGAATTAAATAACTTTTCCACGATGTAATTAATTAACACTGCTTAGTTATATCACGACATCATCCAATAAACCTCCGATAAACATTTCCAACGCAAAAACTTTAGTGAATTCACGAATTACACTTTTAGTTCGAATCCCGGTAGTCATTTCATCATTTTCAATGTACTTTGAATCAACTATTGCAACCTGAACAACGAGCATTTAAATATATTCGCCAGTACCGTAGGTCGTATTCCTGGACGTTGAACCATAGTGTTAAAATACGAATTATAGGTTTCGAAAGAATAAACTCTGAAATATTCTGGTGTAACGACGTGAATTTTTTGCTGCTGGTGTCCTATTTTCAGTTTTTATATGTGATTTGAAACGTGTCTAGAAATATTTTAACTGTACAGTTTGTATAAAAAAGTGTAGCTTCGCACCTACGAACTTGGCGCTTCTACCCTGCAATTTTTCTATAAAATCAATCAATCCCTTGTGTACAGTTCCGAAGCGGCACAGCAGTAGTTGAAAAGTGGTCGAACGATAGTTTTGTTAACGTGAAGAATCATGTTCTGATATCAAAGAGATTGAATATATTGTGTAGCTAAGTATGCTTTACACAAAAATTAATTTACTCTCTAAACATTTCAGTCCCTAAGGAACACTTATTTCCACGTTTTTATCTTCCTTTTTTAGAATCTCAGATATGTTGTGAGATCAGTATTTGTCCATAATCACAGCTGAATGTGGGATTTCGTATATTTCTTAATATGTGCGATCGGAATCTATGTAACTGGTCTGCCCGACCTATCCCAACCTCAGCACTAAGTGCTAAAAGTGGAGCAACTATTGTCGGTAATTTGTCGACATTAGTAATCGAACTTTTAAGATGTGAATCTAGTTGACGTCAGTGGTGCACATTGGACCAGGTTAAGGTAAGTCAGGTTAGGTCAAGTTAGGTTATTCCACCACATCTTAGTAGTAACTCAAGTTACAGTAGCTTGTTAAGTGTAAGGATAGCATACTGCGCTCGCGCGTTAACCTAGCACAATGTAATAATCTACAGTAACCAAGGTTTATTGAACTAAGATAACAGAGGTTAAACTGAAATTACCCTATTACCTGGCTTAACGTGCACTAACACAGTCTTAAGAATTTTCCCAGTAACCTAACTTAACCCAGCATTACTTATGGTAATCCAACTTTACATAACTTAACACAGCACAAATTAATATCTGGCATTAACCTGAGTTTAACACATTATGATGGATCATGTTGATCCACGCATAAACACGGTCTGTTAGGGGTGTTTTTTATTTACACCCTTTTTCATAATAGCCCAGTACCTACAGTCCACGCCAAGAGGTGGATACGGTTTCGCGGACCCGTATCAGTTGCACTAGGGATGGAAGTACATCCAAGTGAAGTTCGGATCTGTATCCACACAGACCTGTATCCGTGCGCCACTCATCCCGTGTGGCCGTAACTGAAACCACAGTCGGACCTGCAACTTGGAGCCCCACCAGGAGCTATTCACGTTTCTCACACATTTTTTTTTTTAAATTACAGTTCCGATTTAAAATCTAAGTTTTCAAGAGTTTAATGTCATTTAGTGCGCGACTGGATTACAGTTCTGTTTAATGATGAGATTATTACTGAAACATTGTTTCTTAGTTACTAACCGCTTGTAAACAATTACAATAACTATTAAATGTCTGTGGGTAGTTAAAACCTGGCAGTAATTTTTTATTGTTCTGGTTCTGGTGTATTTTATGGCATGCTTTTAAGGTGAGGAGTGCTTTATGTGCTAAGTAAGAATGGACTTACAATGTTATTCGTAAGTTTAATTAAACTTTTAACTTCCAGTTTGATTTTTATTCGCCTCTACAGTTTCTAACTTTCTTAATTCTGATGCCTTAAATGAGAAAGCAGATGATACATTCAACATCTCTTTATTGCAGAAATAGGGTTGTAATGAAGATCTGTCTCTTTACCGCATGTTTTAGAGCAATATTTTGTAACCCGACATGAAAACAACGCACATCCAGCCGTTTCTAGAACGTCTAACAATGGCTCAAACAATCTGTTATTATTACTAACAAATTATGCTTACCAAAAAATACTTGCAACTAAATCGGAAATAACCTTAAATGAAATTACAAAGAATTTAAAAGATTTTAACTGCCCTAAATAAAATAAACATTTCGGAAGCAAGAAAAACACGTTACAGTAGATGGCACAACATAAAATGTTAATGTCATCTCTTTAAAATATCTGATAACGCATTCAATTTAGCAGGCACCACAACATTTATTAAAAATAAATAAAAATAATTTCACCGTATACGGAACAAAATACTATACATTTAAGAACCAGTGTCACTTAATTTCACTCACAATTTAAAATAATTTATACATGCGGTTCTGTTTTTTGTTAATTTATAATAAATTTCCTCTTAAGTTGGTGGGTTGTGGAAAGCTAATAATTATCTCCAAATGTTGAGTCTTTAGAAGTTCCAGTTTTAGCAAAATAAAAACAGTTAATAAAGAATTTTGTTTTCCTTTTTGTGTAGCAGTATTTACAACACTACTAAGAAATAGTAATTTTCTTCTTTTAGAAGTCTATAGAAATTTTCGTTTAATTTTGATCATCAAGCCTGATTATACTGTGACCTTATAAAGCAGGTTGTTTCTAAATAAATATTGGGCTTTTTACGCTCTACAGTATTTATTGCAAAAAACGTAAAATTATAATTAATACATGAAATGAAAGAGCAACTCAAACAGTTATACCTACTCCTTTACAAGTGTTTAATGTGAGCACGTCTCGTTACCGCGGCAAACATCGCTTCGATAGGCCATTTCTTCCCAAATGTTGATTACTGTTTGTGGTGTAATTGTTACAACAGCTGCGTCAATCCTATTTCTTAGGTCGGGTACGTCAGCTGGTATTGAGGCACATACACACGATCCTTTATGAATCCGCAAACGTAGAACTCACATGGCGTCAGATCGGGATAGCGTGGAGGCCATGTGAAACAAGTTCTGTCTTTGGGTCCATTGCGGACAATCCAGCAGTCGGCTACAGTGACGTTCAACCAACGCGTACGTCGTTATGCCAGTGAGGCGGTGCACCATCTTGCGGCCAAATGAAGTTACTTGGTTCATCTTTTACCATTTGGGGAAATAGCCATAATTGTAGAGCATCAAACTAGGAAGTACCAGTAAGAGTCGTTTCTTCAAAGAAAAAAACCCATAAACTTTCCGCAGAAATATGGCACAAAAAACATTCAGTTTAGGATAGTTTCATTGCAATTGTACCATCTAGTGAGGATTTTCTGAGCCACAGATGCGCACAATATGAGTGTTCACATGTCCAGTGAGGTGAAATGTCGATTCATCACTGAAAACAACATGATCCAGAAAATCTTCATCGTCGTGCAACACCATTTTATGAGCAAAGTTGGCACGTAAACCATGGTATGTAGGCTTTAGAGCTTGTAACAACTACAAACGATAAGGACGTATTTGGAAGAGTTTCCATAAAACTTTCCAAACAAACTTCACCGGAATTGCTAATTCACGACTAGCCTTCCGAACTGATTTATTCGTGCTACGCGTGAAAAGCTCTCTCACTCGCAAAATACACTTTTCACTTACCTTTGGCAGTCCCGTACTCATCCCATTGCAAAGGCAGCCGGTATTTTCAAACTGATGACACCATCTATGGATGTTATTATCACTTTGGGGATCACATCTGAACTTAATTCGGAACGCACGTTGCACAGTAACTACAGATTCAGTCTTTGCAAACTGCAGAACACAAAAAGCTTTCTGTTCACTAGTCGCCATTATTGCTACTAGCGCTTTCTAACGGCTAAAGGAGGAAACATTGCGTGCACATGCGCAAAGGAACCAACAAACAGAACTGTGAGTTTCTCTTTCATTTCTTGTTTTAATTATAATTTAACGTTTTATGTAATCAATACTACAAAGCGTTAAAACCCCGATATTCATTTAGAAACATACAGTTGTGAAATTGAGATAAAAAAAAATTCTCACAGTTAATATTCTTTCAGTTCATAAATTAATGGATGAACACGATATAACTCATACTGCAGTTTTCCTAGGTCGGATTTACATCCACAGTACATATTGACATGTATTTCTAACCTCTGTACAGTATTTTTGATAAGTGAATAGTTATTTTTGTTGCTAATAATATGTGTTCATCATTGTTCTGAGCATAATTAATGGAAATAATTGTAATTAAATGTAATAGGGTTTCCACAGATGGTAGTATGTGTAGCAAATGGGGTAGTATTAACATCTTAGTTTTTAAGCATATTGATAGGGAGTATCTTTGGTTAGCAACGAGCATGGAGGAAGGAAATATATGGAGACGACGCAAGAGACCTTCACCACGCATTGAAGTGAAGCAGGGCGGAGGAGGAGTGGGGGGGCATGGCCGGAGTGGAGGGGGCATGGCCGCTTCCATACAGACACGGGGAATATGTACAAAAACCTCAAGGGGACTCTAGGATAAAGGTGACGCCGCAATCTGGTGATGGATTATTATGTACCTCGATATGACAAATAAAAAATGAAGAATAAAATTTTTTGATATCCTGCTTAGTTTTCGAGATATTCTGTCCCAAATGTGAAATGGTTTTGGTTGAAATTCAGAAGAAAAAATTGGTCAAAGTCAAATTTGATGATGGATTCTTATTTAAAAAGACGAGAAAAATGAAAAATAAAGAATAAAATTTTTCGATATGTCACCTAGTTCTAGAGATATACTGTATCAAAATTGAGGTGTCTTGAGTTGAAATGGAGAAGAAAAATTTCGCAAAAGTCAAATTTAATGATCGATTCTTATGTAACACGACGAGACAAATCGAAAATAAAGAATAAATTTTTTCGATATCTTGCTTAGTTTTCGGGATATACTGGGAACATCGCAATTGTTTGGAAGCGCAATATCGCCGCTGCCGCCACTGCGCATGCGCGAGCCTGCTTCACCAATTTAACGTCACTTCTCCTCCATATATTTCCTTCCTCCATGGCAACGAGTTGTGCTACAGATTTCGCGCGGGAAGCTAGCTCGCGCGCTCTGTAGGTGCTTGTAAAAAAAAATATTGGAGAATATACATTGTGTATAAATTCGTGACTGAGATTAAGAAGCGTTAAACTTAACGTCAATATTATTTCTTTGAAATTACCTTAAAGAATCCAGAAAATAATATAATCATGTTTGCCAGAATGATATTAATTATTGGTAATTACAACAGGTGCCGGCTTGCAGTGTTAGAGGTCGTCAGAGGGTAAACCACTCACAACACCGACAAAATGGAGCGAAATAAGGTAAAAACTATTGGAGTTGATAAAAACGTGATTTGTTTGGTAGAAGAATTCCTAAAAGATAGAAAGCAAAAAGTTAAGGTAGGAAATACAGTATCAAAATAAGTAGGAGTGAACATGGGAGTCCCACAGTGTATTGGGATCATTGGTATTCGTTAGAGTGTTTGCAGATGATATAATGTTATATACAAGGATTAAAACAATAGAAGACTGTAAACAGCTGCGATGTGATCAAGATAGGACAACTGGCAGGGTGAGTAGACATGGGATGAAGATAAATGCAAAGAATAGTCAGCTTATTAGGTACACAGATAAAAAGCTAAAGGTTGATTATGATTATAAAGTGGGGAAGGAGCTACTAATTGAAGACTCGAAATGTAAATACCTTGGCATAACATTTGATAGCAAATTTAACTAAGCAGGACTAGTGTTGTAAAAAAACGTTGTTTTTTTTCTAACTATTAAAAAAAACATGAAAAAAACTAAGACAAAAACAAGATTTTTATCTGGGACACGTTTTTTTTTTCATAACTACTAAATCTCAAATTTGTAAGGCATTTATCGTTTAATATAACTGTTTTAGAGTTTATACTAAGTTCTTATCTTAATTTTTAAATCTACTATACTTTTCTAGTTCAGTAGAAAAGAAAATTACGAAAAAATTGGCAACATTGAAGTTTTCATTTACGAACGTGGACTTCCCGAAGAGTCTTGGTTGCGCGTGAAGGAATGCCCGTTCCCCGCTGTTTGGATTGATACTCGCTATTTGAACTAGTGCTGCCAACCCTACGAATTTATCTGTAGTCCTACGGATCTTTTCAAAAAATTAGGAATTTTAAATTTATCTACATTTTTTACCTCTTTTTATTACTTATTGTGATTTCCTTATATTCGTATACTTGTTAGACTCTCCGCGTATAGAGATACTGAGTCATTATATCGTCAGTAATTATGATCCATTTCCTTGCAACCGTTGGCGTAAACAGACGATTGAAAAAGAAATAAAGCTCCTATTTTGTATGACAATAAATTTAAACTTAAAAGACCGTAATAAGCGAATTATCAGCGAAGTCTTTATGCACAGTGTGTACTTTGCTTACAATTTAAGATTGCAATCTCAAAATCTTTTGGGTACAATAAAAGAACAACCAGTAAAAAAAAATAAAAAGTGTAACTATTTCTGAAGTTATACATCAAGAGGAGCCTGAAGAATTCCGACACCGACCGAATTAGTGTTGGTGGTGCTGATACTAGTGAATGTGGTACTGACATAGAGGATGAATAAAATTATGCTACCTATATAGATACATTTATGAATCATTATGTAAGAAATTACAGGATTCAGTAAGATATAAAACATACATCTAAAATGTAAGTTCCGTAAATAAAACTATAATTTATCCAATTTATTGTTTTCTGGAAAAAAAAAAAAACAGAAAAAAAAATTAGGAAAAAACCAGGGTGCTAGGTTTTTTTTTCACAAATCTGAAAAAAAAACTTTTTTTTCAATTTGCAACACTAGGCAGGACACATTGGACAAGTAGTAGCGAAAGGGTTCAAAATCCTTCACCTATTGGATAGAGTTATGAAAGTATGCACTAGAGAAGTATGGGAACTGGGGTACAAAACATTGGTCAGACCACTGCTGGAATATGGTGGTGTAGTGTAAGACCCCCATTTTGGGTATCAAATACAGGAGTTGGAGGGGATGCAGAGAAGGGCTGGCAGATTTGTCTTTGGAAATTACCGCACAACACAATCGGCGACTAATATGATAAAGGAGCTGGAGTGGATTTCTTTGGAGAATAGAAGGAGGGTGAAGAGAATCATTGGAGTGTACAAAGCCTATACTGGTGATGAAGCATTGAAAGATATTGGTGGGAAAATTAAGAGAGGTGCTTGGAAGGGTTATGTTGACCGTAACCACAAGCTGGCACTTGATTTCAGGCATAAGGGTCTGGGAAATGGTGTGAGGGACTGGAATAAATTACCAAGAGAAGTAATAATAATTTACCGGAAACACTGAAGGAATTTAAAGTAAAAATTGGTAGAGAGCAAAAGTATGTTGGAAGAGGAAAGGAGAAACGGATGTGTGTAGGGAGATTGCCATCAGAGCGGAAGCTTCATCGCAATTTTATCAATTATATTAAATTATAACACGCCGATCATTAATAAGCAGCTCGCATTTGTCGACCCTGAGTCCAGGATAAGGGTGATAATCATATATACATATAATATATATAAAAATAGACGTTAGTTTTCATATATTTCACTTTTCAGCCACCACTACCAAGCACAGATCACTGGTCTTTGTGTGTGGAAGTAGCATGGAATTTCCTGCCGTGCACAATAGCTGTGGGAATGTGGGAGATATGATGATTAAAGTTGGCCAATGCAGGGCGTTTTCATATTTCGACCAAAAATTTGAGTCTTCTTATACTTCTCTTTTCTGCCACAACTACATAGCATAGACCATTGGTGTTTGTGTGTGGTAGTAGAATCGTGTCTCCTGTCGTGCACTATGGTTGCTAGATGTCGGTAGCTATGGGGGTGTGGGAGATATGGGGGTTGAAAGTGGTCGACCTGCTGCAATTTCATATTTCTGCCAAAGACGCATGTGTTATGGTGTATCACTTTTCAGCGAAAACTATCTATCGCAGATCACTGGCGTTTGTGTGTGGTAGTAACACTGAGTCACCTATCGATCACAGCGTCGGCCGAATTTCGGGGAGTGTGGGAGATATGGTAGTTGAAAGTGGTAGATCAAGGATATTTTCGTATTTCATCCAAAGACATGTGTGTCCGTAAATTTTACTTTCTGCCTGAACTACATAGCGCAGATGACTGGCGTTTGTGTGTGGTAATAGCATCAGCGTCTCGCATCGTGCACTATGGTTGTTAGATGTCGGTAGCTGTCAATCCAAATTCTTTACAAACACGAACGAAGTCGTGGGTACCAGCTAGTTACAAGATAATCTTTCACCTTAAACGTGTGGAATCTTTTGATGCAGCCACAGCGGAACTTGGCAGATCTACAGCTACAGGATTCTCGACGCAGTTGGCAAGCAGAAATCCAATTATTCTTTGTGATTGCAGTTCAACATTCAACAACGCAAGAAAAACGAAATAAAGTTTATTTGGGCAGTTAATTAATCAGTAATTGGCAGAACTGAAGTTAGAAAAATGAACTGACTAATTTTTTGTTTTGTTTGTAACAGTATTAAGGTCAGTATGGACTGTTATAAAATAACAAGTTTGGTGCACGAAACAGAAATTGTTAAATTTTCGAAAGTGTTCAGAATTAAAGCACTAATCAACCAGACAATTCATGTTCAGTTGCAAACTACAGTAATATGGTTAATATAGATTTAGGAAGTCGAAATAAAATAAAATTATTCAAAATCAAGGGGGAAAATTATTTTATTTATTTAAGCGTATAAATTAGCAATTTTGCGTATGTGAATTCTTTGCTTATGTTTCAGCGCAGTACCGAGTGGAATTTTCTGTGGTGCATTTCTATGGGCGTCAAAGAAACTACAAAAAATTTTGCTGTAAAGTAAATTTGCTTTTGGTTTTAAAGGCTGCTGAGAGAATTATCAGCGTTGTTGAGCGGTGTCGTACCGTTGTTGTGTTGCTGCTAACCTTGAGAATGTCATTGTTATAACGTAGCGATCTGTTTGATACCGCGCAATCAAACATTATTGTTCTAAGAATTCGTGTAAATTGTTTATCTTTTCGCTATGGATAGTAATTGCAAAGAGATATTAACGATGAATGCTGGAAGTAGTTTGCGGAGGATGGCAAACTGATACTACTGGGATTATCTACAGTATGTCAATGTTAAAGATGTAAATAGTGATGATGGTAGCAGTAATGATTGCCATATTCAAACCGATTTTAATAGTAGCCCGAATGTAAATGCCGATGCAAACGGAGTTGCCGAATATTTTGCACACAGCAGTTTTGATGATAAAGATGTAGATAATGATCGGGTAGTGAAAATACTGATAACAAGGGAAAACAGGATTTAGAACAAAACGTGTATTCACCAGAGCTAGATCGAACAGATTGTATTCGAGAAAGGAAATTTGACCTCGAACTAATGATGACTATGATGTTGGATCGATTCACGGAAACTCAAGAGGAGATGACTCGAAAATTTATCCAAACCAGAAAAAGCAAATCAAGAAATGAACGAAAAGTTCGCAAAAGTAGAGGAACGATAGAAAAAATCAAATAAAGAAATGAAAAAATCAAGTCAAGAAAAGAACTAAAAGTTCACAAGAGTAGAAAAATGAAATCAAAAAACGAAAATAGAAATAAAACAAGACATAAAAGGAATTAATGAAAAAATTACGCTAAGTAAAAAAAAAAAACAGAAAGCAGGATGAGATAAAGATAATATAGGAAAATTGGAAACAAGAGGTACAGGTGGACTTAAGTAATTTCAAAGCAGAGGTGAAACAAGATGTTTTGTTTTGGTGGAACACTGTATGGAAGGAAAGAAGAGAATTATTACAGAAGAAATCGAGGGCTCTCTAAACCTGAAACTGAAGGAGAACCAACAAGAATGCAAGAAAGAGATAAAAGAGGTGAAAAGGCAATCTGAAGAAATAGGGCAGCAAGGAAAATGGTTGTCGGCACAAGTTGATCAGTGGGAGTGTCACAGTATGGAATGGTTGGAAAAAGGGGAGCAGCGACCTAACGCGGTTGTTAGCGGCGATATAGCGACATACAATCAACTAACTTTACCTGAAGAAGTTTTTGAACCGGGCGAAGAAATCTACCAGCGTATTTTGCGGAGATATACTCTAAAGATTTGCCAGCAGAATGGTCGGATATGGACAAGATCCAGTACATTCGAAGTAAGCTAAAAGATGAAGCATTATCGAGGTGTTGTGAAATACCGGAAGAATGAAACGATTACAATGAATTGTTGAGAATGTTTCGTGACGAATTTTGATCTGTGAAAGGAAGAGAAAAGTAAAAAATTATTTTTATAACTGTCGGCGGTATAGCAGATGTGACGGACGAATGCGCGATTTCTGTGAAGTAATGAGGAGAGAACTACATTATGTAGATCATCCTGTAGGAGAGGTTGAACAAATAGAGATTATACTGCGGAAGTTTCCAAGACAGATCCAGAATAAGCTGTTTATCAGTCAGTGGGACAAAATTGATGAGTTTCTTGGATGTACTCTAAAGAATAGATCGATGTAATAAGGCGAATGAAAATAACTTTGAAATTCACCGAGAAGCTGGTTACGGAAATGATAAACATGGAGACCGGAATTATGATAATAGATCAAATAATTGGTCTCAGAGAGGACATAATGTTACGGAAGAGGAGGCATGCAGATCAATCAGCAAGGCAGAGTAGAAACGCGGCGATTTTATCATAATAATACCAATAGTGACAGGCCGAATAATGAGGCACGCGAGCGGGGGAACCAGCAACCGCAGTACAGGGCGGTCAGAAAGATACTGATCGGCGGGTAATGGCAGTGTTGGGGACGTTGCACTAACGAAATAAATACAAAAAAAAAATGTAGTGAAAGTCGTACCGTTTCTGAATTATCCGCAGCTAAAGTTGGCCAATAAGAGCGCTGCGCGGGCGAATTCGAACAGCGTTCCACAGGCGGTGTTGCCAAGCGTACTCGAGGCATGAGACCGCCAAAGAAAGCGAAAAGAAAAACTCTCTTCGGAAGCAGGGATCGAACCCGCAACCTTCACGCTGCCAATGCACTACAATTTCTTTGTTTTTGGAAGCCACTAGGGCGGACTGTTTGTTAGTAATCGGAATTAATCGGTAATCCGCGACAGTTTTCGGGAAGTCGGTGGTGGGGCGTAAGGAATTTTTTATGAGAATTGGTTTTGAATTAATTGATCTGCTTGCAAGATTATCTTTAATTTTTGTACAAAAATCGTTTAGTTACTGGCACAAAAAAAAAAAAAAAAATTGTCTGCAAACTTAAGTTATTCGTTGCAAAAAAACCTTTTATTCCATGTAATCGTATTTCACTTGATCTCAATCACAACATTTTTATTGATTAACGTGAATATCCCTGCAACAATAAAACAAAAAACAATAAACATTTGGGAAAAAAACAATGAACCCATTACCACCGTTTGTAACGTAACTTTCTCTGCTGCAAAAAGCCTTTTTTCTTTTACTTATGGCTTTACGCCTCGTCGACAGCTAAGGTCATTAGAGGCGGGATGAGACTGGGAACAAGGAACGGGAAGGAATTCGGCCATGGCATTTTTGAAGGAAGCATCCCGGCATTCGCCTGGAGTGATTTGGGGAAACCATGGAAAACCCAAATCTGGATGCTCGGACGGGGATTCGAACCCGCGTCCTCCCGAATACGAGGCCAGAGCGTTAATCGCTCACGCTGGGTTGTTCTTATTCAAACAAATTGTAAACATTTTGGTAACGTGTATCAACTCGCTAACGCGCGGCAAGCCGCAAAAGGTAAGCAAGCTATTTATTATTACTAGGGTCCGACTGAAGGTTCGGCTTCGGCTTCGGCCACCTTCGGCCAAAAAAAGCACCTTCGGCCGCACATTCGGCTTCGGCCAAATTCAGCCGAATGTTTGGCCGAAGCCGAAGGTTTACATCCAACCCCTGAAAATGAACCAACTTTTACGAATAACGTCACGTAGCGCCAACAGACGATAGCAAAGATAAAGAACCATTTGGAAAACATCATAAAAATCAGTGGGAAGTATATTGTGAAACCAGAGTTAAATACCAAAGCTTGATTAATTTAAAAAAAAAAAATCAGAGATCTTGTATGCGCCCAAAGATTTTACAAAAGAAGTTTAACAGTCTACTTTACGTGATATCGTAAAAAAAAGTAGCGCCACCATGGCCCGATAATCATCCGATTTCTTTGCAGATTAGTGTATTACATGGACTTGGTCATTGTACACATGTTTTCGTACAACCTCGTTTAAGGGGAAGGACTTCGCAGCCTTAATTTTACTAATCCTCAAACTCGACCCTAGTACAGACAAAAGCGAGAGAAATATTTTAGAAAGTCTTTAATGCCAGCTACGTACGAAAAAGTAAACAGTAAATTTGCATTGATTTTAGAAAAAGGCTAAATGGATCAGTTTTACCACGAAGATATGAAGTGATCAAGCAAACACGTTATTGAGTGTCACGGCACATGACATTTCCAAAGGTAAAAAAAAAAAAAAAAAAAAAAAAAAAAAAAAAAAAAAATTGGCTGTTAGTGTGTTGGAAGGTCATACAAGGCAATATATTGCACCAATAATCACTGAAACTGTTACCAAATACAATTCAAAAGAAAATATCCATACGGGTATACGTAATAATACTTGAAATATGAATACAACCATCCGCTATGGAAACTTCGTTTTTATTGGTTGTGTTGCTCACACTCTACAGCTCATGATTCACAAAGTAATTTTTAAAGATATTGCTATAATAGACATCGTGAAAAAGTGTTGTAAAACGTAAGAAGAGTGAACAAGCCACTCGATATCTTAATTAATAAAAAACAGAAAAAATCAGTAAATCTGTATATGTTTGAACGTGATGGAATAGAAATTCTAACTGTAGAAGAATGGATACAAATGAACTATTTTATAACTGCGCTGAAGTGTATTTGGGAAGCAACAACTAATATTTCTAGCGATTTATCAACAGTATCTTTAATTATATCAACCACTGACATCTTAAACACAAAACTTGCTCAGAAGGATGAAGGCTGATCATATAATACTGCTTGTGTGGGTCTGTTAACAGGAGATCTGCTTTCGCAAGAAAAGCCTTACGGTTGTTGATTGCCGCTCTAATCGATCCCCGTTTTGAAATTAAGTATTTGACTAGCACGAAAATGTAAATACGAAGACTGATATTTTGTTATTTCTACGTAAAAACTGTGAACTGACAATAACAAATAAAACGGGTCATTTTGAGCGAATAAATCTTATTTTATTAGTGCCGATGTACTTTTTGTTTTGGTTATATTTAGTACATTTTTAATTAATCTGTATACGTGAAACTACTACTACTACTACTACTACTACTACTTTAAAAATATTGATGTTGATTCGGTTATAACTGAAAATTTAATATGTGATACTAATTTAGACAGCAGAATATCGTATTTTAAAAACTAGAATAATTTATGCTAGGTAAGAAGGTTGAAATTTATTTTTATTGTTGTTAAAAAACGATGGTATTACTATACATAAGCTAACATGTATTTGATTTACCAAAGCTAAAACTCCAAAACTTATTAATTTAATCCACGGGACAAATTATTCTGATTTGATTCGGGCTGTTACTGTTAAATTTTATAGTTTCTTTTTATTATTGCTAAATAAAAATAACTGCATTTATTTTTGCTAAATTGCATTGCTCAAAACCTGGTATGGTACTATTTTACTGTTTTATTTTATTCTAATAAATAAATATTAAAAACTTTGTTTATAATTATTGTAAAGGTGCAATTTATATAAAAATACCACATATAAAATAAAATAACAGTTCATTTTTTGCATGTCATATATACTTCATGTTAGTGTTCTAAGATATATAATTATTTTTGAACCTTCGGCTTCGGCTTCGGCCGAAGGTTATCCCAAGAGCCGAACATTCGGCTTCGGCTTCGGCCAAAAAATGACCTTCGGTCGGACACTAATTATTACCCATTGAAAGCTCTTTTGTCACTGATACAAAACTGTACAGTAATTTCATTTTCAACTTGACGTTATCTGTCACAACATTGAAACCCAACACGGATTTAGTTACAATAAGCGCCAACCCACGACAGTAACCGTAAAATAAATATTCTCTGAAAAATGCTGTTTTTAGTAAAAATGTATCCCTCTTACATTTTACAGCAACTGCTCAAAATGTCATTCCTCAACTGCAATACCGGCACGACAACGCTGAGTTTCTGAATTTGCGAGCCTTCCAAAATTGTAACTTTCTCTAATTTCATCAAAAGCTAGAATTATCCTAGCCAAAAGTTATTCCACTGTTTCTACTTCAGTCTCATAAACAATGGCCTTGACAACTCCCCAGAGATAAAAATCCAATGGGTTGTAGTCTGGTGACCGAGCTGGCCAGTGAATTGGGCCTCCTCGACCAATCCACCTGTTAGGATACAACAGGCCCACCGCTAGCTGTTTGAGCGCCCGCGTGCAATACCGATTATGCCGCCCCCAATCTAACTACAGCCATTGGTGGATCTAGGAAATTTCCGAACAGGGTCAAAAAAACTGTGAGATTGCCGCCCCTTCGAAAATTATTTTCCGCCCCCATTGTTGTCATCCCGAGTGTCGCCGGCCGCCCGAAGCAGCTGTTGAGCTAGAAAAAAAAGGGTCGTCCGCTACATAATGCGCTGCTAATTCGCGAATTCGGCGACTGTCGATCACTCGTTTTGCCGCCCCCCTCGAAGTGCCGCCCGCGTGCGATGCACCCCTTGCACGCCCGCTTACGGCGGCCCTGGGATACAATGCATCTAACTGTTGACGTACCGGTACTGCAAAATGCGGCGGCGCGCCGTCATGTTGAAACCACATGTCATTACGAATTGCCAAAGGGACATCTTCCAAATACAACGGAAGGACGTTTTCATGAAATGCTAAATAAGAAGCGCCATTCAAACGTTGCTGAAGTGGAACAGGGCCCAGTATAAACTCGCCCAAACACCCGCCCAAATGTTAACACTAAATTGTGTTGGTATGACTTGACAAAAATTGCATGCCGATTTTGGGCATCCCAGATGTGGCTGTTTCGGCTATTAAAACACTTCTCCCTGGTAAAGCACGCCTCATCCATGCACAGCACCTTCCTTGCAAAGTTTGGATAATGGTTACATTGCTGCAGTTACAACTGTGAAAACTGAACTCGAAGTGGAAAATCGTCTCCCTCCAAATCTTGGACCTTTTAAAAGAGAAAGGGTTGTAACCCTTCGTCGTGAAGGACGTTCAAAACAGTGGCATGTGAGGACTGGTAATTAAAAAACAACAAAAATGATCCTATTGAAAGGCTGCATTTACATGGAGAATTTGAGGGGTCACTTAGACTGGACGTACCTGCAATGCATTGGCAATGACCCTAGAGCTTGTCCTCGGATTATCAGCAATCATTTCCAGGACATTGTCTTCAAATCCTACACTCCGCCTGAACCGATTTCGTCCGGCGTCGGGCCTGTGGACAACAATAATTCCCATCTCCCTCAACCTTCTGTCAACCAACACAAAAGTGTTGGCCGATGGAATCACACGGTTAGGAAATCGAGCCGTGTAAATCCTAACTGCTCCAGCCCTGTTTTGTCCAGCAGCGCCATACGCCAAATGCATATCGGAGTACTCCTCAAACCACGTTGCATGATGACACTGTCTTTATCGGTAAAATGTGTTCGACTGCGAGACTTCTTCTGTCATGGTCCTTTAGCCCCACCACCGACTTCCCGAAAAATGTCGCGGATTACAGAATAATTCCGATTACTAACAAATAATCCGCCCTGGTGGCTTCTAAAAACAAAGAAAGTGTAGTGCCTTGGCAGTGTAGTCGGTAAGACGCCAAACACTCAAACTAAAGGTTGCGGGTTCGATCCCCGCTTCCGAAGAGAGTTTTTTCTTTCGCTTTCTTTGGCGATCCCATGCCTCGATTACGTTTGGCAACACCGCCTGTGGAACGCTGTTTGAATTCGCCCGCGCAGCGCTCTTATTGGCCAACTTTAGCTGCGGATAATTCAGAAACGGTACGACTTTCACTACTTTTTGTATTTATTTCGTTAGTGCAACGTCCCCAACACTGCCCTTACCCACCGATCAGTCAATTTCTGACCACCCGGTATAGCCAAACTAAACAAAGGTAATGAAAACAAAAGACGACGAAAGGAGAGCGGAAAATTCGAATCCTATAACAGAGGCGGAAGGACGAAATACCAGTCCAATCAGTGTGCGTAGAGCAAGGATCCCAGTTACCAAAGCAAGCAGACAAGTAAATAAGAATATATGGAGTGATGGAAGTGTTTACACCTAATGAACGACAGCAAGTGTGGTACCATTTTAGCAAATAATGATAGCTGAGGGGAGAGTGAAGAAATATTGAAATTGCCCACAATCGACGTTTATGATAAGAGCTGTAGAAAAGAAGATGTTGGAAAAAAAAAAAAAAAAGCATCGGAGCGGATTGAGTTAGCGCAAAATATGTTCGCAGGACATTTAAAAATTGGGAGAAGGGCTACCTGTGGTATCAACGAGAGTGAAAAACAAGCAAATAGTGTATCAAGCAGCGAGGGAAAACATTATGAAAATGAAAGTAATGGAGAGGAAAGTGAAGAAAATTGAGAATATGAGGAAATGAAGAAAAAGAAATGACAATATTTTTTATAAGAAATTACAGGGAAGAAAATGCATGTGTGTCACGTAGAGGAGCATCTGAAATAATATTAAAGGGTAGTTATGAGAATGCGAAGGTAGCTGCGTGGCAAGTGCATACTAACGCTACAACTCGTCTTAAATTCAGCGAGGAGGAGAAGAAGAAATTATTGTTGCGGAGTCAGAAAGAGTACGGCCAACGGCAAATTAGTATTAACAATTTAAATAACGAATTGTTGTCAAGATTAAACAAAGGAGACATAGGTAAATGGTCACACGAAGAAGTCGTCAAAGATCTGTTAAGAGAAGATGTTTACGAAGCCGTAGAAAATGAAAAACTCGGGGGCAAGAAAACAAGCAACATGAAGTGTTATGGATTCAAAGAAAAGACAAGAGCCGTAGAAGACACTAAGAGAAAAAATTGTCGATATATAATGAAGGAAAGAATGTGAAAAGAACGAAGAAAAAACCATCGGAAGGGATCAGGAGAAAGAAAATAGAAGAGACGATATGGAGGACAGTGCCTAACAAAAGAGTAACGAAAATGAGTTGTAATAAAGATTGACTGAAATATATAAGAATAGATTGAAAAGAGATTGTGTGAAGAGACATGATAAAGGGATAAAGACGACCGAGTTTAATGTGGGAGATCTCTTTTTGGTGGAAGCACAAAAAAAGTCTTATGAAATAAATTCTGAAATTAAAAACTTTTTTATGATTTATCATGGCCCTATCACGATAATTGCACAGCCGATTGTTAGTGCTTTTTTTTTAGCATACCACAAGTCAAACAAACCATTTGGTTTGAGGTATGTTGTGGAGTTAAAGTTGTATAATGATACAGAAATGTGATAGTGAATTATTAAAATTATGTGAAATAATGAACAATTTTAAATGAGAGATAAACTGGAAGACACAGTGATTATTAATATTAATTATGTTTTGCTGCGATCATTGTGGTTTTCTATATTATGTGTGTGTAAATAGTAGGGTAGGGAGTTGGACTGTGTTACAGTGCAATTACTATATGTGTTCATGTGATAAGTGAAAAATGGCTGGGAAAGACAATAGCCACACGCTGATGTAACTGTGGTTGTTGTGCATCGAACCGCCAGCTGGACGCTAAAATAGTGCGCTCAATAAAAATCTGTTTGAACTTTAGAATCATCATTAGCGATCGATATGCCTAAAAACTAAGATGTCAATACTTTTTGATCTTTGGTTAAGGAAGAGTTGTGCTATACATTTCGCACGGGAAGCTCGCGAGAGAGATCCGCGGGTGTTTGTAAAAGAATACGATTAGAATATTTTGTACCGGAGAATGTACATTGTGTATAAAGTAGTTATTGAGTTTAAGAAGCATTAAACTTAAAGTCAGTATTAATCAGATTGTGTATTCATTGTTTGAAGTTACTTTAAATAATCCTGAAAATAATGTAGGCATGTTTGCCAGTACGATATAATTATTGGTAATTAACACAGCTGCCGTCTTACAGTGTTGGAGGGCCAACCAGCCACAACATGCCGATCATTAACAAACAGCTAATAATTATTACAAAATGTTGAGTCTTTATAAGTTAAATTTTTAGTAAAAAAAAAAAAAAAACTACGCGTAACAAAGATTATTATTATTATTATTATTTGTAGCAGTATTTACAACACAATAAGAAATACTTTAATTTTCTTCCTATAGAAGCCCACAGAAATTTTCGTTTTATTTTAATCATTATCAAGTCTTAGCTTATAATATTACATACAATTGTGAGTTTGAGATAAAAATAAAACAAAATTGTCACAATTAATATTCTTTCATTTGATAAATTAAAGGATGAACACGCTATAACTTGCACTGCCGTTCTCCTTGGTCGGATTTACACCCACCATACGTTCCTCCTGTTTGATTGTAGAGCTGGACCCATACAGGTCTGCCGGACACGTAACCTGGATGTAGGTCCGCATAGCTGGATGTACAGTACATCCGGAACCGACTCCTTTAAAATTTTCGGCCTGCCCATCTCTATCCGGACACCGAATTAGTCCTGCCAAGGTCATGTAGTCTTGCCTTCATCCCTTTGCCGTCAGTTGAGCCGGCGGGGTTGTCAAATGTTCCTCCGCTGCCAGTCGGTTCGTTGTTTTGGTTGTGGTCGGTTTTTTCGCTAGTTAAAGGTTTTTTAGTTTGTGTTTATGATGAGTGATGTGGATCAGAAACCTACATGTAGTGCGTTACTAGAAAGAATTAATGTCTATGTTCGTGCAGATCATGCAGATTTTAGAAAGCAAATTAACGTTGTAGTGGCAAATGTTTTCAAGTATTTTAGGAACCTTTCCAAAAACGAACAAGCCAGGAGAAACGTGAACTTTGCTCAAGTACAGCCGAGGTTTGTGGTACGTCGGTACAACGTATCACCAGTATTTTAAGTTCAACAAGAAAGAACCATAGACGGGAGCCCAAAGCACTGAATTGGATGATTTTATGAAACAAGTAGTGCGCAGTACTACGACAGAGGAGAATATCCCACGGCTAGGAAAATACGGTCCATTTCTGCCGTAAGACCAGCTATTCAGGCTCACATTGATCGGTTCTTCGTCTTCTGAAAAGGCTAGGTTTTAAATTTAGGAAGCTCAACGACGGTCGAAAATTTTTAATTGAACGCACTGACACTGCGGCTTCAAGAGCAAAGTTTTTGAAAACTATGAACTTATTGCGTGCAAAGGACGCTAGGCCCATTGTTTAAATATACTAGACATTAATCAAAATCATACAAACAAACCTGTTTGGCGTGATTCGAGAGGTAATAGAGTTCCTACTGGCCTACTTGTTGTAGTACAAGCTGGTTCTGCACATACGGGGTTCATACCAAGAGCCAAACTTGTGTTTCTGTATTGGATTGCCATTCATAAATAAACGGTGAGGTTTTTAAGGGGTGGTTTTGTGATATGTGTCGCTCGGTGGAAGAAGGTTGCATTATCGTTATGGACAATCCCAATTCAACTCAAACAGACAGGCCAGCATTTTCAAACTGGCGTAAACGATATATTTTTCCATGGCTATGTAAGAATGGTGTTCAATTTTTTCCGCATGAAACTAGGGGTGAACTTTTATGCAAAGAAGAAATTCGAAAGTTCAAAAAGGTATACGAATTGGATCAACTGGAAAATGAAGTGGGACATGAAATAGTTCGCCTGCCAACCTATTACTGCCAGTATAATCCCATCGAACTCATTTGGGCACAAGTAAAACGGGATGTCGCTAAGAAGAACACCACCTTCAAAGTTGCTGATGTCGAGCGACTTACACACGAAGCTTCAGATAGCGTTACTCAAGAAGATTGGGAATATTGTGTAAGACATTCGGAAAGATGACTAGAAACTGATTATGTCAAACAGTGCGCGAGGGACACAGAAATGGATCAGTTCCTGATATAGCTGGGCGAAAGCAGCGACAGTGATATTCAGTGCAACGAAGCTGAGGGTGAGAAAGCAACGATACACAACTCAGGTCAAGTTTGTAAGTTTTTCAATCGTTTCGTTACAGTAATTGTATTGAAAGAGAACATTGCGTTACTTTTATTTAGGTTACAAGATTTTACAGGAATCCATTTGTATTTGTGTATTCTGTCATGCAATTCACTGTTGGAGTAATAATTCTTAGTCAAGCTTCGTATTGAATAATCTGAGAAAGTGTTAAGGGGTGGAAGCCGTCGGCACTGCAACAACATTGGCGCAGGTAAATTATTAAACAAACCAGAAATTTTTTTTAAAGATGTTTTTGTGTTGTCTAAAATTAATTTGAATATTTTCTCACAAACTTTCTCCCTGGAACTTACGTGAACGAATAGAACGGAAGTAAGTTAGCGACAACATTTTGCATTACACAACAGGGATAATCAAGAGATTTGTATAATTTTTTTCCATAACATGCATTCCCATTTAATGAATGTAATATATTTTGTGCTAATCTGTTAACTTTCGGGAAGCCACATAATTTTTCAGCTATTTTGTATAATTGGTTTAGCTTTTTCTGTTGGTTGAAAAGAAGAAAGTAATTTTATTCGCAACGTTTACGGAAACAAGTTAAAAAAATAGTCATGTACCGGTTTGGAATTAAAAAGCACATCAGCTTGTTCCACAAGTGTAGTGTTACGATTTAGTTACCACTTGAATGATAACGCCAATGCAACTGTTTAATTTATTTATTGTTGCGTCGTACGCGTTTCACCTGTCATCGAGGCATCGTCAGCGACGAATCTGCGTTACAGTTAAGTACATTTTTAACCTATTATTGCGTAATTGTGAAAACGAGATATTTTTATAGCTGATATTTACTTATTATTTACATTTGTTATTATGGTATGCAGCTGCGTATCTCCGTTTTCTTATCCAAAGCATGTTTTGCTTGTATCATATTTACAGTATTGTGCTTTCTCATCATTCAGTCGTCTGTTGGAGCCAGCTGGTTTGTTAATATCTTGTCTCATGCCGTTAGCACAAGTTATGAAAAGTGCGTGTATTCGTGATAATGTGGTTAGTGTGTTTTATTTATGTGTGTGGGGGTTTGTTAGAGTTTGAGTTTATTTTGTTTTGCCTGTCGAGTTTGTGCATATTAGGTATATTAACGTTTTATTTGTGAGGTTTAAATGGTTATTTAGTACTTGTTTGTCTTCATTTTTTGCTTTCTGAATGTATAAGTTTTCCTGTATAGTGAGTGTGTTGTGTCTGTGGTTGTTGATAGTGAGAATTTGCATATCTGTGTTTACGTTTGTTGGTGAATGGTCATTTTCTATGAGGTGTTCGGTGAATGTGGAATTGCTACTGTACTTTAATGCTCTCATGTGTTCTTTGTATCTGATTTGGAACTGTCTTCGTATTTGCCCTATGTATATTGCTTTACATTTTTGACAGGTGAGTTGGTAAATGCCTGAGTTGTGGTATTTTTTTATGCCTGAATGGGGTTTAATTTGTCTTTGCACTGAGTTGTCAGTTCGCAGTGCAATGTTGATACCTTGTTTTTTGAAAATGTTTGCGATTCGGAGTGTGTGGAACTCAATGACATATTCTAACAAATACACACAGACAAACAAGTGCTGAATGACCAGGTAAACCTCACAAATAAAACGTTACTCAATCTAATATACACAAACTCGACAGACGAAACAAAATAAACACAAACTCTAACAAATCCCCACACACATAAATATAAAACACACTAACATCACCACGAATACACGCATTTTTCAAAACTCGCGCTATCGGCACGAGACATGACATATACAGACAAGATGGCCACAGGAGAGGAATGAGGGACGTCAAAGCGCACCAGAGAGAAGACATAAACAAACCAGCTGGCTCCAACAGACGACTGAATGATGAGAAAGCATTTGATTTCAATTTGTCTATATCTAGGATAAGCTGGTAAGTAATGTTGACGTGCCGGTCCTGGCAGTGTAGTGGCTAAGCATGCTGGCCTCGCACTGCAAGGGCCGCCGGTTCGAGTCCGGCCTCGGGCATGGGTGGTTTTAATTAAGTCTTGTGTTCGTCTTGTGTTGTCTTCACTATAGTGTCCACAATATCATAGTGAATTCTGATACAGCAGTGGCAACGTAAACAAATTGGAGCTGGCCAAATGGTCAAAAAGACCGAAAGCAATATAAAAAAAAATGTTGACGTCCTAGAAAATGTTGGTGAAAGGAGAAAAGTACTGCAAGTAATAAGGTAAGAAAGAAGGAAGAAAGAACTGATTGGCTAAAAGACGTCTTGGATAGTTTGTGGAGCAGAGAGAGAGGAAGAAAGAGGTTCAAGATTACAGATAACATCAGACAAAATTGCAACTACGTAGACGTGAGGGAAGGGTGGAAGACAGAACACCACGTGAAAGCCTGCTTTAGGGCAGACCACTGGTGAGGACGATGTCTATATCTTTCCAGCAGCTGTTCTCTAATATTGGCGATGAGGCAACATTGGTAGTCTTTACTTGCTTTATACTTCCTTTATCGTAGTGCTTGCAGTGTATCAATCCAAGGTCTGTCCATTGTGGCAATCGTTCTCTTTAGAGGAGTGAGTGTCCCCTCCCCTGCCCTAGATATCTTACGGATTCACATACATTATCGTCATTTAGTAGGATTTCCGATTGCACAAAACTATCCCTTAGCCTGTGCCATTCTGCCCGCCGGATGCTGTAAAGTCTTTTAGAAATCTGCGCCTCCAGTGTTTCAATTCGTTCCGCCCTTGGCCAACTCAAAAGTAATAACGTTATGGTCACTCGTCATTCTAGAATGTTCCAATTTCTTAGTAAGTTCCCAGATTGCAGATTTCTCGACGTTACACCTCTATTTGAATGAACTCCTATTTGACTGTTGTGCGGTTTCTTTTTGCAATTGATTTCTCACCTCTGGATTCAGTTCACAAACTGCTCCCACAAAAAGTTCACCCCGCTACTCCAGAGTCCCGATTTAGCATTAGCGTCTGCCATAATTACTATTGGCCTAATCCCTATCGCAGTGCACACCTATAGTATTATTTCAGTGTACGGTTCAATGGGATTATTATATTGAAAACACATGTTTACGAGAATTACACTTCACCAGTCAGCACACGGTATGTGTATCACAGAACCGTGCTGTCTTGGTTAGAGTAACTTGTCTGCATAGCACAACTACTTTTTTCATAGGGTTTCTGCCTGTTGAGATTACCTGTGAAGATACCGGCATGTATTCCCGAAGCATACCACATCTCTTTAACTCTAATAGTTTCCTCACTTCGTGCAATATCAACTTTTTTTCCCTGTCATTTAGTTGCGCAATTTATAGATGATAGAAAATTATGTCACTTATGGATGTGTAGTGTAGACATTACACTGTGGCCACAGGAGTTTTGAATCTAAAACTAGACGTCCATGAATTAACTGTGTTTCGAAGCTTGAACACTGTACATCGTAGGCGCTTCGCTTTGCTGTGAAAGCTCTTTCTGCAACTTCCCGACAGTGACGTGAGTGAGCAATGCACTCGTCGACTACATCGCACATATGGAGCGCAGGATGAAACGAATTCAGATCTTCTACACAAGTCATTATAACGAACAATTTCGTCAGACCTTGCAACTTCGTATAACATAAATTACGTGACAGTCACTTAAATTAACCATAAAATAAATAGTTGATTCTCCAGTAGCTTGTAAATACTGAAGCAACTTTGAGAGATAGTTTGTACTGAACGCCAGGAAATAGGTTTTTTTCTTCGGTAAAACAGTTAGTTGTGTGCCAAATGTAGGGAAAAAAATGGACGTTTTAACACGCATGAAATTACACACACACACACACACACACACACACACACAGAGAGAGAGAGAGAGAGGGTTCTCAAAAACGGTCATTGATGCCATTAGGAATGTATGAACTCTTTCAAAATTTTAAGCGGCTATTCTGCTAATTGAATCGTAGCAATCACAGTTCGGCATGTCTCATAGCGCTGCCAAACAAGAATCTTCGTTAAATAAATGCAGATCTGTTTACTAAGCAGTACAAGGCAAAGATTGCGTACAATGTTCTGTTTCTCTCAGTTGCCAGGGAACTGATTAATAGGAAAGACCTAGGGCTATCGGTTGTAATATCCCCTGCTTCCTAAGAGTAAGACCCAAACTTGGTCTTTAAAGACACTAACGTAATTAGAGAAATATAAGTACGAGGTTCTGTGACTGGAAACAAACAGGAGATGCAACGTGCACAGCTAGTGGGCTAGTTTGCGGCTCAGTGCACGGAGGTATAACAGGACCTGGCACGAGTCAGGCCTCCACGTGTCGGCCAGCGTAATTGCAACTTTTACGTGGATTCCCACGAACATCCAGGCGATGAATCTCCGCCTCATAAACTACACATTACACAAACAAAAAATACTCTTTTCATATAGGATAGACAGAGTTACACATTTCGCAAACAAATTGATAAGTTACGCCGGACCTAAAAAGTCTCGTAAGCCTTCCACGTCCGCTATCATGATTAACACTAGCCACCAACTATGGCGGCTAGAGTTCACCTGGTCTCTGATGGCCGAATGGAGAAGGAAAAAGTATCAAGACTTCTTCCAGGTAACAGATATCGGTTTCAATATATAATTCGATTATTTGCATGAAACAGTTTACGCTAATTGAAATTAAAACACCTGCATGTTACTCCACTTCAGGGGCGTCAAAAACGTCAACCTGATTCACATTGTAAGAGATTGGTTACCAGTATCAGCAGCTTCCCGCGAAGAGCAGCTCGTCTTGCGACTGCTCCCAAGTTGTCACTTACCTGGCGCTGAAAGTGGGACTGGATCGTCTGCCACACAGGTGATATAGAATACAGTCACGTTTCTTTGTGATTATAGAGAATTACTCACCCAACAACACATCTGAGATATAGTAAAATGGAGATAAAATCACTGAAACCAAGTGGCACACTGATGCTGTATATAAACTTCTTCCCTTGTACCGTTAGGGACTGGAATATACGTAAGGGAAATTAATATTCGTTTAAATCATACCCCCCCCCCTCCCCAATATATTTGGTTCCGTTGATGTCAGCGCACAATTCTACATATTAAAAACCGTTCGTGCGTTCACTTTTGGACTGCTGTTGCACCATTTGGAATACGTATCGCAATCGATTAACTGTATCAGAGAACGTAAAGAGAAGAGCCGCCAAATCTGAAGATGCGAGGCTGCATTTTTATTTACAAATCATGTAGTAAAAACATTTTTAGGCAAGGTTCAAATCAGACGCGACAAGCAAAACAGGACACAAACAACAAAACATCCGTTTTGTGTATTACAAGTATATCGCGCGTCGTTACTCCAGAATAATTCACCGAGTTTATTTTTTCGAAAGCATTAACGAAAATTTAAAATCTCTGCTACACGTTGGTGTAACATTTGGCGTCATGATCTTGCAAATTTGGCGACTGCCTTAATGGTTTTCAAAACACTCGCCAGTCAATTTTTCACAGTCGATTCAAGGTACGTTGGAAATTACGAATAGGTGTATTGGGATTTGAATTAAACATGTATTTCTTGAATTCACATATCAGTTTGAACAATTGATTAATAAAACTGGAGAACTGGACATTATTTGTTAATTTATAAATAACAAATTTATTTAATTCAGATGTTTTATTAAAAGTAATTTGATAAATAATAACACAAATTTTAACGAATATTGCAAAGTGTCCGTAAGTAACAACGCTTCAGGAGTGGATGACGCTGGTTCTAGCCATAGTTGCTGAAGAATTGCCAGCAAGTGTTCGATCAAGCAATTAAATTAGAAACTCACGTAACTGATTTAATTGTAAGTGTAGTTAAATCAAATCAAAGAAGCCACTTTAATTATATTATGTAATAAAATTGGTTATTAAAGTGAGAATCAGCACCAGTTGGAACATCTCTGCAGAGTAAATCCTTCATCAGAGGGGAAGAGTAGTTCGGGCAATTCTGTGCGAGGAGGTGTGGGTTATTTCCGTGTCGACGTCTACACAGGGAACCGGCAGTGGCCTGCCACCTTGAGGGGTTTTCGCGTGTCTGGCCTTATTGAGGGTATTACGCAACCAAGCTGGAGTGCGCCGTTAACGACACCACTGTCTCTAGCGGTGTTTTGTGGAAGTGCCTCGGACCTCGGAAGTCGCAAGCGATCGCGTCAGTGAACCTGGTTGCCGCATTGCTCATAACTCTACTTTAAACAGTAACGGCAGCCATTTGAATGTGCTCACCTCCTCCTCGGCAGCGTGCAGCCGATACGTGAGCTTGAAGAATGGAGCTCCAGGAAAGAAGCAGCGGCTGAACTTCTCCCAGAGGTAGGGGTCGCTGTTGAGATTGACGATGTAGTCGTGGCTGATGGCTGCGGAGGACGACAACACGCGCGCGCAGCCCAGGTTGGAGTGCAGCTCGTGGCGCAGTGACTGGTTGAAGTAGCCTTTCGAAGTGGCCAGCAGGTTGACGGCCATCGAAGGCACCGCAGCAGGCAGCAGTTCGCACAGAACTGCAAAATGGTCGTACCTGCAACGAGAGTAATCCCACTTGCTGCTCTGTTCGGTCTTTACAAAATCGAATGATTAACGTTTGTGATATAATCCTAATGCGACTACTTTCAGCCATTTTTGTTAATCCGTGCTGCAACGTAACGTCTTTAAAGTTCCATTACGAGCGGTGATAATGCAACTGAAAGCACTTGACCAAGAAATAAAGTTAGTAATAATAATTCCATACAGTGTTACAGTACGCTGTACAAACTTGGAGCTCATTCAGAATATGTAGCAGCCTGTTAGTAGTAAGTATTGTGAAAATTAGAATCCAGGAAATTTTAACACCAATATAACGACACATAAACTGACTGTTACCTATTCTCTACTAATAAGTCTGCAACTAAAAAAAGTAAAAAGACATCAAAACCTATAAATTTAAGTCTCACATAGGTCCTACTAAATGGCATCTGTACAGTTTATTTATCTTTGCCCACCTGTTGATACAAAAAATGATTTCGTGGAAAATGTTTTTCTTCGGTAATTTGCAGTTGTGAAGGAAGCAGACCTGTCCTTTCTACATAACAACTGCAACTATTCCAAAATATGTAAGAAGCTAAAATCTGAAAAATACTGTACGTCATATTCTAGAACATTATTCAAAAACATTCTAGAACATTTTAGTACATTCAAGAACATTATAGTACATTCTACAAGATACCAATGATTTGTTAGAATTTTGTAAAAACGACCGAGGTCGAACACTTTCAACCCCCATATCTCCCACACCCTCGCAGCTACCGATATGCAGCCACCATAGTGCACGATGGGAGACTCAAAGCTTGTACCAAACACAAATACCAGTGGTCTGCGCTGGGTAGTTGTGCCTCCAAGATGAAATATAGGGACATATACGTCTATATATCTATTATTATTATTATCTGCAATTGGACCCTGTCGGATCACGCAAAGCCTTGACGATTCAGTTTTCTGAGTTTCCATATAGCTTTCATTTTTTCTCCGTGGATTCTCTTCCTTTTTTCAGTCCACTTCGTCCCCGGTCTCTTAATGACTTCATTCTCTGGCGGTACTTCCCACTTGTTGATTTTTCCTCTGCATGTTCCTCTATCTACGATTTCTGATGAGTTTATGTGGGCTTTTTCCATGTCTTTTTTGATCTCCTGGACCCAGGGCATAGTTTTTAGCTGTTCTATATACGTCACAATTTTATGAATCAGTCTTGTTGCTGGAAGTCTGGATATGTACATAAAATCTTAATCTTCGTTTCCTGATGTCTGCCTCAAGGTTTGACTGTGTTTCTGTTGTCTTTCGAGATTTAAGTCTATATCCGTCATCTGTTTTTTCTGGGCCAAGAATCTTTCTTATAATTTTGCGATCTTCTTTCAAAATGCTTTGTAGGTCACCTTTCCTATGTTGTGTTAAAGTTTCGCTGGCGTACAGGGCTTCAGGTTTGATAACTGTGTTGTAATGTCTGACTTTTGTGTATATGGACAAAAAAATTTATTATATATGTTGTAGGTTCTACCGTAGGCTCTTCTAAGTTTTTGCATGCGAACTTTCTGTGCTATTTTCTCTCCTCCTGTGGGTTCGATGATTTCTCCCAGATACTTGAAATATGGGACTCTCTCAATTTGTCCATATTTTGTGACCAGATTTTGAGTGTGGAGTTTTGAACGGATGAATTTGGTTTTTTGGAACGATATTTGTAAGCCTACTCTTTCAGCGCATTCTTTGAGAGTTTCTATCTGTTTGATTGCTGTGGTTTCATCATCTGCTAGTATGGCTAAATCATCTGCGAAGGCTAGGCAGCAAATTTTAATACCATTCTTACGTCGTCCGAGTTGTATAGGTTTCCAATAGTTCTGCTGTTTCAGTTCTTTCTGCCATTCTCGGATGACTTTATCCAGAACAAGGTTGAAGAGTATCGGGGACAGACCTTGCCGAACGCCGGTATTGATCTGAAACGGTTCAGATATCTCTCCCATGAATTTCGCTTTGGAGGTTGTGCCGGTGAGTGTTTGTTTAGTGAGGTTTCGGGTTTTTGTATCGAGCCCTTGCTCTTCGAGGATGTTGAAGAGAGATTGCAGGTCGATTGAATCATATGCCTTTTTGAAATCTACCAAGGAGCAAATTTATATTGAATATTTGTTCAATGCAACTCCGACCGGTGCTCTTGTACTCTTTTGAGAAGACATGCTGAAAGAATTTTGTATGCAACTTGAAGAAGGGAAATCCCTCGATAGTTGTTGACGTCCGTTTTATCTCCCTTCTTTTGTAGTGGGTGAATGAGGGCGCTTTTCCAGTCTTCAGGTAATTTTTCTGTCTGCCAGATCTCTTTAATGATTTGTGTGAGTTCTTTAAGTGAATTTGGTCCAAGTCTATATATGTATATATACAGGGTGTTTATAATTAAAGTTTAAGAGTTTCAAAACGCTCTAAAAAACGAACCACTGATTAGAATGACGTCAAAATTGAATGGCGTATTATTGAAGAAGGGGAAAAGATCATGAAAAAAATGTTCCTAATTTTAGCGACAGATGACGCTGTAAGTATCAGAATTTCGTCTACAAATGACAAATCGTAAAACATATCCCGTCAGATGGAAATGGGCTTCGTCTGTCCACAGAAATTTCCACGGCCAATCATTGTCCACTTCCATGATAGCAAGAAATTCCAAAGCAAAACTCTCTTGCTGGCAGGTCAGAAGGAAACCACTCCTGCACATGTTGTACGGATAGCATTGCAGGATGTTATGCGCCGTGCTCACAGGCCTGTCCAATGTTCGGGCAATTCTCCGTGCACTGCATGGTAGCACACCACTGCACGGCGCCTCCTGAACTGCTGTGGTCACTTCTTCAACTACCGCCGAATCACATCTTTTCCTTGCACATCAAATGAACTTGAATTTTCGAATTTTTTCATCATTTTCACCAGACCCATGACAGTCATCAGTCCAACGCCTTTTTTCATACCCTTGAGGGTCCTGAACGTCTGCAGAGCTACTGGTGCAGAATCACCATTCATGTTCTTTCCCCCTTCTTCAATAATACGCCGTTCAATTTTGACGTCATTCTAATCAGTGGTTAGTTTTTTTAGAGCGTTTTGAAACTAAAACTTTACTTATAATCACCCTGTATATAGTAGCGTTTGCCTGCTGCTTCGCGCGCGTTTGCTTTGGTATGTGTAAAAATTCTTTACCGATTTTGTTCTATTACTGAATTTTAACGTTGATAGGCATTAATTCTAAATGTCTTCTTAAAACTTTCCTGTGATTTATTAATTGCCTTAGGTTCGGTTTTCATACTGATGTTGGAGAGTTTTGTTTCATTCATATTTTTATGTAATGCAATATATGTAATAGTAGAAAAGCTATTTGAAAAATTAACTGCACTAACTCAGGGAGATAATTATTGTGTCAAATAAAAAAAATAAAAATAAGTTACGAAAGAGTTTTATTTTTGTGATATAAATAAGTGAAGCAATGGTTAAGAGAAATAAGATCTTACCTTTACCTTCCTTAGTAGGTCAGTCACGGTAATGCCAATGTGTGCCATTTTTAAATGCTGATACAAAGGACTGCGCGATTTATTATTATTACTAATTTAATTGCAATGGAGCTAACGCTCCTGTGGCAATTCCCATAGTCATCTAATTACCCCTTTTATTTTATTTTTTAACATTTTATTTTATAATTGGAGTGTTAAATCCCTCCATATACTTTTCTGATTTACAAATTTATTTTTAAACTCCTTAAGCGTCTTTGGTAAATTATTCATCACTTCACATGATAATTTGTACCAATCTCTGACACCCTTCTCAACAAATTTTCCCACTCCCTTATGCATGAAATCGAGCTCCAGCTTGTGGTCATCGTCGTCTTCGACTTTTGAACGGAATCATTAGCCAAATTTGTCGTTAGGTTGAAATGCAACCTGGACCAAAACGACATTTGAAACGCTCAGTTACAGCATAAGGCATGATGGATTTAGGTTTATAATTTACGCGGTGAATCATAAGGTTTTAGGATGCCTAGTAAATTTTTAATTTCATTGATTGCATGTTGCTGTCGTCATTAACTTATGGGTATAAACATTACAAAATCATTTTATAGAAAGAACTTTTTTCTTTTCTGGACGTGGTTTGAACAGCAGCCTAAATTTGTACACACGTTCCTTGAGCGAGATTATTCACGAATATTTGCACATTAGAGCCACCAAATATATATTAATACGCTAAGCGAAAACTTTGGAAACATTTTTCAGAATATTGCGCGCACGGAGAAGTGTGAGATTTGTCATAGTTAAAGTTTATATGGGGAAGAAGTGCATAAAGCCAAAATGTACATATAATATGTGTTAAAAATACATTAAATTAAATAAAATAAATCATTCGTTGTATACATTCAATTGTTTTTAAGAGGCAACGACACTTACCAATGTCTGTGATCTTTGGTCAACAGTAAAAAAAAAAAAAAAAATTATAGGCATAGGTAAAACATGTTACAGATACATTATTAAATGAAAAATAAATTCGGGAACGTGTGTGTGAGTGAAATCGGATCGGAGCCAACTATGTGACGTGTATTTCCAGCATTGAGATACTCTGTGGTCTTTGGTAAAACCAAAGAGTCGAGCTTAATCTCTGAATTTACATAGAAGCAACATTTCGAAACGGAGTATATTCAGAATTCATTAAATCGTGATTTAGATATACGATGTTACAATGATGCAGTTGAAATTGATGTAGCTGTAATATGATGGTGAGCTATACTGAGTTTAGCATTACGTCGGAACCCACAAATATTGTCCTGTCGGTCTGAAATTTGCTACACACATTCCTTAGGCGATAATATTTGTTTTAAAGTGTATATCGTAAGCTTCAAATATGTTGAAATGAGGAAAAATGTGGGTAGATGCATACATGTTATTACGCAAGAAATACACGTTCATAGCTGTTGACATTTATTCCACGTGTTTTTAAGTCTTCAGTATTGAATAAAAACTGCTTTCCACATGCAAATAGAAAATCATGTAACAGTTACGATTTCTCTGTGCAGGCTGACATATTGTTTTTCAGTGCTAAGATATATTGCATGGCGTCTACCGTAACTAATAGCAGTTGTGGTTAGGTTGAAATGCAGCCTGGACCAAAAATTAAGAGTAAGAAACACACAGAAATAATATCGATATGTAATAACGTGTATTTCTTGCTTAATCACATGTGTGCATCTACCCACATTTGAAGTGATTTTTCCTCATTTTCACGCATTCGAAGCTTGCGTTGGAATGTATGTACTAAACTTGATACCGATAGGACAATTTTCAAACGCAAAGAACAAATTCAAGAAACTATTAGCAATAATTATTACTCTTTTACACAAAAAAAAAAAAAACTAATTAACTTAATGAATTATGGTCGAATTTCGACCACTGGGCGATCTCTAGTATATATTAATCGATTAAAATCCAAAGAAATATTGGGAGTTCTGTAGAAGTTACTACGTATTGTTACCTGTTGACATTTATGCTAGCTGTTTCTCAGATACCTTTCTTCTAGAAAAAAACAGATTATCGTATCCATAATGATATATAAGGAAGAAGAATTGGTGTACTAACGTCGTTTATTGTACAGCAGGGAGACATATTGTACCAGAGACAAACTGTTTAACTATCTACCAGAGACAAAATATATCTACCACATCAGTAATCGAACACATTTCACATCGCATCTGACCTGTTACAATGTAAGTAAATACTGTTTACGTTCGATTAATGTATTCCGTTTATTTTAAAGTACTGCGGTCCAGATAACTGAATAACAAAAGTACAAAAAAAACGGAATCATAAGTTTTGTCAGATTTGTGCGGAAGGAGTAAGCTTCTGAAAGTGCATAATTTCCCATAGTTAAAGGTTTTTATTGCTTGCTCCTTTCCATTGTACATATAAGTCAGTTGCTATTTCCGCACATTTAGATTCCGACCATTAGTTCTAAAAATTTGAAAACCCCGTCCAAATTGCGGCGGTAATTTTTGTGCGGTTACCTTTAAAATAAAGAGAAACACGTAGCTTGCTTACAGATTTACAATAGTGTAAATATTACAATCATCTGGAATCTAAATTGTAATGAATTACGTCCTCCATGTTTTTGCTGAAAAATAAGAGAGCTCTTCGTTCGAATCTCATCCAAGGCACGAATTTTATAGGCTCGTCACTTTTGTCAAAGATTGATATGTGAAACTAAAGTACGCCACGAATTTTGCGTAGTACAATACTCTGAGCGAACACGGAACCAAGTGAAGAGTAGGTTACTTCTGTTCCTTTACTTTTATTTTACATCAATACTCAGTACACCCTTGAAACATTTTGTGAACCTACCGACCATCGACTGTTTTATATCTCTACTAATATTCCAATTTAAGTTCCGTCACGACGCTTATGTACAAGATTGGAAAGGCCAAACGAATAGTTGGTTTACAAGTGTAAGGATGACAGTGTTTAAGCTCCTCTTATAAGTGCTCCACATATTCACAGTTGAGTTGCACTGCACACCTTTCAAACGTGTGGTAAAAGGTTTATGGCCAATGGTATTGGTTGCAGTATGTGTAAGAACTGGTTTTATTGGCCATGTAGAGTAGAGTGAACATGTGAAATAAATGACGCTCTCCCATAGTTTTATGAACTTTGTATTATGCCCAAAAAGATCAGGGAGATGGGCGAAACGATCGAGAAGTTCCGCGAAAGGGTTAAGGCCCTTGAAACTCAGCCTACAGAAGAAGAAAGGAGAGATGGTTGGTTTAGTGAGGGGGTTGACAAGGATGGTTAGGAGCTGATAACAGGTACTAAGGGAAATACAGTTAACAATTTGAAGAAGCCAGACACTGCAGAAATTGTGGGGAGAAATAGGTTTGCGCTGTTACCAGAGTAAGGTTGGGAAGTGCCTCATGTAGATTTGGGAGTAGGTAAGGCGAAGCAGGCCTTTAGGACTAGGGGTGTGGTAGAAAAATAGGAAGGAAAGGATTCTGTGGCTTGGTAGTAGCGTATTGTGCCCTTTTTTAACCTGGAGGCTGCTCGTGAGGGAATAAAAGTAGGTGAACGTAGGGATACTGAAAGCAGATATGCGCTGTGAAAAACTGCTTTAGTTCAGGCTAATAAAACAATTAAAAATGGGGATGAAACTACGAAGATGAAAGTTAATGCATGAAATACAAAAATACAGTTATAAGACACATAACTGTGAACTTCATTAGTGTAATGAACAAAGTAACAGAATTTGGTAACTTGATAGAGATATACAAATCACTAAAATATTTTATTTTTTTTACAGAAATGGAATCTTGGTTAAAGGAAGGCGTGTTAGACAATGAGGATTTCCTGATTTTTTGTAGAGTATGCCATAGAGATATGGAAGCAATTGGTTAGGAAATATTTATATTGTTTAGTAAAGAGTATGATAGTTCACTGTTATTCATAGACCATAGCCCATAGCCAGATAAAAAAGAAAAAAAGTAGGGTGTTAGATGGCTGCTGCAGTGGAAGAATGAATGATGAAGACAAGGCTCTTCAGGGAGAAACTAAATAAATATTCATTGTTTAGAGGTGAGTGTAGAATGGTCATTATTAGTGCAGATTTAAATTAACCAGGTTTCAACTGGGAAGGAAGCAGGATTAGGTACTAACACAAAGTAACAAAAATTTGCAAATAAGGAAACTGGTACAGCAGAGCATGAGGGGACCCAAAATGTTGAATACAGTCCCAATAAAGCCTGATTCCAATCTTATGAGGACGCAACTAACTGAAGGAATAAATGATCATGACGTAGTTCTGATGGGTATTAGAGGGTTCATTAAACCAGTAGCCAGAATTGAATGTGGTAATAAGTACAATTATATTATTTTATTATTAAGAGATTTTTCTTCACTACAGCTGTTTTACTCCAGCTTAACAATAGAACTTCGGAACACAGAATTTTATCTTCTCAAAATATTTCTGAAGATACTTCGGTCTTGTTTTCCTTCCTCTTCTGAATCAAATATTCTCATAATTGTTTATACATTTTGGAGCCAGGTAAACATTGCTAGTATTCTTTTCCTCTTTCCTTGTAGTCCCCATCCCCGTACAAGTTTTGGTATCAAGATTTCAAAGACGACTATTTCGAGGACCTACTTCCAGTGCTCTACTGCAAAACCCAAGAACTCTCATCATAGTCCAGCCATGTAGACAAACCGCGAAAGACCGACGGCCACAAAGAACCGGAAACTACAAGGTTATCCTCAAATCACTGCGACATCACGCCATGTGCAGATCATCAAGAAGAGGCAACTTGGACGCTGACAGGGACGACAACGGGGAAACTGCTAGTTACATCCTCGAGAGCTGCAATATTCAGCTACAGCTCGTCCCGAATGGAAGCGCTGGGTTTCCTACCAGTGCCGGATCTAGGGGGGGTCAAACCGGGGCGCTTGCCCCGGGCGACAATTTCAGGGGGGCGCCAAAATCATGTTTGAAGGAGCGGTAAATGGCAAATTCGTGTGGCGGTGACCTTTTTTTTAGCTCTACTGCCCCAAGTGGTAACCATCAGGAGGCGGCAAAATCAAAGAATAGCTCTGTACCGCCCCGGGCGGCAAATTTATGTTTGAAGGGGCGGCAATCTCAAGTTTTTTCCCCGACTCGGAAAATTTGTAGATCCGCCACTGTTTCCTACAACTGATGGCATTCCAACAACTCCGCCAGAGGATGTATCCAGCCAAAGAGTGAAGTCCGCCCAAGAAGAAAGTCTCCCTTCAACCCCGGAATTCAGGCAGTATACGCCACCGAGAGCCGAGGTTGTCAACCCAGCCAAGAAACAAGATCGCCGAACCACTAGAAGAAATCCCCACAAGAAGATAATCACAACGAAAGCTGTCGACCAGTGTTTTAGGTGTCAGGGATTGTGGCATCGGTCGAATAAGGAAACAATTCCGGTGCGTCCGCTGTGGGGAAAATCACAGCGTTCTGGTGTGTACAAGACCTCGCGACGTAACACCAACATAAGCTGCGTCGCAGATCATGCGGCGAGCTACGGAGGCTGTCCACTAAGGCGGAAGCTGCAAGCGGCCGTCAACAGCAGCCACCTCTACATCACCAAAACAAAGTACCAGACCATCCACGGCCATAATCACCACGCGACCTGAGACGTCACTCAATCAAACAACCACAACCATACATGTCGCAGTCATAAACAAGGAAAACAACTACAAATGATTGTGCACCTACTCACGCAGTTGCTACCAACACTCATCCCTACCAGGAGATTTTTCGGAAAAGGACATCTTTGAAGCCCACAGCCAGTTTTTCCCCTAAAGAGAGACCCAAAACCAACCTAAAAGCGACAAAAAGTAGTGGAGCCACTTCGGTGGCGGAACTACAAAAAATTTCCTTCCTCTCCACCCGCTCCGTCACACGGGTCGACTGCGGCTCCATTTTGCGTTCGTCATGCTGCGTGGCTAACTGTTCGAGAGCTGCATCAGTCTCCTCCAAGCAGCCCTCCAACACGAGGGTGCGCTTGGAGAACGGCGGCCATCGCCGAGTAGAGGCTACGGGACTTCATCTAAACCTTCCGTGATAATCTTGCCCCTTCTAACAGTAGGGTATTACCGCTCCACGCTCCAATCCCACGTGGAGTGAAATCCCCCGAGCGCGAGTATAGGTTTGTCTCTGTATCCAGCAACCTAACGGTGACAAGGATATAGAGCAACTCTGATGACGTAATACAGAGAGAGACATGGCGACATCCAGAAAGATCCGACGGAACTGGTTCAGTAATGACGACATCCTATATCTGAGAGCAATGAAGGACTGACATTTGGCGCCACATCACCCTAAAGTAGGGAATACTATGAGGACAGTCAACAGAGCACAGGACCGGAAGAGAACCAACGGACACACAGATAACCACAGAGAGCCACGCCACAGTGGCACCTGTATCACCAACAAAAAAAAAAGAGAAACAAGAGGAAAAACACACTTAAGCGTACGTTCCAACCACTCAAGCTGAAAAATAAAATAGATATTAACCAACAGCCCCTAGGTAAAGAAGTAAACGGGGAGATCTCAACACAAAGAAGCAAACTGAAACTGAAAACGAGCAAACCCCTCGGGAAGCCCTCTTTCAAACGCAGAAAAGTAAAAGAAGACGAATATTTTTCAGAACGCAAAGAGGACTACATCATAATCAAAAAATTCTTTGGACAATATAAATTTCTACAGCCTTCAGCTGCCCGAATCCAAACCACTGAGGATGGTTATCATCAGTTAAAATTAAAGAAGACTTGAGGATGAAAGGATATGAGGTGACCTCTGTCCATCGTTTCAAGCATAGAGCACTGGTCCCACTGGCTACCTTCACCATGACACTCCATTTGTAAAGAAATCAGGAGAAATCTACAATGAACCAGCAATTCAACACACAAGAATAAGTCGAATGGTTCAGAAGCCAAGATGATTTCTCCACAGTGTACAAAGTGTCAAAGGCGCGGACAAAAGGCAAACTACTATTAGCTGCCAAGTAGATATGTCAAGTGTGCCCAACCACATCACAGTAAATAATGCAAGCTACCAAAAACAGAGAAAGCAAAATGCATAAAGTCTGGGAGGGGATGCCCGAAATATCAGGAACTGCTGTGACCCAAGAGGGTAATACGTAACAAAGAAAATCAAAAAGAGAAACTTAAGAAGATGGAAGAACATCCAACCATGAATGGAACAAAAACTACAAGTCAGAACCAGTCCACAAGGACAAGAATCCAACGACAAGATTTTTTGGTGATGACCTACAGAAATTCCTTAAAACGCCGAAGAAAACAATGGACAAATTCAAAAGAGATAGAGGGATACAGAATAAGCTAATTGCCATCGTGGAAGGCGTAACGGTTTAATGGACTAATGGCTCACACACCAAAAGACAAACTGAAAATTTCAGTCCGGAACTTCAACAATATAAAGAACAAACGAATTGAACTATTAGAATTCATAAAGCGAGGGGAAATTGAGATAACTCGTCTCAGAGACCTTCCTTAAATCGAGGGACAGCTTCCGAATCACCTTTTATGAAGTCTCTCAAACAGATAGAATCTGCAGGCGAAAGGGCGGAACGGCAGTGATAGTCAAGAACAATCTCACACACGAGCCACTGAGGACACCACAACTCATAGAAGCAGAAGCCACAACTATTAAAATCCATACACAAGAAGGCCATATCGCACTGATTGCGGACTACCTCCCACCAAACGCAAACCTAAACGAAATGGACTTGGACAAGCTCCTAGCAACAGGAAATAAGGTGATCATAGGAGCCAAACACTTCAAGTGGAACTCCAGAAGAAATAATGTGAGAGGAGAACAACTACTTTGACTGGCAGAAAGGCGGAACTTCGATATCCACGGGGATCCTACCATACAGTAAACCTACCACCATCAAACAAGTAGACTGGCAGTTTTCAAGAGGCTAGTTCACAATAAAATCAAACCCACGTATAATGTTTCAACACCAGAAAGAATCGAAAATGCAATAAAGCATTTTGACCAGACAGTGCACCAGCGGAGCACAAAGCATGAATCACCACCACCTTCTATGACAGCCCCCAGGAAGAATTACCACCACTACTAGAGAATCTCTGATATTTGCGCAGTAGACACAAGAAGCTCTGGCAACGATACCGAGCCCGCGCCGACAGACGCCGGTATCACCGATATGTAAAATAGCTCCACAACCGACTACAAGAGAGGCGAAGAGAAAAGTGTGGGAATAGAAAGTCCGAGTTAGTGCTTGAAAATAGAGAAGCGTGGCAGCTGATTCGAGTCTTGAAACAGCCACGAGAGACCAAGACAGCCATCAACAGACCAGCGGGACAGTGTTTCCCCCACTCACAAGAGCCGAAATTCTAGCAGAAAACTTCGCACAGCAGTATGTACCCGCAGAATACGAACTGACAGCAGTAGAACAACAAGATGCCGAAGATATCGAGAGACAAGCAGATGAATTCCTCCAAGCACCAGCGAGGGACAATCCCCAACTGACAACACCAGGAGAAGTCCGAGGGGTCATCAAAAAGCCAGCAACAAAAAAGGCACCAGGGCACGAAAAAATATGAAATAAAAATCAGAAAAACCTATCACAGAAAGCCAAAGTACTACTGACATCTTCAATGCATGTCTACTGCAATGTTATTTTCAGACTATATGGAAAATGTAAAAACAAGGGCAATACCTAAGCGAGATAATGACCAACGTGTAGCCGAAAACTACCGCCCTATAGGCCTACTCTCCTCAACCTCGAAGGTTCTCGAAAGAGTGCTGTTCAAATGGGTAAACGCTAGCGTTGAAGGAGAAAAGACGAACCGAGCAGAACAGTTTGGATTCCAAAGCCGAGTAGAAGCAACCAGTCAACTACTAAGGATAACTAAAGACATAAGTAGGAATTACAACTACAGCAAGTCCACGACAGCCGTCTTCTTCAACCTCGAGAAGGCTTATCACAAAGTATGGCACCAAAACCAGAGCACACAAACCAAGATAAAACAGTACTATTTGAAGCTAATAGGAAACTATTTGAAGGATCGATGGTTCTATGTGCCAGTAGATGCCGAAAGATCATCAATTCATACGATAGCATCAGGCATTCCACAGGGCTCAAACATCGTGCCACAATGCTTTAGTGCGTATGTGAATGACTGCCCCATACCACATATGTAAAAAGGAGCAATTTGCAGATGACAATACCATACACCTTAATATAATCCATCTTTCAAAGAGGAATAGATGCATTTATGAATTGGTGTAGCAAGATCAAAATCACCGCCCACAAGTGCGCGGGGATATACTTCACCAAAAAGAGACCCATCGTCACAGAACAGCTGAACGTAATGGAATGGAATATAGAAGGGGTAAATGAACACCGATACTTGAACATAAAAATTGACAAAAAGTAGCTTTTCAAAGAAGATATGATGCACAGGAGAAGAAAAGGACTGACAGAAGCACAAAACCTTGCTCTGTAGGTACGACATTAGGACCAGCATCAAGATTCGGATATACAAATCTGTAATCCAAACGTTCCTATTGTATGGATGCCAAATATGGGGAATGGCAAGCCCATCACATATAACGAACATTCTGAGGATAGAGAATAGATGCCTTAGAATAATTCTAAATGAGTCACTATATACAGCAACAGACCACCTATATCGGAAAGCAAACATGGAGACATTAATACAGAAATATTCAGACCAACAAATAAATTCATACAAACATAAAAGACAAAATACAGAAAGACTGGCAACACTGGGTACAGTAATGCCAAGATCATGGCACAAGCACAAGGTCCCCTGAGCATAATATACAACCCAATATAATTAACACACAAATAATAGGTTTTTTTTTTGCACCATAAAGGTTATCCTAGATGACCGTAGCACTGGTTTTTCCACTAAAAGAGTATATAAATAGTGTCCACAAAATATTTCGAACCTTACACAAAGTAGCAAAGCCACCGAAGGTAGCACGGCTATACACAGCCGTTGAGGCAACGACCCAAAAAAATGGGCTGGTTATTATGGTTCAATTTCCGGCGGCGCCTTACTATCCTTTCGTATCAAATGTTGTTGTGTCATAATGGACAAACCCGGTTTCCATGCGTTGCTGAGTCACTGAACCGTGTCCATGTTATTCGTGTTATTATGACTGATTTCCAGAAGAATTAACACTTTCAGCACTATCAATTACGTGCTGTGTGATTGCAGATATCTCCGGCTGAAATAACAGGATGTTGCTTTCATGCTCAGCCACACGAGTCTTGACGGCACCGATGGTCTGACAAATATAAGACTTGCCACACTAGCTCGATGTGCTGTAGATTCCCTCACACGCCGGAGCCAAGTACGGATATTGGCAAGTAATTCCGTGTCCTGCCTATATTTTGCGAGATGTTACCTACATACAGGATGAAGGCCACAGCCTTTTACTGATCTTCTGGCTCCACTGGGGGATTCTTTGTTTATTCCGAAGTGCCCGCCTTACCTAGAGGTCCCCTTGAAGGTAACGCAGAGATGTTAAAATTCCGACGGTGGGTTACCAGCGTCGGAAATTTCCCTCGCTCTGTGGACCAGCGTGTTCCTCTGTGCCAGGTGGTGGAAGCTCTTGGCATATAAGTAGTGGTCGTTGTGTGTGGGTTTTTGGTACACGCTGTGTGAAAGGGTTCCATCTACTATCCTAACTCAGACCTGAAAATGGCGGCAGAGCTCACAGCCAAAACTTGTCTTTTTTTTTTTTTTTTTTTTTTTTTCCCTACACCATCGGGCGGAGATCTCGAATTTCAGTGACACGCCGGGAAAACTTTCATTCACACAGATAGCTAATACGTCATCCAAACCTACAACCGCCGTTTTGCACAGCTTTTAATAGTAGTGACTATGGACTGGGTGTACACATGTCCTAAGAGGAAACTAAGGAAGGAGAGGAATAAGTTAAGAGTATTTCTTTCACCAGCATGACTTTTAACATACAAGAAAGGAATTACGGAGGCACTGGACATCATGTGGGTATTTAAATCATTAAATTTTTTCTGTTGGCATAAAACCATTATTTACACAGATGAATTGAGCTCTTATATTTCTGGAAGAATTTAAGTTAATGTATGGTCGTTTAATTAGAAGAGCTTTATGCTTACAACAATTTAATTATGGGGTGAAATATAGTATGGGAACTCAAAGTAAAGTGTTGGATGCGTCTATATTATAGATTGTACGAAAGGGATGGAAAAGATAACAGGATATTCAAAACTTATTACATCAAACGAGTGGATATTGAAAAGAAGATGATATAAATATGTAAAAGCAGTGCAGAAAGACAAGAAAAAGATGGTCGACTATGGATTGTAAGCGAAAAGTTGAACAAAGACAGCGATCAAAGACCACAAAAAAAATTAATAAATTTTTGAATGAGCCCTAGTTAGCTAAATCGCTGGAGTGCAGAAATTAGAGATGATTGGAAAATATTTTGGTCGGAAAATAGTGTGGATATATTCATCGACTACACACACCAAAGTTTCGGATACTATATTATTAGAAAATGTGTGGCAAAGCTAATGAATGATGTAGTTTCCAAAAATACGAGAAAGTGAGTAGCAGTGAGGTTGGTATATTGCAGCAGAACAAAAATAGCAAAAATGACGAATAAGGGATTAATGAAGAGTATCGTACCAAAAGATCAATGATATTTCACTGCTATAGATCTTTAGGGGCCCTTGCCAAAAGTTATGAGTGGGTTTACTAACATCTTCGTGGTTTTAGAAGTGTTCCTAAAATTTGTGAAGTTTTACCATATTTGGAAGGCGATCAGAAAAGCGTTAGTGGCATAGTTAGAACATAGAAATCGTGGTATGATATGATTATTTCCAAAGTCATGGTTGGTAGACTCGAACAGGTTGAAATAATAAGTTGACTTGTATTTGACCATAAAGGTTTACACTATAAAATTTCAAAAATTTCTCCTTAGTTTAAAGAGGGTGCGATCATCTATTGTTTTAAATTGTCCTTGAATGAGGATGGCCAAACATTCATAAAGTAATCTTTGGTCATCGTGTCCTTAGCAACCTTACTACAGATTCCGGATTATTAAACAGTAAAACAACACCGAAGAAACGAATTCCAGAATAATCACTGAAGTCTGATGTCAATATTAAATAACCTAATAACTCGTGTACAGTGAACACCAACAAAGACCATTAATGAAAGTTGTCAGTAAAATACATAAAAATTTAATATACAGTAGGCTAATGTTTGGTTCAGCAGCAACAATAGCGGAAGTTTTTAATTAAATTGAAATTTAGCCTAGTTTGGAATGACAAATGACATTTTGTTTTCAGCAGAGGCCATGATTAATTATTTTGAGTTTTTGTTGTTTCCTTTCGCAACATATTACTGAAAAATATTTACAAGTATTTTCAGCCGTAAAGGTAAGAATGAAATGGAACAAAAATCAAACTTAATGAAAGGATTCTGACAATTAATTTCTAGCAGTTGCTTAGCTATTAAATTTTGCCCATAATCTCTAATGAGGGACACGTAAAGAGCCTCCTAGAAAAGTGAGCTAATCTGTACACTCGGGCGTCCCCCTGGGCAACAGCATTGCCGGCTAATCTTTCCACCACAAAAGCGTTGCAATCAGTAACTATAAAACAGTGGGTCTTTTTCAAGACCACTGTTAACAGTAATGTCAATCAACATTGAAGGTCTATCAACAATTAAAGAAGAACTACTCAGTGATTTATGCCATACATCTGAATGTTACGTTCTATGTTTACAAGAGACACATAGTGATATCCTTCAGAGAAGACCAAAAATAGGAGGAATGCGTTTTATAGCTGAGAGGTCACACGGTCAGTACGGTAGTGCCATCTTTGTAAAACCAAATCTAGCAGTGATTTCCTCTTATACACAGGATAATGACATTGAAATACTGACTATCGAGTTGAGTAACCGCATAGTCACGTCAATCTACAAGCCACCAAATGCGAATTTCCAATTCAGTCCACCAGCAAATTTCTGCAGTCAGACTTCACGTATTTGTAGCAGCGTCTGGGGATATGAGGATGATGACGAGAATGGGGAAGCTGTACAAAAGTGGATGGAACATCATAAGCCAACTCTTCTTCATGACACTAAACAGCCACATTCTTTTAACAGTGGGAAGCGGGGTTATAACCCTGATATGCTGTTCGTAAGTGGTGCCCTGGCCCCTCAGTGTACCAAAACAGTCTCACAACCAATACCTTACACCCAACATAGACCAATATGCATTCAGGCATTGGCAGCAATCAGACCGTTAAAGATTCGATTCTGATGAAGGTTTAATTTCAAAAAAGCTAATTGGACAGCTTTTAGTGAAAATTTAGATTATATGATTTCAAAAATAGAACCTTTGCCTGAACACTATAATGACATTTTTGAGGCTGTGAAAACATGTTCTCGTCTTTCAATTCCTAGAGGTTGCTGCACAATGTATATTCCAGGCATGAACCTCTCCTGTAGGAATATCTGAGGCTCTTTGAAGAAAACCCTTTTAGCTAGAAAACTGTAGTATCTGGGTTAACACTGTGCTCCGCACTTTCAAAAACTAAGCGAGAACGTGGGAATGAGACCTTGGAAAACATGGACATGTCCAAAAATAGCCGAAAGGCATGACATCTTCTGTAAAGACTAAGCAGTGACCAATGTGTAACCAATACACATGCCAATGTAACACCCAACCAAATAGCACACCAGCTATTACTGAATGGCAAAGGAAGAAGACTCAGAAGAAGAGACAGGACTAAGATAGTAAGACAATCACAAGTAGAAACAAAAGATCTGTCCGCGGAATTTCAAATGAATGAGTTGACGAAAGCTATTAAAATGTGCAAAACTGGTAAAGCAACAGGACGACATAACTGTGGAGCAGTTGCATTGGAATGGCTTTTGTTTCTTTACAACAACTGCCACCGAGGTAAACAGATGCCTAAGATATGGAGAAAGACGAAAGTTATTGCCATATTGAAACCTGGGAAAGACTCTTCTATCACCAAAAACTATCGCCCTATTTCTACAAGGTATTTGAAATGTTGCCGCTTAATCGACTAAGCCCGAAAATCGAACCGAAACTGATTCACCAGCAAGCGGGTTTCAGACCTAACAAAATCTGCAACGCACAAGTCCTAAGCACATTGAGGATGGTTTTGAGATAGGGTTGATCACAACAGTGGCCTTTGTAGACATCTCTACAGCGTACGACACTGTACAGCATAACATCCTGTTGCATAAATTATATCATCTCACAAATGATTTTGAATTTACAGAAATCATCAAATTTTTACTTCAGAACCGAAGGTTTTACGTGGAATTTCAGGGCAAGAAAAGTCGATGGAGAACACAAAAAATGGGCTGCCTCAAGGAAGTGTCCTGACGCTGAGACTATTCAACATTTACACTAATGATCAACACCAGCCGCCATTGACTCGAAGTTTTGTCTATGCAGATGATTTAGCACTAGCAGTACAAGCCAAAGATTTTGAAACAGTGGAGGAGTGTTTAAGTAATGGTTTGCAATCTTTCACCACCTACTAAGAAGACAATCAGTTTAAATCAAATCCATCCAAAACTCAACTATGCGCCTTCCATTTACGAAACAGACATGCGAACAGGAAACTGAAAGTCAGATGGGAGGGCGTAGAACTAGATCACTGTTTCGATCCAAAATATCTCGGAGTTACACTAGATAGCTCCCTCACTTACAAAAAGCACTGCATCAACATAAAAGGTAAAGATTCAGCCCGCAACAATATCCTGCAGAAACTCACACGAAACGTATGGGGTACACATCCCGCAGTGCTCCGAACATCAGTTAGTCTGCTGCAGAATATGCCTGTCCCGTTTGGTACAACTCTGCTTATGCCAAACAAGTAGACATGAAACCTGCAGAATTCTAACGGGTTGCCTCAGAGCCACGCCGATTGAAAAACTACATGTTCAGGCAGGAATCGCTCCCCGTGATATAAGATGGAATGTAGCTGCAATTTCGGAAATAAATAAGACTAATCAAAACGCTGCTCATCCCTTATTCGGGCATCAACTCCCCAGACAAAGGCTGAAATATAGAAAAAGCTTCTTTAGGATGACAGTTGCATTAGATGTTCCTCCATAAGTTGCCCGGCTCAATCTGTGGTGAGCATGACTCATATGAATCAATGGGTACCTACTGTAGAGGCACTACTGTCGCGGGTTCGCGTATTCTATGGTATAGGGTATAGATTTGAAGCCTTTATTCAAACTCATCGTAGTTCCGATTCACTTCCAGTTGTACCAGCGAACCAGATCTCATGCTGCGGCAATGTTATCTTTTGTAACGAAGCATGGAGGTCTCAGGTTGAGCACGCAGCAAGTCTCTGCTACTTTAACACGCCTGTAACTCGGTACATGGCTTACGACCGCATTATGCCATTTTCTTATCGCAGGCTACACCTCACTGAAATTTCAACAGCCTGTATGCCGCAGCAGTTTCGCGACTGTGTGGAAGTGCTTATTACAGGGAACCCACAGCATATATAATAGCTTTGATAAGCTTAGGTCAGCCTGCAAACCTGCAAGTCCCCACTCCTCGCTCTATAACTCCTCTATAACTCCTCCATCTCCACTTAGTCCTAGTGAGCCAATTAATATCACCTTTTATCCCCACCAGAATCCTTAATGAGTTTTCAAGCAGACTAGTGGCCCTCTGCTCTAGAGAGTCCAACATCCACCACGGACTCGACAGGCAGTCCGATTTCCGCCAAGGACTCGTCAGTCTATCTTCCATGGACGCACCGTTCAACACCATCACCTAACAGGTATTTACAGCTTGCTTGATCCACTGCTTGCGCGTTCGTCTTCATAACAGTATGTCCACCACAAGATAGGAATCTAATGCATTCGCCGACAGTCACTCATTTCGATAGGGGTTAATGTGCCTTGCCCTGTAATCAGTCTACCAATGAAATATAGTTAATATATCAACCAATCAGTATAGCACAACATCAGTTATAGTTCACCAATGGAAGATAAATGAATATTAACCAATCAGCATAAAGTATTCTAGTAACAAATAATTCCCTTGATCAATGTAGCCAATAGTTTAACACGTACGCCAATCTGTTTTCAAGTGTAATAAACCAGTAGTTACATTTGCATCTACATCTACATATATACTCTGCAATTCACGAAATTGTGGGTGGCAGAGGGTGCTCGGCACCAAAGCTAATCTCTTTGCTGTGCATTCCAATCCCTAATGGTACGAGGGAATAAAGAATTTATATAAGAATCAGTCTGGCACCTTATTTCTCTAATTTTATATAAGAATCAGTCTGGCACCTTATTTCTCTAATTTTATCTTTCCTGTCCTTCCGACTCAAATAGGTTGGTGGAAGAAGTATTTCACTACACTCAAAAGTGAAAGAGGGAGTACGCATGTTTTCCAATAAGTTTAAACGAAACGTGTGTCGTCTATCTACCAGAGATTCCCAACCTAATCTACTAATCAGTTCTGTGACGCTTTCATAAGGACTGTAGCAAGCGGTCACATATCGAGCGGCTCTTCTCTGTACTTTCTCTATACTTTCGATCAATCCCTTACGAAACGGGTCCCAAATGGCACAACAATAATCCAAATGTGGATGCACAAGAGATTTGTACGCTATCTCCTTTGTTTGTTCTTTACAATTTTTCAAGATTCGACCTATGAATCGCAGCCTAGCATTTGCTCTACCTACTAACGAATTAATGTGTATGTCCCATTTCATGTTCCTTTGTACTGTTACTCCCAAATATTTCATAGAATTGACCATATCAATAACTGAACTGTTTACCTCGTATTTCTGAACAATCGGATTCTTTTTGTTAGTTATGCTCATTGTCTTGCACTTTTTACAATTTAGAGTAAGTTGCCACTCAGCGCACCAAGCCAAAATAACATCCAGATCGCGCTGAATTTCTAAGCAATCGGCCAAATTTCTTACTTCCCTATAAATAACTGCGTCATCAGCAAACAATCTAAAAAGGCTTTTCACTTTGTCTCCGAGATCGTTTATAAAAATTAAGAAAAGAAGTGGTCCTATTACACTTCCTTGAGGTTATTAACATGTATTGATACCATTCCTAAGAGACAAGTCACCTCACCGTAGATAGAGAAGTATGAGAGAGAATATTTATGTAAATGTTTTAGTACTAATCAGTGAGATTATGCAATACTAAGGCTCAGTTATTTCTCGGCAATATGTCTACAGACTACCCTCTAACAGGGGTATGAAACGCCCGAGCCGGACAACCACCGCCTCCCTCTCTCCACTCTGTCGTATTAAGTGTGAAATTAAAAGGTTTCTGCTTGGCCTATCACACCCATGTGACACTACCACCTGGTGACAACCTGACAACCACTACTGGAAGATCTGGAGAGCGCTAAATCAGCTGAGAAGTGGAGTGGGTAGGACCGAAGATAACCTGGCAATATTATCTTGAAGAACCTAATAATGCGCGTGTGTGTGTGGGGGGGGGGGGGCAGAATAGACCATTCAGCATTTATACAACTGCCCGCAGTGCCCATCAACAGCACTCTGCAAGACCTTCTTCGCGCCAGTTACCATGCCATACAAGTAGCTGACTTTTGGTCATCCATTATATGAACTCTTTGGTGTTGATTAAAATCATTTTATTTTTGTTATTGTTATTACTGTTTCTAACAATTTGTAAAGTAGCATTTTTGACACGAAAGAAAAAAAATTCTCTAATTTCTTATAATATTCCTGTCTGCTGTTAGTTTGCGACTGAAGGCTAGCACATAATGTCACTGTTCTCCAGCTTACAGCTATTGAGGTGAGGAGTGATTGAGTGAACTTACCAAACTATATTATAGATAAATCTTCTTCGTTCATCGGCTCAGATATTTCTTATAGTTAATGTGACTATTTTGTCAGGTATACTTATGACATTATAAATAATGGTTACTCTCTGCTCTCAATTCTCGATGGTTGCTAAATACCAGTTAATGGGTGATATTAGGTACTAATTAATCCTAATTTATTCTGTCTCCATGACGGCTACATCATTTATAGTTGAATTCTGTTGGGTTTCTTTCCTTTTTATTCACAGATATTACCTTATATTTGAATCCAAGTAATACACATTTCTATTGCATTTGAATCTCTCACTATTCCAGTGTCCAACATGCAGAGCTTGTCCTGTGTAGCGTCGACTATAGTAATTTATATCGTGGTGAAAGACGAAAATTTAGTAAAAGAAAGGAAGTCCACAAGTTATGGAATGACTGAAAAAATATTAGAAAACAAAAAATATGCTGATGTATCTTTGACCAGGAAACTAAAAATACTCTTCTGAAAATAACAAAACGACCTTTCTTTCTCTTAAGTCTTTACGCATAGACGACGCCGGGATCATTAAGGCAGCCAGAGGAGGGGGACTACGAATTGGAAGGAATTCTACCATGGCCCTATCAAGAGCCATTCCTGCATGCATGTTCCATTTTGGGAAACCATTTAAAACTGGATGGCCGGGCTGTTGTTTGTACCCGCATCTCTCCGTATGGCAGGTCACCCACTACATTGTTCATGGTTTAACCACCAGTGTACGGACAATCCAGATATTATACAATATTTTATGCTTTTATCGCGCGTCATATTAATCAAATATAATAATCCCGACAAATAAAATGGAATAGTTGATTAATCCAGATATTACTGAGGTTCAGAATTTTCAGCAGCCAGTGTTTTAACTATCTCTAACGCTGAAATGCACATCCAAGCGTATTAGTTCTACAGAATTATTAGCGAATGTAGATCAAGTACAATAGTAAAAAATTTGGAATAAAATCGTTTCTGGGACATTAATGGAAAACAGATGGCACATTCTTGACCTCACATGGTGTTTTTAAGTCAACTAAGAAATCCTGTCTTGGGAGGCATTTTCCCTTCCAAAGAAACTCACTCCTGTCACGAGCATTGTGGATGAGACCAGTAGAACGCACCTCTGCCATCCGGTAACGGCGATGCCTGCGAAGCCACCTCTGAACTTGGGCGCCTCCGCCGCCATCACCTCCAGCCATCGCAGGTTGTTCTCCAGATGTCGCTTGACGTTGGGAATGTACAGTGTCTCTCCGAAGGCGCCCTTGAAGGCACTGGCAGCCCACACGCGGGGGAACACAGCCGCGTACTTGTCCCATACCATAACTGGCACAAACCGATACACGTCTTCGGCGTACACCCATACCTGCAACAAAGTTGTAAATAACGATACATAGGTTGTTACCGTTCATATTGATTCAGTAAAGAGGATACAAAAAAGGTTTTGGACAATTTTTAAACACTAGGAATTATTTTTGCAATTAATGAGATACTTTTTTTTTAGCACAGTTAATACTGTCTAAAACCAAAATAATGCGGTAACGGGACCATCATTTAGTGTAACATTTTCACTAGTTTGATGCAATACTCCAATTCTTAGCAACACGAGCAGATGCCTCTGTCTTCACACAAAGTCAATAACCTACCTTTCAAAGTACATACGATAAGTTACAAAAATCATTGGATATGTTCTACTATATTGAGACTACTTATTAAAGCGAAGAGCAGCAATCTGAAGTGACACAACAAGTCGTGGAAAGTCCCCTCAAGGAATATTGAGCCAGGGTTTGTCTACATTTTTTCATTATTTCGAAAGTGTTGCGGGGGCAGGACGTTGATCACCAGCTAATCTTTCCATCACGCCTCGGATACGTTTCATGGGATTCTTGTCTGGCAATCGGTTAAATTGTTAGTTGGAATTGTTCACAATGTTCCTCAAATCAACCGTGAACGATTTGGACTATGAGATGGCGCACTGTAGTTCTGGAAAATTCCGTCGTTGTTTATTGAGATAAATGCCATGAATGGCTGCAAATGGTCTCCAAGAAGATGAACAGAACCATTTCCAGTCAATGGTTTGTTCAGTTTAACCATAGGCTCTAACCCACGCCATGTAAACACAACATGTACTAGGATCGAGCCATAACCAGTTAGCACCTTCCAACAACCTGCGTCCATGGCCTCTGCCACACTCGAACTCCTAAAATCAGAAAATCAGCTCTTTTCAACTGAAATTCTGACCCTTCCGACCAAGCAATTTTTCCCTATTCATCTGTGGTCCAACCCCGGAGAGGCTCACGTCGGTTTTCTGCTGCCTTGTTTTACGAAGACAAATTTCACTGAATTGTTCCCATGAACACATCTATCATACGTCCCACACTGTGTGCTACTGTTCTGTAACACATTGTGCCTGATTGTATTCATTACGTAGAAATGGTAGGCCTCTGCATTGCCGACGGTGGGAGGTAATACATGAACTCATATATTCACGGCACATTCTTCACACGATAGACCAAGGAATGTTGAATTTAGGAACATCTTTTTAAGTCGAATGACCCATGTGTCTAGCGCCATCTACGATTTCTCATTCAAAGACTTAATTCATGTCTTGCAGCCACAATCAAATAAGAAAACTTACCACACGTCTCACGAGTGTACTGATAATAGCCCCGAAATTGCAAAGCACAATTGTAAGTTTCTTCTGCGGTGCACTACCAAATAAGATTCGTGATCGTGAATGTGGTATTCTCCTCTTGAACAGCAGTGAGGTTAATGAAAAAGAATGGGTGGCATATAAGGTTTTATTAGCTTCGACAGTTCTAGTGACTCACAACTATTGCTGGAACTGTTTAAATATTTTTCTGGGAACCACAAACTACAAAATGTAATAAATCACCAGAAAGTTAGTACACACGCATATGGACATAAAATTCGTGTGTGAAAATACATAATGACAGTCTTGTCTGAACTTTTGATTTCTAGTAAACGTTCAGTTATAAGTTGATCAGTTAGATCTGAGCCAAGGATTGTGTGAAATCAGCTTAGTGGACATTCAAACATACAACTCGATTCCCTACAAAGATGGATCAAAAAGTGCATTCCACTACTCGAAGAAAGGGATCTTATGATATTTATGATTCATCATATTATTTGAGTCAGCAAATAAAGGAGCTTGTTATAAAGGCGAACAACAGTTCACAAAAGCAAACTCAATACGCAAAAATTATAGATTTTCAAAGTTGATACCATACATGTAGTGGGTAGTATACATACGATAGCTAGACTGGGACACATGCTACATCTGGATGCGTGGCAGTGCACCAGCCAAGTCGAATAAACAGCGGGACTGCTTGTCCTTTTCTCGAAGAGATTCGGCCCATTTTTCTATCTCAATTTCTTCGGTCTTTGTGATGCTATGTATCTCAAATTTCTAATACCCAAAGATATTATCACACATAGCAATGGTAGGCAAACGTTAAGAAGAAGTAGAGGAATTTTTTTTGTGCCGGTTTATTCAGTTTTGAGTTAATTTCAAGAATATGTTCAGAAAAGTAGGTACTGCAATAAATAAACGCTATTCAAATTTTATTAATAGGTAAAAAACCATTTGTAATATATGAAACGTTGAGATTTAGAACAAACTAGTTATATGCAAAGTTTTAAAGAAAGTGCAAGTAATTTGCTAATTGAAGATAAAAAAACTAAGAAAATGGCGAATTTTTGAAAATCATGTCATTCTAAAACTAAATTATACAAGAGTGAAATAAACTTCTTTGTTTTTGATTTTTGATACACGACTTGTAAAAGTCATTGTCTCTTAGCTTTTTTAGTACTCCCCTTTCTCCTCTTAAAACTAATATTTTCTTGAAACACCTATACCGTCAAAGACTTGTTACATAAGTACTATAAAATTTAAAAAAAAAAAATTATAAATTCTCTTAAATATGTTTCATCAAATAGTTAAGCTCAAATTTCGTATTTTTGTTAGTCAAATAAAGAAAAACCTTTTGCGGATGAAGCATATTGTGAAGAAATGCAAGAAACGAAGGCTCGTACACTACCATCGATTGACTGGGAGAAAAAAAAAAAAAAAAAAATACCGCACATCAAGACAGTCAGGAAAACAAACATCACTACTTATTTCGTTGTAACAAGAAATGACAATCTTCGCGACCTTCTACACAAGAAACAAGAGATTTTTTTTTTCTTCGTATAGCGACAGGAACACGATAACATCAGGTAATTTCATATAAAACACATGTACAGTCTGCTGCTCCACATTGACCTCGCGCTGGCCAATTAATAGAGCGGACGACTCAATGACAGTCACTGCTAGCAAGGACGCTTTCAGGTTGACACGACTCGACGATCCTCGCCGTGTGACGCCAGTGATACCAAGCGTACGAACACCCGCTACTCGTTCAGAAGAACAATGTCATAACTTCTAATACATGAACAACAACATTTCGTTATTTGTGGGTAAAAGTCTAAAGTTATGGATATCTATTCATTCTCACTTTCACTTCTGTTCTATCAAGACCGAAATCATTAAGTACAATCTATACTTATAGCGAAAATCTGGATATTAATTATATTTTGAAAATTTTAATTGGAAGAAGCATTACTAATATATAGAATCCAAAACTGCAACTAAAAAAAAAACAAAAAGAATATCTGTCTGTACCTAGCTTTGAAAGCGCATCACGCTGAAACGGCAGGGTTAATTTGAATAAAACTTGGCATAATAATAACAGATACTATGGATTAACATTTAGAGTACTTTTTATCCACAAAAAAAACAATCATTCGGGAGGAAGAGGTTCGAATCCCCATCCAAACTTGTGTTTTCCATGGGTTTCCCCAAATCAATCCCAAGCGAATGTCGGCAAAGACCGTTTAAAAGGTCATTGCTGAAATCCTTCCAGTCCTTTCCTCGTCTATAATGACCTCAACGTCGACGAGGCGAAAATCCGGAAGCAAAAAGACAAAAATGAAAGAAGCCGTAAAACGGTAAGTTTCCCGTGGTGCTGAAAATTACGGTATGAATGTAGTTTGTAATGCTATATAAGTCCAGTGACGTGCGCAGAGTAATACGCGCGCAGCAAGGTTGTCGAACACCGTCGAGAGTGCAGGCAGGGGCAGCTCAAGGTGACTTAGTGTACCAACCTAAATGTAAGGACTCATAGTTCGTTTTTTGATGCTTACATATGGTTAAGGGAAACAATTTGAAGAAAATCTTGCTATTAGGAGCGTCGAAGTTATATGTCAAGAACTATTAAATTTGGCTTCTAGAAAGATATCTAACCTTAGTAGATAGAAAATGCTAAAGCTAATACTGATTTGGTTCACAAGAAACCAATAATGAACGAATTGGTAGGTTAACTACTCAGTGTCAATGCTCCGCGCAGTATACGTCCATTATACGCGGGTCCCGTTGGCAGCTCTGTATGGACGCAATGCCTCTCCTCAACGTGGGACACATTTGGTAGCTCCAGGTGAGTCAAATGCTTAGGTTCGCACCACAGTCCACACAATGTGAAACGCGCATATCTCCAGTCAGCACAACGCATTGAAGAAATTTAGTCAGCGTGGAAAGCACTTAACTGCTGACAGGTAGCGCAAGGCGAGCCCTGCACCTGCCCCATCGCTTCCCGACGGCGGATCTACATGCGCTGGCCAACACACCCCTACTACGAGATAGACTCAGGACAGCAGCCCACCGGTTCTACCAGAAAGCAGCGACATCACAATGTGAGCTGATCAACAAGATAGGTGACTACGACGCTGACGACTACAGACACCCGAGGCCGAAAGCAATGGTTACATAAGAAATTAAAAAAAAAAAAAAAAAAAAAAAAAAAAAAAACTAGCCAGTAGCCATCTCCAGGTCGCTTATGTATCGGCGATTAGCAACCTCATGACGCTCGCAGGTCCGCTTCACTGTGATTGGCCCAGGCGGCGGTCATCCATCCAAGTGCTCACCACGCTGACCGTCGCTTAACTGCCGGAGCATAGCTGTGGCGGTCATCCATCCAAGTTCTCACCACGCTCAGCGTTGTTTAACTGCAGGAATCTAGCTATTGTGGCACGCAACCAATAGATACCACAGTTAGGAAGTCGTCGAGTCCCAGCCCTGATTGGTCGATTGTAACCCTCTCCCTTGGCTGTCCACACTCCACCGGATCGCCGGCAACCGGGGAACGTGGCCCGCAAAGTATAGATAACCCTGGTTTCCAAGCATTGCTCAGCAAATAACCCATGTCACGGTTAACCAGGTTGTTATGTAACCGTATTTCTATTGCTTCTTTAACCACGGACTCCCAAACGAACGAACATTTTGTCAGCACCTTCACGTTGTCAAAATCCATTCTGTGGCCATTTTCAATTACATGTTGGGCAACAGCACATTTCTCCATCTGAAAAAGCCGAATGTAGCGTTGATGTTCCGCCATGCGGGCCTTGATTGTGCGTACGGTCTGTCCAATGTAAGATTTCCCACATTCACACTGTATACTATACACCCCAGGCGTCTTCAGCCCCAAGTCGTCCTTCACAGAACGTAACAGGTCACGTATTTTGGCAGGAGGACGAAATATGCTCTTAATACCATGTCGATCTAGTATCCTGCCTATTCTCCCGGATATGTTTCCAGCAAATGGGATAAATGCCAGATCTTTATACCATTCTTTAGGTTCCATGTCCTGTTTGTTTGGCGTTTTTTGTAGTGCCCTTTCTATTTGTCGGTTACAATATCCATTTCTCCTGAACGTAATACGGAGATGTTCCAGTTCCGTCGGCACACTGTCAGCATCAGAGATTTCTTTCGCTCTACGCACCAGTGTGTACAATACCGTATTTTTCTGAGCTGGGTGGTGGAAGCTTTCGACACGTAAATAAAGGTCTGTATGAGTAAGTTTCCTATACACACTATGAGAAAGAGTCCCATCAGGTTTTCGCCGAATGAGAATGTCGAAAAAAGGCAAGCTACCATTCTCTTCCAGTTCCACCGTGAAACGTATGTTTGGGTGAATCCAATGAGATGGTCCAGAAATTCGTGTAGACTGCTGATCCCACGGGGATTGGGTGGATACTGCTACGTCGGCACAGGCGAACCTGGAGTATGACAAGACATCAATCAGACAGATTTCCAAATTTAACCGCCTGTCACGATATAAGCGTACGGCAGAGGAACGAAGTTCTAGACACACAATAGTCAACCTAACTGAATTACAGCTGGACGAAGCAACTGAAAAAGTGTTATCCAAAAGGTTAAACTTCGCCCCGACTCCTAAAACGGTCCCAGTTAAAGATATCATCTGCGCAGTTGAATTGGCCACCCGCAAGCTTCCGGGAGATTCGGCCGGGGAACATGCAGGGTTCTGGAGAGAGCCAAACCTCCAAAATCAAATATCACAAAATCTGAACGCATGGCCCTAAGAGTATTACGCCAGAATGATGAAATTGTGGTCTTACCAGCGGACAACGGTCACGGTACTGTCATTACTGCTGAAATGTACGAGACCAAGGTAAGAAAGCTGCTAAATGACACTGCTTACAAGCCGCTCAGTGAAGACCCAACTTCGAAAATGGAAAGAAAGGTAATGGAACTTCTAAAGAAGACGTGTTTTCCATCGGAAGTCGTGAAGGGTCTTCGACCTCGGGCCGCCAGACCACCTAGATTCTATGGTCTGCCAAAAATTCACAAGGAGGAAGTCCCTTTACGATCTATTGTGAGTACCATTAGTTGTCCCACATATGGTCTGGCTAAATACCTAGCTAGTTTGCTTAGCTCCTACGTAGGGAAAGGTCTTCACCATGTTGTGAACTCAACACAATTAGTCAGTGTTCTTCAAAGGATGCACCTGTCGGAGACTGATATTATGGTAAGCTTTGATGTAGTCTCACTTTTTACTAAAGTTCCACTGAGAGACACTTTGCAGCTGCTACGAAATCTCTTTGAATCTAACATTGTTGATCTTTTTCAGCTGGTCCTTACATCCACTTACTTTATCTACGGCGGAGATTTCTATGACCAGACGGATGGTGTGGCAATGGGGTCACCATTGTCTCCTGTTGTGGCCGATCTGTTTATGGAACATTTTGAGAATATAGCAATAGAACGGTCTGTTCTTAAGCTGGCATGTTTCTTCCGTTATGTGGATGATACATTTGTAGTTTGGCTCCATGGGATCAGCAGTGTACACGAATTTTGGACCATCTCAATGGGATTCACCCAAACATACGTTTCACGATGGAACTGGAAGAGAATGGTAGTTTGCCTTTTTTCGACATTCTTATTCGGCGAAAACCTGATGGGATTCTTTCTCATAGTGTGTATAGAAAACCTACTCATACAGACCGTTATTTACGTGCCGAAAGCTTCCACCACCAGGCTCAGAAAAATGCGGTATTGAACACACTGGTGCATAGAGCGAAAGAAATCTCTGATGTTGACAGTCTGCCGACGGAACTGGAACATCTCCGTATTACGTTCAGGAGAAATGGATATTTTAACCGACAAATAGAAAGGGCACTACAAAAAACGAAAACAAACAGGAAATGGAACCTAAAGAATGGTATAAAGATCTGGCATTTATCCCATTTGCTGGTAACATATCCGGGAGAATAGGCAGGATACTAGGTCGACATGGTATTAAGAGCATATTTCGTCCTTCTGCCAAAATACGTGACCTGTTACGTTATGTGAAGGACGACATGAGTCTGAAGACGCCTGGGGTGTATAGTATACAGTGTGAATGTGGAAAATCTTTCATTTGACACACCGTACGCACAATCAAAGCCAGTGTGGCGGAATATCAACGCTACATTCGGCTTTTTCATATGGAGAAATGTGCTGTTGCCCAACATGTAATTGAAAATGGCCACAGAATGGATTTTGACAACGTGAAGGTGCTGACAAAATGTTCGTTCTTTTGGGAGTCCGTGGTTAAAGAAGCAATACAAATACAGTTACATAACAACCTGGTTAACCGTGACATGGGTTATTTGCTGAACAACGCTTAGAAACCAGGGTTATCTTTAATTTGCGGGCCACGTTCCCTGGTTGCCAGCGATCCGGTGAAGTGTGGACAGCCAAGTGAGAGGGACCCAATTGACCAATCAGGGCGGGGACTCAACTACTTCTTAACTGTAGTATCTATTGGTTGCGTGCCACAACAGCTAGATTCCTGCAGTTAAGCAACGCTGAGCGTGGTGAGAACCTGGATGGGTGACTGCCGCCTGGACCGATCACAGTGAAACGGGACTGCGAGCGTCATGAGGTTGCTGAGTGACACCAGTAAACGCCTGGTTTCCATCAAGGCAAGATCGCCGATACATAAGCGACCTGAAGATGGCTACTGAGCTAGTAGCCGAAAGCCTGTCGCTTTATAATAAAATCCGGCTGCAAACCCTAGAAGATTTGTTGTTAACACAGCACTATTTCAGCTTCTGAGATAATCCGAAACGTCCTCACGGCATCAGGAGAGTTTGGAAGCGGCTAGATACTGTTATAACAGTTGGAGACAACACAGCAAAATCTTAGCTTCTGAGATAATCCGAAACGTCCACACAGCATCAGGAGACTGGTGCAAGTGTAAAAGTCCGCAATAGCCAAGCACGCTTTCGATGAAGAGCATAAGATAGAGTTTGATGAAACGGTGGTGCTGGCCAGGGTCTCTTCATTCTGGACTCAGTAATTCGGGAAGCATTGGAAATACAGCTTAACGATAATAACATCTATAGGGATAGCGGACTGTCTTTGAGTGAAGCCTGGAGGCCTATTATTAGGGATCTACGTCTTGAAAAACAGAAATCTTCTCAGAAAGGCCAAATAGATGCTGACTGTCGCCGTGGATAAAATTCGCTAGCACTTACGGCTTCAAGTTAAGCAACGTTCAGCGTGGTGAGTAAGTGGATGGGTGACCTGTTTTGGCTCCATACACAGTCCGCAATATTGTTACCCTCAGTTTGTGGTGAACCGGTAAAGCAACGTTCAGCGTGGTGAGTGCCTGGATGGGTGACCGGTTATGGCTCCATACGCAGTCCGCAATATAGATACGGTACCCTCAGTTTCGGCGCGCTCTTTGGGCGATGCTTGACATCTCACGAGCATTTGATTCCGTATGGCACTCGGGCCTCCTACTTAAGCTATATGAGCAGGGTATCCCGGGACCATACGTGAAATTAATAAGATCATATCTGACAGATCGCACTTTCAGTGTTCGAGTCGACAGAGCCTTCTCAAGTGTAAGAATAGTGAAAGCCGGTGTTCCCCAAGGCTCAGTTCTGGGCCCGACTTTATACTCATTATATACTGCTGATGTCCCCACATCCAATGGTGTTTTGGTCGCAACATACGCAGACGATACCGCTTACCTCGCAGCCAGCCGCAGCAAAATTTTAGCCATTCGTCGTCTTCAGGAAGTCCTCCAGGTAACGGAGAGCTGGGCCCGGAGATGGAGAATTGATATTAACCCAGCCAAGACACAGGCAATAATCATCAGCAAAAGACTTGGGCCCCGTCGGCAACGTCAACCGGACCCCGTTCTTCACCTTCATGGTAACGACATACCCTGGTCAGCTACTGCACGCTATCTAGGAGTGTTGCTAGACAGGAGACTCACCTGGCAAGCCCATATTAATGACATCCGCAGGAAAGCAAGCATGAGGCTTCACAGCCTATACTCGCTGCTTAACAAAAACAATAATCTAGCCCCAAGTACTGGCATTAAGATATACACCACCCTTGTAAGACCAATTATAGAGTACGCCTGTCCAGTGTGGGCATACGCTGCTGACAGCCATATACTCAGATTACAAACAATACAAAACAGGGCACTGAAGAGAGCTCTACATCTTCCAACCAGTTTTCCAACCTATGCACTCCATGAAGCCACTGGAGTTCCATATCTTCACGACAGGTTCAAACAACTAGCCGAAGCTTTCTACAAAAGTACACATAGAAGCAAAAACCCTGAAGTCCACAATATCGGTCGCTATGATACAACAATTGATCGTCATAAGAGACCATTAAATTTAATCAAATAATATACACCACCGTGAAGCCACTCCAACAGTGAAGATTTGCACCATCCATATACTTTTGGAGGCAATGTCTTCGGACAATATCCTCCACCTCCACCTGCCCTCTAAGAAAAGGCAGTAATTGGTGCTGTGCTGCTGCTGCTCTTTGGGCGTCCCGGCAACCTTCGATACACGACCTTAGAATTTTCGGCGTCAGCTAAGCATTCCGAGTTGATATCTCGTAGCGAACGGACGTGTTTATCGAGCGCTCAAGATAGAATAACAAGCTTGTCTTACGTGTGACGGACTTGATTCAGGAAACTTGGTACAGGAAACTTCGCGCGGCAATAATCTACATCTAACTGCCCTCCTAGCTGTTAGGGAAATTTGTGTCTCAGGGACTAACCACTGGGTAGTATCCCGCGGGCGCTGATGTTTACGGTTGCTCTTATCGCCGGGAATCCTAACGGTGACAACGAGGCATAAGAGCTAGACCCCCACCGTAGGCATGTCAGGGGTAAGGAGAGAATAACAATCCAAAGGCGAAGGACAAAACAGTGAGGTGATGGAAGAAGAGAACGACCACACAACACAAGAACCGAACGAACAGTCAAATAAACAAGCATTTATATTTACTGGAAAACAATTTTGCATAGGACAAGAAGGCGATGTTCCGTAAGAAGGATTCAACTTTACAACAGTGTATGACAGAAGACGACGGGCACAAAATAAACAAAGAGAGGTACAAGAAATCCCACAAAACTCTCGAGAGAAGATCAAGTTGGACACAGATTTGCAGTTTTATCAGACCACTCCGAAGAAAGCGATGGAGACCAAGAGGAGCATATGGACGATGCGTCACCATCAGGACAAGAAGAAGAAACAGAAGAACAAAGACCCCCCCCCCACTTCCAAGGATACCACCAATTGTTACATACCAAATAGGGAACTTCCTAGCACTAAACCAGAAGATAAAAGGCTTCATTAAAGGAGAACTCAAAGTGATCTTCCGCGGAGACAGCCTAAAGTACCATGTAGATACCATGGAAGATTATGAAATGGTGAAAAGTTTCTTCTTGAGAGAGAAAAAAAATTTCTATACTGACCAGACCCCAGTTGACAGAACTGTAATCAACTCCAGTGGATATAATCAAAACTGAATTTGTTAATTATGGCTTCGACATACAAATGGTACACCAATTTAAAAAGAGAGATCCAGATACAAGGGATCTAATTCCACTTTCTACCTATTGCGTAACCCTAAACCCCGGAGAAAAGTACGAGGAAATATACCACATGAGAGGAATACTATATACTAGAGTAAGTGTGGAGAGCTACAAATCCAGATTGGGACCAAGTCAGTGCCATCGATGTCAGAGACTGGGGCACACCGCAAATTATTGTCAAACGCCCAGTCGATGTGTAAAATGCGCGGGACGGCAAGCTACAAAAAATTGCAAAATGAGCCATCAGGAGAAGGAAAAATGTGTAAATTGTGACGGGGATCACCCAGCCTCGTGGAAGAGATGCCAGGCATACCAGGCCCTTTTGAGACCAACCAAAGCAAAGGTCCAAAATGAGGACAAATCAAAGGATACAAGAAATACAAGAATTCAGGAGAAGCAAAATGGTATCCGTGACAGCGTCACAAAGCAGTCAGAAGACAAAATCAAATGGAACGTGGAACCAGGAAGAAGTTATGCAGATAAGGCGAAAACAAACCAACAAAAATAAAACTTGCAGAAGTACCGAGAAGAGAAACGAAGAGGCAGATGAAGTCAAAGACAAAAAGGAAATACCTTTATGGAGGATCTCAGTGAAATGGAAGACATCCTTGGAAATATGAGTTTTAAAAAGACAATCTCGATGTTTTTGACAACACTAAAAGAAATAAAAGAAGCAACGAGTGTCTGGGGCAAAATCGTTGCATTAATCAAAGGATTAAGCGAAATGATGGATTAATGGCTAACATCAAGGGGAAACTACTTGATACCAATGTATATATTTTCAACGCAAATGGTATAATAAGTAAGAAAAACGAAATCATTGACTTTTTAAAGCGGAAGAATGTGGACTCATCTAAAAACAACACATAATTTTCGAATACCAAACATGAAAATTTACAGAAAGGATAGAGAGAGACAAAGGGGAGGCGGCACGGCAATCCTGATAAAATCAACCCTCACACACCAACCAAAAACTTTGCTGGAACTTTAGAACATGGAAGCCAGTGCAGTGAGCATCAATACAACAGATGGAGAAGTAACATTTATCGCCGCATACGTCAGCCGTGGGAAACAACTAACAGAGAATGACTTAAATAGTGCCATGTCAATATCTGGGAGGGTCATACTGGGTGGTGATCTAAATGCTAAACACCCGGCTTGGAATAGTAGAGTCACAAACGGGAAGGGTCAAAGATTAATGGAAATATTCGAAACACTAAATCTAACAGTTATGGGCTCAGAAGAACCGACTCACATTCCTACATCCGCATGACAACAACCAGATGGACTAGATATAATGGTAGCAAAAAATATAAGACGAACTATACATCTAGAAGCCATAAATGATCTATCATCAGATCACAATCCAGTTTTGCTACAAATCAGGAACTGGGCAAGCAATCAGGAAAATCCGAAAATTCTTAGACAGACGGACTGGGATAGATACATTAATTTAATTCAACAAAATATCTGTCCCACCATGGAATTAAATAATAAGCTGCAGATAGATAAAGCAATAGATACTCTAACAAAAAGTATTAAAAAAACGGATAAACAGGCCTCAGTCATAACGGTAATGGAGACGAAAATGGAAGAACAAGGGTCAGCACTTATAGAATTTTTTTTTATCTGCTTAACGTCTCTCTAACAGCGAGGTCTTTAGAGACGGGAAAGGATGGGGGGCAAGGAATGGGAAGGAATTCAGCCATGACTTTTTAAAGGAAGCATTTTTCCATTTGCCTGGAGTGATTTGGGAAGCCATGGAAAACCCAAATCTGGATGCCCGGACGGGGACTCAAACCGCCGTCCTCTCGAAAGCTTATAGAAGAACTGAAGTACCTTAAGAACCAACACCGGAAGCGCTGGCATATATTAAGGGATCCAGCGGACAAAAGGGAAATGAACAGGTAGGCCAGGGAGATTAGGAAACGAATACAGGAAAGAAGAACTGAACAATTGGAGAACAAAATGTCCCGTCTGACCCTCCAACACCGTGACGCATGGAGCCTAGTGCGAGCACTTAAAGAACCAAAACCAGGCAACCAAGCTATCATGGGTCCGAATGGAGTGGTCTTTGACTCATTGAGCCAGGCAGAAATTTTAGCAGACCACTTCGAAGCACAACATGCAACACCAGAAGTGCAACTAACTATGGCCCAACAACGGGAAGAAGAAGAAACCAAGAAAATTGCCGAAGATATTAGAAGATCAGTGGATCTGGTAGACCCCGAATTAACTTGTCCAGCGGAAATAAAAACAATCATAAGACGGCTTAGCGCTAACAAATCACCTGGGGACGACCAAATCTCCAACATGCATATCAAAAAGCTGCCTAGCAAAGGAATTGTTCTAATAACAAGGATAATTAATAATTGCATGTTACTTCGTTATTTTCCAACGGCTTGGAAAACGGCAAAGATCATAGCCATACCCAAACCAGAAAAAGGAAGCTGAGATCCAACAAACTATAGACCAATTAGCCTTCTCAGCAGTCTGTCCAAAGTATATGAAAGGGTACTCAAAACAAGAATCACAAGGCAATTAGAAGACAATCAGACAATACGCCCCTAGCAATTTGGAATTAGGAACAAACTTTCAGCAACACTACAGTTACACAGGATGACGGAGCTCATTAGCAAAGGTTTCAATACTTCCAATTCAACAGCTGTCGTATTTTTAGACATTCAGAATGTTTATGATAAGGTGTGGCATGATATACTGTTAAGAAAACTAAAAGAGGAAACGCAGATAAGCTTCTTCTACACAAAAATCATTGCAGACTACCTAACAAATCGATTTTTTACGTATCCGTTAAAGATCGACTAAACGGAAAATGACAGCGGGAGTGCCTCAAGGGTCAGTAATATCTCCACCAGCATTCAAAGTTTACGTGAATAAATTTCCATCCATACCAGGCACCACTGTTGCACAATTTGCTGATGATACAGCGGGAATAAGTTCAGGCCGACGAATTAGATCAATCATCCACAGGATTCAAAGACAACTAAGAGAGATGGAAGACTGGTGTGTCCAAACCAAGGTGTGTATAAATGCCAACAAGAGTGCGGCTGTGTTTTTCACGAAGAAAAGGAGGAAACCAGAGAAGCAATTACAACTAGCAGGTCATGAGATTCCTTGGAAGGAGAAGCATAAATACCTAGGAGTGACACTGGATTCAAAACTTCTATACAACCACCATATTACTGACAAGTGCCACAAAACCCTCGGAATACTTATGAACCTGTATCCGATTTTGTACAGTAGAGATTTATTAACAGACACCAAATTACGACTATATAAAACCATAATTCGACCTACGTTACTATCTGGCTGTGAGGTATGGGGTACAGCAAACCACACCCACATTCAAAAAATGCAAAGGAACCAAAATAGAAGTTTACACATGATTTTACAAGCCAACAGATGTACCAACAAAGACCACCTTCATGAATGGACGAATGTACCTAAAATACACACAGCGACATTCCAGCATGCTGAGAGCTTCCACATGAATATTGACTAAAACAGAGATAATGTAAAAAGCTTACGAAATGTTGGTAATTATATGCCAAAAAGATGGTACTGATATAAAGTCCCTTTAAGCATAGTGTTCCAACCTGAATAAAATAAAGATTATTATGTAACCCCATTATTCAACCTGTATAAAATAAAATACAATATCTAACAGCATTATCTTGTATACACACCTAGGAGGTTTTCCCCTTATTATGGGTTTTTCCCTCCAAAGAGCACAACAAAGAGAACAAACGAAAAACACCTAACACACAGAGGCAAAGCTGTCAAAGACAGCGAGGCATGGAGAGAAAAAAAGCAGTATTCAAGCTTCTGAGATAATGCGACACGTCCACACAGCATCAGGAGAGTTTGGAAGCGGCTAGATACTGTTATTACAGTTGCAAACAACACAACAGATTTTTAGCTTCTGGAAGCCGCTAGACACTGTTATAACAGTTGGAGACAACGCAGCAGTATTTTAGTTTCTGAGATAATCCTAAATGTCCACACAGCATCAGGAGAGTTTAGGAGCGGCAAGATACTACAAGGGATGAACAAATAAAAAGGTACGAAACGACACGGTGGGTACAAATGTAAACTTTATTCAAAATATACACCATAGGCCTGAGTACAACGATCCCTGTGATGAACAAGCAGGGATTCCTTGTTACCAGAATTCCTGTGGCCGTGACGAGACCCAGTACTTCGAGTACGTCGTACGAGTTGAAGCGCTTCCCTTACAGGTGTTTCTTCAGTGGACCAAACACATGGAAATCGAAGTGCGACATGACCGGACTGAAGGGCGGATGGTCCAACGACTCCCCCTTGAACTTGGCCAGTTCCATGTGTGTGACTCTGGAGACGTGTGGACGCGCGTTATCATGTAGCAGAACCACACCCTCCGTGAGCAGCTCAAGTCTTTTGGGTCTTGATGGACCTGCGTAGGCGTTGGAGTGTCTCACAGTACACAGCGGAGTTAATGGTTTTTCTGTGCTCGAGGGATCCTGTCCTCATACGGACTGTCGCATCATTTGGACGCCGCTTTTGATAAAAGCCTCTGCTCTCTACCGTGCATGCTCCGATCCCAGTCAGAGACTCCAATCGCATCCCAAGATGTCTCGCTACGTTCTCCCATGGCAGAATATGCAAATATTTAACAGTTAGGTTTTTACATCGTTTCATACCTTTTCATTTGATCACCCCTTGTACTATAACAGTTGGAGACAACACAGCAGTATTTTAGCTTCTGAGATAATCCGCAACGTCCTCACAGCATCAGGAGAGTTTGGAAGCGGCTAGATCGTATTATAACAGTTAGAGACAACACAGCAGTATTTTAGCTTCTGAGATAATGCGAATCGTCAACACAGCATCAAGAGTGTTTGGAAGCTGCTAGATACTGTTATAAGAGCTGGAGACAACACAGCAGTATTTTAGCTTCTGAGATAATTTCCTAAATGCCGAGGGAAACACAAGAAAAAAGTGAGTTTCGCTTAAATAACGATAGTCTTCGCCATTAATTAGAAATAATGTCAATTTTATCTGAATATTCAGTTGTGTTGGTGTGCTGCCGTGAATTGAAAAAGACAGGTGTAAATTTTCTTACTTTTCTAATAATAATTACGCCGTGCTCATTGTCAAACGCTTTTTTGGAGAAAAGAATCGAATAGTCTATGCTGGTTAGGTAGTAAAGTGCGTTTAGATATAAATATTCTGTAAACTGATAAATCGACTCCATACAGCGTGAGCAAATCCGGGTACTGTGCTGGTGTAAAATAAGAGAAAGATATTGTGTTGTCATCTTACGACGAATCTTCGTAAAATTATAATTCATTTTATACTGATTGCATGACGTGTATAATTTGTGAAGAAGAAAGAACTGCATTTCCACATGATCGAGCAAATTAAAGTTAATGGATATATTCGCAAACATCTGTGTAAGAAATGCTCAGGGACAACCTTCGTTTCTGTACGTAAATAGATTCACACCGACGCGCTCCTTTTCTTTTTAACTGCAAATTCTATTGCAAAATATTCGCCTTTATTGCTCAAATAAAAATAGTTTCCTTCAACAGACGATTCATAATTTCCTCAGATACGTTTAGATCCTTTCGAGTCTGTTGTAGTGACGTCCAGTACGCTCATTCAGGAGGATCCATATCAGATTTCCGGTGTGGTCATCAAACTGCAGTTTTCCCTAGATGTGCGGAACCACAAGCGATTAATTTTTTATGGTTCATTCATACAAGCAGTATCGACTACCACCCCACTTACAGAAAATAAACTGTCATCGATTAATCTGTAAACCTTAAAGTCCTATGATACATAAAGTGGCTTGCACAAAATTAGAATGTCTTCGCCTTCCGTCAGTAACGTCAAGCTACTTTCTGGTAATCTCCAGTGAGATAATTTACTGTCATCGGTAGTTGGCAAAGGGTGTTTCTGTATTTATGTACTGTACATCATGTAGGCACTTGCTGGGGACACAGGACACGTCCCAACACTTGTCGTTTATATTAATAATAAATCTGTTTCATTGTTTAGGCACATATTTTTGTTTATGTTCGCTCAAGGGCTGAAGCAGAAAGTTGACTCCACGGCGTGCGGCTCTCTCTGTAATATTCTGGAACTTTCTTTAGTGCCTATATAAAGCGAACGGCGGAGACGAGTTTCGAAAAGTTTAGTTTCTGAATTGCAAATTCATTGAATGATAAATTCGCTGGAGCATTTGTTTATGTTCGCACTAGTATTTTTGGATCGCCCGATGTCTATGTGTGTTTACGTTATTGCGAAGTGAAGCTTTCAAAAAATAAACATAAGTGAAAATTGATTCCTGCGACTTGTTTTTTGAATGACTCAAATACCTAACGTGGCTTCTGCGACAAGACAAGAAATCGTAATTAAAACAAATACGTATCAACAGCCTATCTCGTTTCATTACTTAATCATCTTCGTCAATGGAATCAGATACATGTTTGAGTATTATGCCTAGCCAATCCAAACTTCTTTCTTTCGCAGGAGTGTAAAGTGGATACACCAGCACTCTATTGTCCTGTAAAATACAGGTCCTACCAAATTAGCTCGGCTATTTAATCAAGAACGAATCAAAGTCATTGCGGGAGCACCAATGATACTTGTCATAGTCTTTGTCAATAATCATAAATCCATGTTTACTCTCATTCCAGCAATTTTCGACTCGTTTACCGGAATATCTGTGGTGTAGCAGTTGTCATACAGTATATCTCCTTGAGGTTAATTATGTCTTGCTAAAAGATCAAGATAGTTTCGCTTTGTTTCTTAAGAAATGTAAGATTATCCGTTCATGCGTCTGGTACACGTACAAGGAATTAATTACGCTTTGTCTACCCATATAGAATTACTCTCTTATATTGATTTGCTATTCACACAAGCACTGAATTTTGTAAAACTTCAGAGGGCGGTGAAAGGTTTATTTTGGGACATACAGGTTTATTGTGAAAGAAATTAGGATTTTAATTTGAAGGAATATTCCATGAAGTTATTTGGCAGCGGGCAAGCAGCTGAGACACAATAAATAGGTTATACAGCAGTTATTCGTCTTACGATTTATTCGGTTGAGGTAGATCTCAGCTGGCCGCTGAGTACTAGGTTCATCGACAGACTTGACTTGATAAATGCAATATTTAAGTAACTCAAAAAATATAATAGATGCAGCGCAGATCAAGACGGAAGATAGATACGACAAAAAGACAAGAAGTGTAGTTGTAATCCCGGAGGTCAGTAATCTCCCGTCCAATTTCTCTATATATTAACGCCCACAAAATAAAGCGATCGTGACAGAGGAGGAGCACTTTGAGTATTGATAAATGTCAAGTACTGAATTTCTTTAACGGATTTCAGTTTTCTTCGTAGAAATTGATACTTTGGCTGACAGTTACTTGGAAAATAAGCGCAGATTTTGAAAAATAAGTCCACTGAGGTGTTTCATCAGGGGTTCTCCCACAGTTTTATAGTCCGCATGTTATTGCCGTCGCTGTCTCAGCGAACAGAGGTCTATTCTTCAATTGCATTTGGTGTTATCAGTAACAGCCTCAGAATTCTCGGGTAATATTGCACGCTGTTTGACGAACCTCTTATTGATAAGGTTTGGTAGTTGCGTCGGCTTATATACAGTGCAGAGGCGCATACATGTGAAGTCAGTCGATAACAATTCCTCCTACGAGGAAGAAGAGTCGTGAATTCCGAAACAAGACGATCAACAAAATATCATTTGACGCAAACGAAATAATAAAACAGTTTTGTCGACAAGGCACCAAACTCGAAAACCATAATAAAACCTTGGCCATGCAGAATCCACATAATGCGCCTTGTATATGCCCAGGATGTAGACGGACGCGAAGCAGATTGTACAACAGCGGCTTCAAGAAGCATTAAGGCAAAAGACGTTAGCTTTGGTCAGAGCACTGCAGTGTTTATAGTCAACGGATACTATGTGCGTTATGTCAATACTGGACGCAGTCACTAAAATGAAGAAATGGAAGAAGAGTGGTATCCTCCCTTCAATATAAAAATTCACGGTCGCTGGAGATCTTCAAGGAGTCGTCTCAAGCATTGTCTGAGCTGTTAAAACGTCTGCTAAAGATAAAAAGGATGATAATGAGCGATTGACATTTGAAGATATACACAAATATATAAAACGATTCCACATTTCAGCAGTGTATTTGGGGGATGAGCCAGAATATGGAGACATGAATTTTAATAATAATTTGGGAGGATACAGATTCTAATCCTCGTCTGACCATCCATATTTGGGGTTTCCAAGGGTTTTCCAAATCACTCCACGTGAATACTGGTGAATGCTGGTATTTATTGATATTATTGTAGTCAGTGCCGGATCCAGGATTTTGGTTTGGGGGTGGGGCTCGAGCGGACTTTGGTTTGAGGGGTGGGGCTTGAGTGGATGTTGGTTTGGGGGGCCTGAGGGGATTTCGTTTAGTTGTGCGGGAGGCTTGAGTCGGGCAGGGTTGGGCTTGATAGCCATGCCGCCCTTAAAACATCAGTAGAGCTAAGAAAAAGGTCTGCACATCTCCAAAATTACGATGTCGGGGGTGAACCCAGATACTTTTGGGGGGAGAGGCCTGAGCCCCCGTAGTCCCCCCCCCCTCCCCTTCGGAATCCCAAACAAAGAATAACGCAGAAAATTCCATGCTTTATTAAGTAATTAGCATTTAACCCCCATAGATATGAAGTCGCAATGTTGTAAAGCACATAAGGTAATTGTGATCAGAAACTACTAACAATTTGTAGAAAAAAACGGTAAGTTAAGAACTCTCTGCTTCTAACCCAGATTCTCAATGAACTTTCTTTACTTATACCAGTTATATAAGAATTTATGTTTGTCCTAAGATAGTTACCTGGTTGTAAATTTTTGAGTGACAAAGGAGGTCCATGACATTATTAATAAGTGTATGTACTGTACCACATCCCCGAGATTGTTCTCACATGGGATCAAAGTGAACGTATCTATCTATATAGGTGTAATACTTAGGTCTATGCGATTTCCTCTCATGTTTTTACATAGTATTTTTATTTTCCTCGACGACGGTGCATAATTATTATAGTCCACCTACAGAATTAGAGAAGTAATTCCATCAATAAGTTATTTGTTTCTGAAAGGTGATGTTAGTTCTATTGTAAAATAGTTATTTTTGAAACATGTGTGCAGTTTGACAAAAGACAGACGACATAATTTCGACGCATCTAAAAATCCTAGTAGCTACCTTTCATTAGGGGAGGCCGCCAGCTGTAAAATTCACATTCGGTTGATACTTTGTGAAATAAAAAACTAATAGCCAGAGGTGTAATGCGCTTCTTCGCCGATGTCGAGAAAATCGGCATTGATACATTCCGTTGCGTTCGAATGCTTCCTACGTTAAGAAACTGTTATGGCGAGTATAGGCGCAACGAGCAAACTCGCTGCCTCATAAGGCAGGCGTCGCCAGATCGAATATCGCTACCGGCAACATATCATGTCAGGTATTTTTTTGTCACAAGTCTGTATCTACCTTCATACTTAACCGAAATCAATTAATGAGGTGTCATTTTAAAGCTTATAGTCTTTTCTTTGGTCACATCATATTTTAAGAAATGAGGTTTTCGGAATTCCACCCTTAAAGGGCGAAAATGTCAATATTTCCAAAATGCTGTTTTCTGTGTTACGAGTCATTTATCTCCCTGGATACCTGTCTGAAATCGTTTAATGAAGTATCATTTTAAGGATTAAGATCTCCGCTTTAGTGACGTCATATATCAAGATAGTAATTTTTCGGATATCAACCCTTAAAGGGCAAAAGTATCAATATTTTTTCAATTCGTTTATATGACACGAGCCATTTATCTCCCTTAATATCTAACCGATAAACATAAACGAGGTATCATATTAACGAATAAGGCCTCCGCCGTGGTAACATTATATTTTAAGAAAGGAATTTTTCGTAATTCGACCCTTAAAGGGGAAAAATGTTAATTTTTCTTAAATGCGTTTTTTGTATCTCGAGCCACTTATCACCTTGGATATCTAACCAAAATCGATAAATGAAAGAGGATTATAAGGAGTAATGTCTCAACTTTGTGAAATCATGTTTTAAGAAAGAATGTTTTTTGGAATTCAACCCTTAAAGGGAAAAAGTATAAATTTTTCTATAACGCATTTTTGTGTCACGAGCGATTTATCTCACTTGATATCTAACCGATATAGATAAATGAGATATAATATTAAATACTAAGGTCTCCGCCGTGGTAACATTATATTTTAAGAAAGGAATTTTTCGTAATTCGACCCTTAAAGGGTGAAAGTATCAATATTTTTGGAATGAGTTTTTGTGTCATGAGCGATTTATCTCCCTTCATATCTAACCGATATAGATAAATGAGATATAATATTAAAGACTAAAGTCTCCGCCGTGGTAACTTTTTATTTTAAGAAAGGAACTTTTCGTGCTTCGGCCCTTAATGGGCGAAAATATTAATTTCTCTAAAATGCGTTTTTTTGTGTCTTGAGCCACTTATCTCCTTCGATATCTATCCAAAATTGAGAAATCAAGAAAGATTATGAGGAATAATGTCTCAGCTTTGGTGACATATTTTAAGAATGAAGTTTTAGGAATTCAACCCTTAAAGGGAAAAAGTATAAATAGTTCTACAACTCATTTTTGTGTCACGAGCTATTTATCTCTCTTGATATCTAACCGATATAGATAAATGAGATATCATATTAAATACTAAGGTTTCCGCCATGGTAACATTATATTCTAAGAAAGGAATTTTTCGTAATTAGACCCTTAAAGGGAAAAATGTCAATATTTCTAAAATACGTTTTTTTGTGTTTCGAGCCATTTATCTCCCTGGATTCCTAAACAAAATCGATAAATGAAGTAGGAGTATGAAGAGTAATGACTCAGCTTTGGTGACATCATATTCAACCTCACTGTTCATCGCATTTTATTCGCGAAATTTTCGCATAGGTCGTCTAGTCTATTATTAGCCTATTGTTATTATGTGGTGATGAGATGCTTCAAGTTTGTAAAATGTTACCAAAGTGCACTATGAAGGTCATTCCTCCAAATTTCACTCCTCTTGATCAGTTTTGTGACGTGTAATTTCACCAGCTTATTTAATCGAGGAATACCGTGAGATCAGTCCCAGACAAGACTGTATAAAAATCTAATCGATCGACCAACACCAGTTTCCTTCTCTGATTTTATCCGATGTTATAAGATATGTGTGGTGTTTATTACACCTGACGTACCACAGAATATGCCTGCAAAGTTTTAAACTTCATTGGTGAATATAAATCGATAATATCCTTCCAGTACTAAGCATACTACATCAGACAGATATGAGCTCTATAACAAAACTTTATTATTTTATCCAAGCGATTATACCAAAATTGTTAAGACATCTTATGATGAAGTTTATCGGTTCTGACTATAATTTTGTCTTTAACATTACTTACGTGGGCCTAATCAGCGAAGAGAGTAGAACAATTTCTTCTGATAGTAGGTGGTCTGAATAGCATTTTGAATCAGTAACTGCTACGCAAACTAGTTTTATCCTATCGAAACTCTGGCTTGCGTTTCTAAGTTAAAAGTTAACCATGGAAGCTGCACACCTTTTCATGAAATCGTTGAATTTTTACCAGTTCTGTTGGCACTGACATTTTGGATGTCCACTTCCAAGTATATTTGTCAGTAATTTTGTGTATGCCTTGGTCAATAAAATCCATATTATGGTTTTCAGAGGATTAACGAAATCATTTCAGCCTAAAAGAGGACTAGTTCATATTTAAATGCCGTGGCCGGATTCCTTTCCAATCGTTGGGGGATAATCTTTTCTGTGACATTTCAAAATACACTTAAAGACTCGATTTATAAAAAATAAACCAAGAAAGAATTTGCCTTAGTTTATTCTTTTTTTTTTTTTTTTTTTTTTTTTTTTTTTTTTTTTTTTGTAACTGCTTTACGTCTTTTTTTAACATCGAGGTCTTTAGAGACGGGAAAGGATGGGGGGCAAGGAATGGTATGGAATTCGGCCATGGCCTTTTGAAGGAAGCATCCCGGCATTTGCCTGGAGTGATTTGGGGAAACCATGGAAAACCCAAATCTGGATGCCCGGACGGGGATTCGAACCGCCGTCCTCCCGAATGCGAGGGGAGAGCGCTAACCGTTACACCGCCCCGCTCGGTCTTAGTTTATCGATACATGTACCGTCTCCGTTCTTTTAGCTTCTCCGCTGGTGATGAAGTGAAATTAGTGATCTACATACAGTCAACACAAGACGAACGTAACAGTTCATGAAAGTCGTTTATGTTTGTGGCTGGAATCAAACCGTCTACGCCAGGAACTACCCGAACGCTGGTCACCATGCTTCCGGGTCGGAAGTGGCACCCACGACGCCTACAGTGGCAGCGGCTGAGAACTACCCAGACGGCAGCAGAGGGGATCCTTATTTCCAGATTCCAGTGCGTTTCTCCGAACTTTAAGTCGCATAATAGATGATCGGTATAACGCCTTCCTTTCTTTTCACCCTAGGGTTTGTTCAAAAATAACGTTTTGTTTGAAAACGGTAACTTTTTATGTTCTGTTGGACACTAATTTCTCTTAAATGTTTTAAAAAACTAAAATGAAGTGTATTCAGTGTCTGCACAACTCTTTTATTAACGAAATATACAAGTGACAACACCACATATAGGGTATAGGAAGGGAGCAAATATAGCGATGAGCGATTCAGATCGTTCGTATATATGTGAGCATGGTAGTACAAATTCGTACTTAAAATTTGCTCAGAATCCGGAAAAAAAACCCAGCAAAGTTGTATCAATAATGTAATCTGGAAGGTTCCGCACGCGAATGTATGTGACAGAGAAAAACCTCCTTTGTCTAAAACTGTTGATAGTGGGAAGACGCATTACATCAATGGCTGAGACATGGAGTTAATCATGTCACATCATTTGCTCCGTGGTTGATAATTAACAGGCATTTCCTTCATTCGACTGTCGATAATGGCGATTCCAACCAGAATACAAAGCACTCGACCATCTAGATCAGGGATGGCCAACCCGCGGCCCGCGGGCAGCTTGTGGCCCGCGGTAGGTCATTTTGTGGCCCGCGGAGCTGGATCATTAATTCATTATATACGTAAGCTTTGACTTTCAATGGTGATATCTACAAGAAGTTAAGCTGATATTCAACCAAGATCATCGCTCGACTGATCTTGCGGGGATGGACAGTGCGGGTGTACAACCGAGCCTTATCACGGCTTATGTTCCTGTAACTTTCAGTGCGTTAGTGGTTCGCCTGACATTCTCGGATCGCTTTCGTCTGTTAGCCTATTGCAGTTAATGTTTCCACCCATAGATGGAAGTACGTTCTTTGCTTTGATTGTTGTATTTGAGGATGGATGGAGCTCCAGAAATGGTTGGAAAACATGAAGGTTAGTAAAACTGATTGAAAATGAAGCTTGCAAACTTATTAAATTTTCATTGCATTATTCATCAAGAGAATTAATGTGCCAAGTCTTTAAAAATGGGTCATGTTATGAGCGTGGTTATCAAAATAGTGAACTTCATTAGATCTAAGGCGTTGAACCACCGTCAATTCCAAGAATTCCTCAAGCATTTGCATTCTGACTATAATGACCTTACACTTTTCACTGAAGTAAGATGGTTGTCCGTGCAAAAATGTTTTAAAAAATGTTTGATGTGAAGGAAGAGATACAATCATCATATGCCAGAAATTTGAAAAGTATCCAAGAGTTTGAAGACGTGGCTTGTGTTTGTGACTTCGCGTTTCTAGTCGACATATTACTAGCCATTTAAATGACCAGAACATTCGTCTGCAATGCAAAGTCCAATTGGTTAATAATATGTTTGATATTGTTGCCGCGTTTCAAATGAAACTTAGGCTTTGGGGCCAACAGTTGAAAAATAAAAATTTCACTAATTTTTCCAAGCTATCATTGCAAGCAGACGTGACACAGGCGTTGGCGATTAAGTACAGTTCATTAATATCAAAATTGAACCTTGAGTTTTAAAACCGATTCAAGTTTTCAAAAAACATCATATTCTTTTATCTGCATTTTCAACGCCATTCTCCGTTGATATTAATTCATTGCCAGTAAATTTGCAAATGGAATATTGTGAATTGTAGTGTGACGCACAGCTTAAGGAGAAATTCCACCAGGTTGGTTTGGAAGAATATCTGGACAAGGAGAAATGTCCTGCATTTTACAAACATGCTTTGCGGATGATTTCGCTATATGGAAACACTTATGTGGGTGAAGAGCTTTTCAGCCGGATGATCAAGTCACAACACAGAACACGAATCACTGATGTTCATTTGGAGAACTTTATGCGATATCAATATTGATGCCCTTAGTTCTGCCAAACAATGTCAAAAGTCGCATTAAGATAATTGTGTATTTAATACTTCATTAAATATCCATATTTCATTTTAAGTGTTTTTTTTACTTCATAAAAATATTAAAGTACTTTTTCCAAGAAAGTAACGCATGCTGCCCGGCAGAGAGTTCTAATTCCAAAATTTGGCCCAGCTGCTGAAAAGGTTGGCCACCTATGATCTAGATATTAGTGATGGGCTGGCTCACCATGGGCTCGACCAGGTCTCCGATGCGCGCCTCGTCCAGACTCTGCGGCGACAGGTGGCGCAACATGTCGTCCCAGATGAGCGGCGTCACGGAGGGGTACTTGTGCCGCACCAGCGCCGCCACGCGCGACACGTGGGTCAGGAAGAGCGTGTCCCGCATCTGCGTCCGGCAGCGCGGGCACTCGCCCATCTGGAACACCTCGTCGCACCCGATGTGCAGGTACCTGGCGCCCTGGTGCGTCTTCATCACCTGCAAAGCGAACATCTTCCAAACTGGCCACGACATTACATTTTTTTTTAACAGAATCTTTTAGATAAATGCTGGATCGGATGTCAATCTCTGCCTCGTAAATTACAAATTTCAAACCGAAGATATACTTATCATCCACAACCTAAGTTACACATTTCAAAGACTCTCGGCTTAGGATTAATCGCTCCAGACCTGACAAGTCTGGTTCTAGTCGAGGTGGGGATTCCAACTCTATGCATTCTCAACCAAAAGGCTTCATTAACTGAGATATTAATAACTACACAGAAGCTTAGTATTCCCCTACAGCCAAGAAAAGGGTACAGACGTGCTGCCATTTTGTCAGTGTCGTATTTGAACCATGAAGATTTATTTTATAATAATCACAGAATTTAATAAAAGTAATATTCGACGCAGTTAAGGACAGCCAAGCCAGGTTGTAAGCGCTAACTCAGAGTGGACTTGTTATTCACGAAACCTGCTGAGGTGCTGAGTCAATCACCAGCACCGATTTGAACTGACTAATGACGTCAATGGAGCAGACCTCCGAAGTAAAGACATATTTCTTGCTTTCAGTCCGCGAGTCGCTTTCATCGAATCATTATAAGTAATTAACAGCTAGACCAACTCTGTTAAGCTTCAGTCTGTACACCATGTAGGCCTTCGTAACATCATGGGGCCAGGCATTTCGTCTAGCCATACAGTGTCCATTCAACCAATCATTAATTCTTCAGTCTATTATCAATTAGATGTAGCAGCATCGTACATAAGCGTAGCCGGACAGATTTTTGGAGGTCATATTATCAACTATATTGTCTACAGTCTTCACTGATCTTTAAATGGGATTCTGTAAACTGTTAGCCACCTGTTATCATTTATCAGGATAGATTGTTAACTAGCCAATTAACACTTCCTTATCCTGGGTTGCTGAACCTATTAATCAGCTGGTGTAAAACTAATCCTGACTTAACATCATCATTAGTAGCCCACTAGACTGGAAAGAAGAGCTTCGTATCAAGATACCAGAGATTTATTCAGCTACACAAACGCCACGAGGTTAGTAAACTCTCCTCTAGATTTCCACCACATCAGACGTCCACAGATCAACTATTAGGCTACTCTTTCAGTTCTGTCACTTAGTCAGGACTCTTACAATTTCCCCCACTCGCTTAACACAGGCAGTCGGCAGAACAACAGGCCGTATGATCCTCCAAGCCGAGACACCATTGCAGCAACGGGCCGCGCCAGGTACGCAGTCAGATCGAAATACTGCGAGAAGCAGGGTTAGAAAAACAAAAGAAACGCGATAGCGCAATGCAATCACCAGGCATGGTCGGCTACAGCAAAGTTCAGTAGCGTAGTGCAGATAGGTCTTGTATCAAATGGCTATGAATAAAAACTCATCCCTTCTGATCGACAGACACTAAACGTGATTTTCGCTGTCGAAAACGGCTGCTTCTGTCTAAATTACTAGAACAACAGATACTAATGAACATTCGGACCGGAAATCGAACCATCCATCTTCGCATGACAGTGCCAACCGTTAAAAACTCAGCCACCACGCTCGAAATTTAAATTGGCGTATATATTAAAAAACTCTAGAAGGCTGAAACTCTCCACATAGTATATGACTGAAAATGTAACGTTACATTTTGCTTCCAGTACAAGATACCAACTGAAATTGTTGTGTGAATATGTGTGTGTAATCAAGCATACTATAATTTATACTTTACATACTATGATTTCATACTTTTTAACCGACTTCAAAAAAAGGAGGAGGTTCTCAATTCGTCTGTATTTTTTTGTATGTATGTTCAGCGATATCTTCGCCAATTTTGAACCGATTTAAATGAAATTTTTTTGTGGATAGGGTATACCTCCAAAGTGGTCCCATATGAATTTCATTGAGAAACCACCCCTTCTACCCCCTTCCACGCTCTAATATTTATACAAATCAACATTTTTTATTCGATCTCTATGAAACTTTGGACATATATAGCCAAAAATAAAGGGAAAAATACTATCAACTTTTGGTTTAAAAAAACTGAATCCCTCTCCCCCTATACACCCCCTTAATTTTTACCAATTTTCTTTATTCAAAGCTACAGTCGACACTATTTAACTGATCTCCATTAAAGTTAGCAGTTACATGTAGTTTTTCATGGAGAAGGTTTCTGACAAAAAAATAAAAATAAAAAACCACCCCTCTCCCCTTTACACCCCTTAATTTTATAGAAAACTACATTTCTTATCTCATTTTTATTGAACTTTGCCCATGTGTACTCTAAATCAAAGAGAAAAATCCTGTCAACATTTGGTTTGCCAAAGCTCAACCCCTCTCCCTCCTTCAACCCCATTAACTTTTGTCAATGTTCTTTATAAAAAGCTACAGTTGCGATCGATTGACCGATTACGATGAAAGTTGGTGCTTATATGTATTTTTTCACGAAGAAGGTGTATGACCAAAAGATCTAAAAACAACCCACAATTTTTATCTGGTTAGGCAGAACTCAGCAAATTTTTACTATAAAACAAAGAGAAAAATAATGTCAACTCTTGGTTTGCAAAAACTGAAACCCTCTCCCCGTTTCCACCCCCTTGATTTTTGTCAATTTCTTTCTAGAAAGCTACAGTTGACACCATTTGACCTATCTTTATGAAAGTTGGCGCATATATATGTAATTTGTTATGGATAAGATTTCTGACCAAAAAATCAAAAAAACTACCCTAGCTCCCTTCCCTTAATATTTGTACAAAACCCGCATTTTAATCTGATTCGGTGAGACTTTGCATGTGTATACTTTAAAACAAATAGGAAAAGAAAAATACAGTCCACATAACTTTCACAAAAACGCAAACCCTATCCCCCTTTCTACCCCTTTAATTACTGTCAATGTTTTTTTATATAAAGCTACCAATTCACCCTGATTTTGAAGGAAGTATGCACATGTATACTGTAAAACAAACAGAAAAATACTGTCTACATTTGGTTTTGAGAGTCCAAACTCCACTCCTTCCTTTCCATCCTTTAATCTACAGTTTCTATCCGATTCTGAAGGAAATTTGCACATGTATACTTTAAAACATACAGAATAATTGTGTTTTAATTAGGTTGCAGAAGCCCAACCCCTCTTCCCATCTGCCCCCACCCCTCCTATTTTCCAATGTTCTTTATAGATACCCACAGTTTTATTAGATTTCCATGGAACACTGCACATGTATACTTTAAAACAAAGAGAAAAAATACTGCCCATACTAGCTTTACAAAAATCAAACTACTCTTCGTCTCCACACCAGTTAATTGTTTTTTATACATACCTAGTTTTATCTGGTATCAGTAGAAATTTACACACTTATACTTTAAATCAATCGGAAAAGGCAGTCCACATTTGGTATACAAAAGTCCAATCCCTCTTCCCCTTTACCCTCACCCCTTTTAATTTCCAATGTTCTTCACAAAAATCCAGTTTTAAATCCAATCATAATCAATTAAGGTATTTTTAAGTCGTGGCATAATATTTATAAAATAAATGTCATAATGTCTCAATATGTACTTCAGATTTCAACTTGGATCCCATGCTTTCACGTTGTGGAAACCAATTAAAAATCCACATTTTCTGTGTGATGCCGGAGCAAACAGATATATTCCAGAGAAAGATTTCTGTATGTGGTATGTATTAATGCCCAGATGTTACATGTTTCGGTTATCGACCAGCAGCTTTAACAGATGTTATGATTCGCTCGAAACATAGCCTGGACCAAAATGTAAACTGACATTCCTTAACAAAACACCCAATTCACCTCGTTCTGGAAGTTGTTGGGGTATTTAAAGACAGAATTCTTCTTTGAAAGCAATTACTTTAACCTTTGAGCTACCAGGAAGTTCCCAAAATGGGAACTGCTGTGGCATATTTAAAATATAAAACAAAACATAATACCACTAAAAATTTCAAAATTTCAAAATAAAATAATTGTTTAAAAAACCATAAAAACTGCCTTCAAAAAAAGCACTAAAAATTTTAAAATAAATTTATACCTTGCTTAGGAAAAAGTAAATCTAAATGGACAATATTTTACATTACTGTCATTGAAATTTTTACATTAATTAGTTATTTTTGGAGTCGGTGCCTGCGAAAGCAAGAAAAACAAAAAGATAAAAACAATAAAGAATAACAATAATACACAAAAAGTCATTTTACTGCTTACCTACAATTAATGCTAGAAACATGTTTCAACAAAACTGAAACATACAGATGATACGCCGATATTATACTAACCGTAAAGCGTTTACTGTAAGATGCAGCCTATCAACTGACAATGTAGCACCAGAGATATGCCTGGCTGACCAATAAGGCCGATCCACAGATTAAAATACAATTAATTTGTTTCCCTAAGCTGTCTCACGCAATAACACTATCTGCCTCACGACATGCTGTAAAATATTGGGAATTTTTGTTCATACTCCCCGTTTCACCTCTAACACCAAAAGAAGTTCAGTAATTCGATCTTCATGATGTGACAGCTGGCACCGACTCCAAAAATAACTAATTAATGTAAAAAATTTCAATGACAGTAATATAAAATATTGTCCATTTAGATTTAATTTTTCCTAAGCAAGGTATAAAGTTATTTTAAAATTTTTAGTGCTTTTTTTTTAAGGCGGTTTTTATGTTTTTTTAAACAATTATTTTATCATATTATGCCTCATACTTTTTATATTATACCTCATACTTTTTATATTATAATTTTATACTTTTCATATATTTCATACTATGACTTTAATCTTTTTATACTATTCCTCATACTTTTAATACTATGATTCTTACATTTCATACTTTTAACAGTATGCCCTATACATTTTAACCGACTTAAAAAAAAGAGGTTCTCAATTCATTTGTAATATATATATATATATATATATATTTTATGTTCAGCGATATCTTCGCCAATTTTGAACAGATTTAAATGAAATTTTTATAGTGGATAGGATTTACCTCCAAAGTGGTCCCACATGAATTTTATTGAGAAACTACTCTTCTACTCCTTTACATCCCTTAATTTTTATACAAACACATATTTCTTACCAGATTTCAATAGAACTTTGGACATGTATAGTCAAAAATGAAGAGAAAAATACTGTAAACGTTTGGTTTGAAAAAAAAAACAGAACCCCTCTGCCCCTATCCACCCCCTTAGGTTTTGTCAATGTTCCTTACACAAAGCTACAGTTGACAACATTTAACTGATCTCCATTAAAGTTGGATTATAGATGTAATGTTTCATGGAGAAGGTTTCTGTCCAAAAATATTAATAAAAAACTACTCCCTCTCCTTCTTTACACACCCTAATTTTATACAATCCTACATTTATTATCTGATTTTGATTGAACTTTGCACATGTATACTTTAAAATAAAAAAAATCCTGTCAAAATTTGATCTGCCAAAGATCAACCCCTCTCGCTCCTTCCACCGCCTTAATTTTTGTCAACATTCTTTATAAAAATCTACTGTTGACACCATTTGACCGACAACCATAGGAGTTGGCACTTATATGTATTTTTTCACAAAGAAGAATTCTGACCAAATAATCTAAAAACCACACCTATCCCCATTAAAATGTTTAATTTTTATACAAACCCATAGTTTCCATCCAGTGTAGATACAACTTAGCACACTTAACTATTAAACAAAGAGAAATATAATTTCAACCTCTGGTTTGCAAAAACTGAACTCATCTCCCTGCTTCTACCCCCTCGATTTTTGTCAAGTTTCTTTTAAAAGCTACAATCGACACCATTTGAACGATCTTTATAAAAGTTGGCATATACATGTAATTTTTTTATGGAGAAGATTTCTGACAAAAAAATATCCAAAAACTACCCTACTTCCCCTCTTACACCCCTTAATTTTTGTATAAACCCACATTTTAATCCGATTTCGGTGGTACTTCCCATACATATACATTAAAACAAAGAGAAAAAGAAAAATACTGTCCACATAACTTTTACAAAAACCCAAACCCCATATCTCTTTCTACCCCCTTTAATTGCATTCAATGTGCTACAGTTTCTTCCTGATTTTGAAGGAAGTATGCACATCTATACTTCAAAACAAACAGAAAAATACTGTCTATATTTGGTTTAGAGAAGCCAAACCCCTCTCCCCCGTCCATCCTCTTAATCTACACAAAGCACAGTTTCTATCTGATTCTGGAGGAACTTTTGCACACGTATACTTTATAACATCAATGTGTTTAAATTTGGTTGCAGAAGCCCAACCCCTCTTCCCTTCCACCCCCATCCCTCCTGATTTCTAATGTTCTTTATAGATGCCACCGTTTTTATCATATTACGAAACATAATATCTACATTCTGTAAACAAAACCCAATCGCTCACATCCTGACCCCATTTAATTTTTATCTGATATCATTAGAAATTTACACACATATAATTTAAATCAAACAGTAAAGACTACATTTGGCATACAAATGCCCAATCCCTCTTCCCTTTACTCACCCCTTTTAATTTCCAACATTCTTTACATCAATCCACAGTTTTAAATCCTATCAAAATCAGTTAAGCTATTTTTAAGTCATGGCAGAATATTCATAAAATAAATGTGTCCTAATGTCTCAACATGTACCTCAGATTTCATCTTGGACCCTTAGTTTTCACGTTGTTAAAAACCAATTGAAAATCTATATTTTCTGTGTGATGCTGGAACAAAAAGATATATTCCGAGATAGATTTCTGTATGTAGTATGTATTAATGCCCAGATGTTACATGTTTCGATAATTGAGCAGCAGCTTTAACATATGTTATGATTAGGTCAAAACACAATTTGGACCAAAATGTAAACTAAAATTTCTTATTACAGCATCCAATTCACCCCGTTCTGGAGGTTGCTTGGGCATATAAAGACTGAGCTACCAAGAAGTTTGTAAAATGAGAGCTACTGTAACATTTTTAAAATAAAAAACAAACTATAAGAACATTAAAAATTTATTAATATAATAATTGTTCAAATAATAAAACTACCTTCAAAACAAGTGCATTAAAAATTTAAAATAACTTTATACTTATAACTTTTAACTTAGAAGAAATTAAATCAAAATGGACAATATTTTATATTACTGTTATTGAAATTTTTATTTCATCAGTTATTTTTGGAGTCGGTACCAGCCAAACCAGGAAAAGATAAAAACAATAATGAATGACAATAAACATAAAAAAAATCCTGTTACTACTTACCTACAATTAATGCTAGAAACATGTTTCAACAAAACTGAAACATACAGATGATACGCCGATATGATACTAGCTGTAAAGCGTTTTCTGTTTGATGCAGCCTACCAACTGACACTGTAGTGCCAGTGATATGCCTAACGACCAACAAGGTCGAGCTACTGTCTAATTTGTTTCCCTAAACTGTCTTCTGATTACATGCTGTAAAATATTCGGATTTCTCGATCCTATTCCCTGTGTCACCTCGAACACCAAATGAAGTTCAGTAATTCATTCTTCGGGATGTGACAGCTGGCACTGACTATAAAAATAACTGATTAATGTAAAAATTTCAATAACAGTAATGTATAATAATAATGTCCATTTCGATTTACTTTCTTCTAAGCATGGTATAAATTTATTTTAAAATTATTAGTGTGTGTGTTTTTGTTTTGTTTTTTTTAAGCCGTTTATCATGTTTTTAAAACAATTATTTTTATACTTTAATTTCATACTTTTCATACTATGATTTAATACTTTTCATACTATGATTTAATACTTTCATACTACGATTCTTACATTTCATACTTTTAATACTATGTGACCTTAAACCAGCTGCGCTCCTGGCTGAGGACTAAAAGTTCAGTTATCAGAACTTCAGTAAGGCACTTCAAGCCGTATCTGTCTAATTCAAATTTTATACCCTCAACCAGAGATATTTCCTCCACCTAACAATCATAAAAAAAACCTTAAAGTTTTAATAGATTTAGGCTTGTTCCTTCTAACGTGCAACTTTCCGAAAAATTCTAAGAAACAAGAAAATGACTTTGACGTTAGAAACTTCCCATTTTACACTTACAACTGCTCACCACAATTCGTAACCCAAAATGACGTAAAAAATCTACCGTTATCACTTACAACTGCTCTGATTTCCATAAGCAACAATGAGCTTCGAGGACTGACTACTAAGTTCGGCAATATCTCTGAAATCATCCTGTCGGTTCACCCCAGAGTATGATTTTGTTATTTCACTTCAGTTTTCTTATGATACTTGGTTTAGGTTCAGGCTCTCCAGAGTGTCTGAAGTGAAGCCATATGACACTTTGATAGTGATTCGGATGTTAAGCCTGGAGGTATCTTTCGGAACAGTAGGTCTGAATGGGCCGGCACCTGGTTTCACTCTCACCCTTCTTCGACTCTCATTGTGTATAATATAAATAAAAAATAATGTTGTTGTTGTTTTTGTTGCATTAGGGCGCGTCGACAGCGAGGTCATTAGTGACCTAACAATGACCAGCTAATACTTTGGCTAGAAAGTATACTAAAATACTGTCTGCATGGTAGACTGTAAAGGGGTCGGCCATACAGACAGCAAATAAAATAATTCACAAAAATCAAACGTGGCTTAAAAAGACCAAAGACCAAAGATCGTACAACACCTGGATGGCTGTAAAGGGCCAAACAGGTTCACAAAAACATTAAAAACACTACATGTCTCGCTTGCTGTATAGTGGCCAGCGAGACAGGAATTATAACAATATAAAAAATAAAAACAATGCACATGGATGGGTGGCTGTAAAGAAGCCAACCATCCATCTTAAAACTTGGCTGATCTGCCTAAAATTTTAAGCAATAGACTGGCCATAACACAAAATTTTAAAACACTAGCCACACTGCTGGTATCATTGTTTAAAATGAGGGACAGATAGTTGGCCAGGCCAACGTCTGCCTTCAAGTCTAAAAACAATACACAAGCAATTAAAATGTGGCGCACCAGAGGTACACCACAGACATCACATTCCGGTGGGTCCTCCCGGTGGAGAAGAAAGCTGTGTGTCAGAGGACAGTGTCCTATACCGAGGCGAGTAAGGAGAACCTCCTCCCTCCTTGCCCACTGGAAGAAGCTGCTCCATGGCTGAACGGTCGGTTTGACCAGCTGGAGCTTATTATGCTCTACCTCTAGCCACTTCTTCTGCCAAATGTCAAAAACAAATCTTTTCCCCACCGAGGCAAGGTCAGACTGTGGGACCGGATCAAAGTCAGCTCTGACCTTGTTGCAGGCTAACTTGGCAGCTTCATCAGCTGCCTCATTCCCCCTGATTCCCACATGGCCCGATACCTAGCAGAATAATACCTCCTTTCCACAAGATTGGACGGAAAGGAGGGCATCCTGGATGTCCTGGACTAGACGGTCTGATGGGTACATATTTAGTAAGGCTTGAATATTTCCTATAACGACTTACCATCATATGCTGGAGCGACTTTAATAGGGCGTAGCACTCAGCAGTAAAAACGCTGCACCTGCCATACAGCTTGTATGTTAATTTGCTCGAGGGAACACTACAGAGCAACCTACTCCATTAGTCTGCTTAGAACCACCCATTTATACCGGGGTAAAATCGTAATGCTGGTTTAAAATATCTCTAAAAATTCCCCTAAAAACATTGTCAGCGGTAAACAGCTTGTTATACCTTGACAATGCTAAAATTGTTCTGGGCATTTTCAAAAGCCAGGGAGGAGATTTACTCCAACCCTGGTGATAAAAAGAGGGCAGGACAAAGCCATACTCCTCTAAAACAGGCTTTGTATGGAAGCTAAATGGTTTGGTTGGTCTTAGGTGGTTGATATATAACTGTTCATAGTTTGGATGAATTACTACATCATACAGGTGTTGTGGCAATTTGCAAGTAGTGTCGCACCATGAGGAGATGCTGGTGGGTGGAAAGAGGCAGCTCGCCTGACTCAGCACAGATGTTGACTATTGGACTGGTGCAGTAGGCACCCATGGCAAGCCGTATTCCTGCATGGTTGATACTACCTAAAATATGCAAATAACTGTCCTGTGCCAAACCATATACTATACAATCATATTCAAGCCAAGACCGCACAAAGGCTCTATAGAATTGTAGCAGGCAGGAGCGGTCAGCACCCCATGGCCTGCCACAAAGGCACTTTAAAATGTTGAGTGCTTTTTAGGGCTCTGGCTTTCACATCTTTTAGATGTGGTAGCCAACTTAACCTGCTATCAAATACGAGGCCCGGAAAATTAACACTTTGACTAAAACTCAAAACGGTGTTCCTCATGGTAAGGTGAGGTTCTGGTAAAAGGCTACGAGATCGAGTAAAAAGTACGCACTGGGTTTTCTCAGCAGAAAATCAAAAACCAGTACGTGCTGACCATTCATCCAGCCTGTTAGGCACGAGCTGCTGCTGCCATTCAGCACTTCGTAGGTTAGGCGATGCACAAAAAATTAAAAAATCATCAACATATAAGGAGTATCTTATCGGACTTCTTATTACTGTTGAGATGCTGTTTAACGCAATTGTGAAAAGAATAACACTTAAAATTGAGCCCTGAGGAACACCATTTTCCTGGATAAAACATCTGACACTTTCGTACCAACTCGGAACCGGAAGCAATGTTCAGATAAAAATGACTGTATCAAACGGGCTAGATGTCCCCTGAAACCCCATTCATGGAGATGTTTTAAAATATCATACCGCCAGGTAGTATCGTAGGCCTTGTTGATTTCAAAAAACACGCCAAAAAGATGTTGGTTGCGAATAAAGGCATCCTGTATCGCCGCTTCCTGTAGGATCAGGTTGTTCAAGGTGGAGCGGAACTTCCTAAATCCACACTGAAAGCAACTCAATAGGTTTCACGATTCGAGACACCAGTCAAGCTGACGGTTGACTATTCGCTCTAGTGCCTTCCCCATGCAGCTTGTTAAGGCATCGTTTTGTCCTTCCCTGGTTTTAAAATGAGTATTAGTGTTGCTTCTTTCCACAAGTCGGGGAAGTGTCCTCCGGTCCATATATTGTTAAAAATACCTAGAAGGTACTCTTTAGCACCTCAGCATCTGGTACTGGAACAAGTCAGCTCCTGGTGCTGTGTCCTTGGTACCGTTTAGGGCGGACTCAAGCTCCCAAAAAGTAAAAGGAGAATTATACGCCTGAAAATCCGGCGAGTCGAAGCTTAGAATATGTCTTTCGGTAGCAGTTCTTCATTGCTGAAACCGAGGTTCCAGCCTGGCAAACAAAGTGATAGCAGCGAAGTACTCTGCCATCAGCTGTGCAATGCTTCGCTCGTCGGTGACTTCACGCCCCTGACCCAATATTCCAGATACTGGCGATCGAAAGTACAGTCCAGATATACGGCAGATTGACTCCCATACTTTTGTTGATGAAGTAGAACAGTTAATGGTACTCACAAAGGTCTGCAATGACCTTCTCTTGCTCTCCTTAACCACTCGACACACCTTAGCTCTAGCAACTCTGAACTCCGCGAGGTTGTCAAGTGTCGGGTGCAACCTGAAACGGCGCAAGTCCCGTCTGTGGCCCTGAATGACGGAACGACATTCATCGCTCCACCAAGGGACAGATGTTCTGCGCAGCGCTCCTGAGTTGCTAGGTATGGAAATATCAGCCGACCAGTGGATCACTTTGGAGTAGTGTTTCACCTTTACATCAATGTTCTCACACTGGTGAAGAGTGACTGAACGCCGATACAGCTGCCAATCAACTCTGCTGACATTCCATTTGTGATTAATAGTTCTTCCTCCCCGCTCGAGCTCCACGTGCAGACGGATCGGGTAGTGGTCGCTTCCAAGAAGGTCACAATCCACTTTCCAGCACACGGAGTCCGCTACTGAAGGAGAGCAAAGAGTGATATCAATGGCAGTGAATGTACCAGTAGCAGTACTGAAGTGCGTCATTTGGCCGGTATTAAGGACGCATACATCCTCCCACTCCAATATTCTATAGATTTCCCAACATCTGGAGCAATCGGTGGTCGACCCCAGAGCGCACTGTGCGCGTAAATGTTTCCTAGCAGGAGAAAAGGCCGGGAAATTTGCCACAATAAATCAACCAGTTGACCGAAATCAACTGGTGACACCAGCGATAGATGTAACGATCATACTGCCATTTGTACCGGTCCATAATTTTTTGCAGCTACTGCCAGTAAGTTAGAGGTGCGAGCAACAGGTTCGGAGTAAACTGTGTTCCGTACAAACACAGCCACTCCCCCCTTCGCTCGATCACCCTCGGTATCATCCTTCGGTAAATATCATAGCCTCTTAGCACAGGTTGGTGTGTTGGTCTGAAATGTGTCTCTTTGAGACAGAGACACAAAGTACCAGACTGTGCTAAGAGTTGTAATTCCTCTTTGTAAGCCATAAAACCGTTGATGTTCCACTGGAGTATGGGGGCCATTCTACCAATTTAATTTCACCCGCCCCGGTTCGGGTGAGTCTTAGGTCTCTGTCTGCTGAGGAACGGGACCAGTCTCGTCCACCAGCATTGCAGTTTCCTCTGGGTCCGAAAGAGTCAGACCTCTCCGACTCAGTGTCTTCATTAACTACTTCCTCGCCATCTTTACCAGGTGTTCTGGGAGGGGACGAAGAGGGAGATTCAACGAACTGAGTCGGGTCCATCAGACTAAACTTCAGACCCCATATCTTTCGATCGCCTCCAGTAATGTTGGTAGCAGTTGGTAGTGCTATGTCTTTCTTGGCACGTGGTGGTATTGGAGGTGCCACTAATTTCACTGCTACTGATGGTGGGTCCTGTTTTACTGCTGCTGGTGTGATCGAGGTCACAGACGTGTTGCTACCGACGTCTGCGGTCTTAGGCGTTATGACCTTAGCAGGTTTAGCACCACATTTACACTGACAAGAGCACATCGTGCTTGTGCCCATGTCTGCAATGGATGTCTGGGTAGCAACACTGTTTCCGGATGGAGCTAAAGCCATATTAGCAAAACTAGTTGCAAAAACGGGGGCAGCAAGTAACTTGGTCTTCTTCTTAGCTTCTCCGTAAGGAATCCGCTCTTTGGTCTTCAGCTCCCGTATCGTGCGCTCTTCAAGATACACTTGACACTCCCTACTCCATGAAGGGTTCGACCCGGTGCAGTTAACGCACACTGGAGCCAGCGTGCAACAAACACCTGGCTCGTGTGCACCCTTGCCATTTCCGCACTTGCCACAAGTGGGGTTGCTCTTACATAATGCCGTCGTATGCCCGAACCTCTGGCACTGGAAGCACCACATTGGATCTGGGTCATACAGACGGACTTTCAGGTTTAGGTATCCGGCCTTGATATTCTTGGGCAATACTGGAGTGTCAAACGTCAGAACGAAGGTGGCAGTCTTTTCAAGACTGTCATTTACCTTCGTGTGCTCTTACATACCTCGATCACTTTCTGAGATTTCCCTCCGTTAAGAACCTCATCTGTCGCTAGGACCATGATATCCCGGCAGGTGATAATGCCTTTGTTACTATTTAGCATTTTACGGCGAACTCCCCGAGCTTCTTACAACTAAGCAGTTTGGTTGCTTGTTTACTGGTAGATGTTTCCAGCAGCAGGGTCAGTTTTTACAGAATTTAGGCTACCAACAAAACACTCTAGACATATAGGAGGATAACACCTTTTCAAATGTTCCTTCTATTCTTTCCATTATGGCAAAAGCATTCTCTAACGAACAGGCTTTTCTGTTACATTCTCCGTCAGAAGCGGGGGGCTATCAACCCTCACCCACTTCTTAGAACTGGGTGTATTTATATTAGCCAGTGGCACACCCCTAACGCAGGGTTTTTTTTATTGGTTTTAGTGAAGGTCTGAATTTTGGTCCCACAAGTATAACTAATATATGGGGAAATGCTAATAAAACAGGGGTGTGCAGGTGCCCCCGAAGTTGCACGCTAGCGAGTGATCTCCCTCATAACACATTTACCTCCTCAGAACGCGTCTGACCTTGAGGTTGAGGTTTGTTTTTTTTTTTTTAATAGAAGTTTGTTCCGCCCTCGCGATCCGGGTGATGAAGCCAAGATCCCCGTTCTCATAGGCATACAACGTTCTACTGCCACGCCCTACAGGGGTCATTGAAACATGGTACGAGTTTACGGTGAGGGCTCACAAGTTTCCTGCTCAGGCACCGCGGGTTCGCCAAACCCATACCTGGCACTTGCGTACCAGGCCCCTGTGGGGAAAAGGAAATAACGCTGTAGGCTGAACATATGCACTATTATTACTCTGTGTACCATTCATGCACATTTACAAATGTGTCCTGCGTCATATAAGTGTTCGCGGTGATGGCTATTTGGGTTTCATAGCAAACTCAGCATATATGGAATATCGTTAGTTCATCGGTGGCCGAACCCTTCTGGGATACACAGAATAAAAAAGCCATACAAATTAGTATTATTGTTATATGTTCACATATCACAAAAAAGTTAACTGACTGAATTCTACTAAACTATCCTGGATGAAGATGTTAAGCCTGGCATTATCTTTTGGAAGAGTAGGCCTGACTGGGCCTGCAGCAGGTTCTAACCTCTCCCTTCTTTGCTTTGCCAAATTGCTTCCCACTTTATTAAACCAAAGTGGTTTTGAACCGTTTACCACACTATATGAATATATTTTATTTTGTGTATAATTACTATTTTAAGACCACTGAACACAAATAAACGGTCATGTAATTGAGCAATTTTTATCCAGCCCATACAGTGTCGATATCTCTGCAAACTGAAGCCGGGTTGGTTCAAATAAGGGGTGGAGGGCGGTAAACCGGTCTAGAAACGCAGGTGGCTAATTAGCATAATCGGTGTCCACGACAGCACGGGCAACCCGCTGGCCTTGAGGGCGTCCCTGTGGAGGGGATAAAGCAATCTACATAAACGACAACTATTAAATACACATGTAATAGGCCGGCTGACAGGTAATAGCCTCATTTATTATGCAGTTGACAGAAATTTTAATTTAAAGGCAGCCATTAATATCCGGCCGACAGGTAACAGACCGTTTATTATCCGGGTGACAGAAATTTTAATTAAATAGCAGCCGTTAATTCCCGTTAATGGTCCTGCAAGTGACGGCGAGATCATCTGATTGGGAAAGAAACACTGTTTAATACTACTGTGGTCAGAGAGTAGCGGCACATATGGTAGGAAGACAAGGTGGATTAGGTATGGCTCCAATGGAAAGGAGAAGTGTTTTTTTTATTTTTATTTGTACGGTATGTAGGGAGGCGGTGTTTCTCCATGGTACAGTGTTGTCAAAACAATTCAGAACAGTGAGTGTGCTCTTGGTAGGCAGTGTGAACAAGAAATTACTACAGCACACTGTGAGCGTGGTGATGGTAACATGCAGCAGCCTACTGAAGTTCCGGTAGATGATTCACCATCATGTTGTAAAAGGTGGTTCGCCACGTTGAACTTTTGAGGCAATTACCTCGCATCTGTTTCAGAATTATCATTTAGAAAACCCTAAACGTTTTTAGAACTATTATCCCAACCTTGGTGGTGACAGGCTCCGAGCTTCTAACCTTCATCAGGATGTCACTGATAAGCTTGCATTCAAAGCTCCATTTTTCTCCTTTCTGGAATCTTGCTATGGCAAGAGAAACATTTTACTTATCCATATTCTCCTTAACTGAGCTGCATTAGGGAAGAGAATGTGAAGACAATGGTATTGTGTGTGTGCAGCACGAATGATGTAATAGCAAGTATGTATTTTTTCTTTTGCAAGTGGGATGAATTATGGACTCAATCCAAACTAATATTACTATATCTTGTTGGAAGTGATCTATAGTTGGAACATTCGTCTCACATTTTAGAGGCAATTTTGCAATCCACGAAATAGTTAAGAATCTCTCTGCCCATACCGAAACGCAATACTGTAGGCTTACGTAGACTGAGCATGACACAAAACGAAACTGTTACTTTGTTATATAAATAACGATTCTAATACTCCCGGGCAAAAATACAAGAAAAGTTGTATCAAATGGCTACGAATAGAACTCATTCCTTCCGACCGGCACAAACACCACTAAACGTGATTTTCACTGTCGATAATTGATGTTTGTGTCTAAATTACTACAACAGATACTAATAAACTACAGGACTGGGAATCGAACCTTCCAACTCTTCATGACAGTTCCATTCAATAAAAACTCAGTCACCAGGCTTGATATTTAGGTTCGTAAATAAAAGCTATAACTCTGGAAGGCTGAAACTCTCCACGTAGCATTCGACTGGAAATACATGGATACTTCTTGCTACCAGTAAAAGATTCCAATTGAAATTGGTGTGTGGGATATGTATGTGTGATCGAGCATACTATGATTTCATACTTTCATACTATGATAACATACTTTTCATACTCTGATTCATACATTTTATGCTATGATTCAATACTTTTCAAACTATAAACATTTCTTACGATGAATCATACTATTCATACTATGATTCATACAGACATTTTAAACTATGATTTCATACTTTTCATATTATGATTCTTATATTTCATACTTTTAATACCATGCCACTGATTTCATACTTTTCATTTTATGATTCATACATTTTATACTGTCGTTTCAAACATTTCATACTATAATTTTATACCTTTCATATACTATCCCTTGTCCGTGGAAGGAGAAGTGTTGTGGGGGAGGTGGTGGTGGGGGGTAAACCTGTGAAATCCTGTTTGGAGGACCAAGTTCCCAGTTACTCAACTAAAGCTATTTTATCACAAGAGCAGCCATGAAGTGCTGCCACGTAGTTTCATCCTTTCGGTTTTCCATATTTGGACACGGCACATAAAACACAACAACACCTAAAAATTTTCGGTGGAGTGGGTTCGAATCTCAATCCGAGCATACAGATTTGGGTTTTCCATGGTACTCCCAAGTCACTCCAGGTGAATGCTGGGATGCTTCCTTCAAAGGGCCATGGTCGAATTCCTTCCCGTTCCTTATCTCCAGTCCCATCTCACCTCTAACAACCCTGACAGTTCTGTGTTTTCAAACAAACAAGGAACATAACACAGAAAATAGTGCAGCCAAGTTTGATCACTGCCACATTATTTGACCTTAGAAGTCTATATTTTACACTTACAACTGCTCACCGCATTCTGTAAACAGAAATGAGATACTATTCGAGGACTGACTACTAAGTTCAACAAGATGTCGGAAATCATCTTTTCGCTTCACATTTCAACCAGTACTCCAGAGTATAATTTTTTTTTTTTCCCCCCCTTATGATAACTGGTTTAGAATCAGCTTCTCCACAGAGTGTATGGAGTAAAGATATACTATTCGTACTATGATTTAATACTTTTCATACTATGCCGCATAATTTTTAAAAAATTTCATACTTTTCATACTATAATTCATACATTTCATACTGAGACTCATACATATTATGATGTGATTTCATACTTGTCATACTATTCCTCACAGTTTTAATACTATGATTTCATACTTTGAAACCTAAATTTCATACTTTTAATGCTATGCGACCCTAAAGTTGCTGCGCTGCTAGGTAAGGATTAAAAGTTCAGTTATTACAACTTCAATAAAGCACTCCAAGAAGAATCGTTCTAATTCACATTTTTAAACACTCAACCAGAAATACTTCCTCCACCTGATATTCGTTCAAAACCATAATGTTTTCATAGCTTTAGGCTTGTTCCTTCTGACGTGCAAGTTTCCGAAAAATTCTAAGAAACGAGAAAATGACTTTGACTTTACAAATCCACAATTTTACACTTACAACTGCTCACCACATTCTGTAAGCCGAAATGAGTTACTTATTCAAGTAGTGACTACTACTATCACTTCAAATTTCAGCTATTACTTGAGAGTATAATTTCGGAAATTTCATTTAATTTTTCTTATGATCCCTGGTTTGGGTTCAGCCTCTCGACGTAGTGTATAGATGAAAGGCATACGACACACTTGATGGTGATTCGACCACGGCATGGGGACACTAAGCCTGACGGTATCTTCTGGAAGAGTAGGCCTGAATGGGCCTCACCAGGTTTCACCATCTCTGTTCTTCAAGTTGCAGAATTCCTTCCTGCTTTATTAAACTGATGGGGTTTTGAACTGTTGACCACACTATACGAAAATATGCTAATTATTTCAATAGTTACGATGAATTTGCTAGTAATTACTATTTTAAGACCGCTGTATAGAAAAATGGAGGAAAACGCGAGTTTTAGACTGCATTTCAGTACAAAATCGTGATTAATTAATACTTTTGACAAAATCGGTGAAATTGCGATTTATTACTATTTTAAGCCCGTTGTATAGAAAAACAGAGGAACATGTGATATTAGACTGTATTAAGTACAGAATCGTGATTAGTCTGCCTTATATACAAGATCGCAGACCGCTGTCCGGGACCGGCGCATGGTATAAAGGGTAGGTCTGGAGGATGGGTGGAGGTGGTAAACGGTCGAGGCACGCAAGTGGTTCGTTAGGACGGCGCGGGGGCGGATCGCCAGCCGGGAGAAGGCTAATTAGCATAACCGGTTTCAAGGACGGCCGAGCTGGGCGGCCTTGAAGGAGCTGCGGTTTGGAAAGGCAACCATTAGATACACACCTAGGTAATAGCCTTGTTTATCATCCGGCAGAAATTTTAATCAAAAGGTAGCGGGCTGCCCGAAGCAATCTTCGCAGGTGGTAATAGCCTCGACCGGCTTCGGGCTTCGCCTTAGTAGGCAGGTGGCCGCAGGAGATAGGGGAGGGGTGCGAGGTGATTGCAGGAGAACGCTCCAACTGACACTACTTCCGTTACTTTTGAACGACGAGCTGAGAATAAGCAATCATCTTAAAAATAAAAGTATTGAAGTACCGCAATAACAATTCTTGTGATTTCTCGGTGTTAATAATCGTTGATTTAAAATGAAAAGTTTGGTGATTTGGACATTATGTTAGTAATAATTTTTACTGAAATAAAAGGCATAATATGATTGGTTTATTCTTAGATTTCTCAAACTGGAAGAATGTGGGATGGAAATTATAATTTTCATGTAAATATTTCTATAGGTACGATTTGTATTATTTATTTTACTAAAATATTCATAATGACCAAGTATCCAAAAGTTCCTTTTAATTTTAAATCAATTATCCATTCTGTTTCAGAAAGTTAATACTCTTTAGCTAAGAACAAGATCTCTTAACTTTATGCCAATAAACAATTACGAGATCTTTACCTATTTTACAAGATTTTTAAAATGAAACGTAACGCACCTGGTCGATGAGCTTCTCGACGAAGTCGAGCGAGGCGTTGAGCGAGGGGCAGAGCGCCTGCGGCGACTCGGGCACCTCACGCAGCGCCTCGAAGGCGCGGTGCTTGAGCGCGAACTCGACGTGGCCGAAGGTCTGCACCAGCGGCACCACGTCCAGGCGGGACGCGGCGGCCGCCTGCAGGATGTCGCGCACGTCCTGCGCCGAGTAGCAGTTGGCGGCGGCCAGAGGCTTGAGCGACCCTTCCCACGGGAACATGTCCTCCCACTCGACGAGCACGCCCGTCGCGCCCAGCTGGCGCGCCAGCGGGAACAGCAGCTTCAGGAACGCCACCTGCAACGGAGAGTCGGCGTGAGCAAATGACATTGAACTATAGGAGGGAAAATTAAAGAGCTGAACAAAAGAGCTCTCCCTGCACGATTTATTTTCGTCGCGAATATACAAATTGTGTTAGAACTACGTAATTCTTCTGCAAGACCCAACGTGGTGGTAACATAGCTCTGTATACGAAGATGAAGATGACCTTAAAAATTACAGATGTTAATATTGTTTATTTCGATTTATTATCAAAAATGAATCATTCGTATCAATTTTGTTGAGAAATCTAATCCTACACTCATTTAATAGTTAGAGTAGCAGATTTAACCAAATCTGATCTTTTGAAACCAACAAACGGCGAAACTGAATTTAAATTGAAGAAAAATTTACTATACAACACAACGAAATATAAATCATTATATTCGTAATATGTGAATCTGCAGTTCCTAACATTAGAAAGTTTAAGAATTCAAGTTTAAAACTTTATGTTCTCATAATGCAATTTAACAAATGTAAATTATTTGACAAGTAATAATAATTATTGCAGAGTAAAATCTGTTGTAGTACAGTTCTGTGCTTGGTTCAGTTAAGTTGTTAAGCTCATGTAACACTGGGTCAGGAAGGAACACCTTATCCCTTTTCTGAAGAAAAAGTCACGATGCATATTGCAATTTTTGAGCCAATTTCAAATTCAATTTTACATTTTCCCAGTTAGACAAAGTCCATAAATTAAAGGAATTTAGTTTTTAAGATATTCTTACAATAAATATTTCTTTGCAAAGTCTACAAATTAGACAAGGAGCTCGTAAACGATAAAATATGTTTTAGAATGAGTAAATATGAGTTTAAAAAAATTGTAGCCAGAATTACACTAGTGATAACTAAGTGAGATACAAAGTTTAAGAGATCTTTATCATCAAGAGAAAAAGTAGCCATTTGTTTAAGCTGAAGGTTTTTTTCTAATTAAAATTAAAATTCTCCAAAGCGTTAATTTGGGTACAAAAATTTGGTTTGGCTACCCTTATTTGTGTACACATTACAAAATTATTAGAGGGACACGGATATCCGGCAACTATCCGGTATCCGGCCTATGCGGCCAATATTTACCCCTGCCGAATACCGCATAGTAGGTCAATATCCGGCGGATATCTGGCAAGTTTCGGATTCTCAATAAATTACGAAAATTTCATAAAATTTTCTTTAAATTTACAATATATAACAAGTCTAAACACAAATAAGAACACTATCTCTTCAAACCAAAATACCGTTTATTATTTTTGTAACATAAAAAATTAGTTCTTGTATTGAACGAACACCAATTTCTCTGTGATAAGAGGTAATAATCAGTTTTGCGTGTCATAGTAGACAAGGCCAAGTTCAAAGAAAAGACTTTCGCTATATACACTACTGCAAGGCGCTGAAGAATAAATTCTAGCAAATTTGGTCAAATTCGGGTGCTTTGTGGTACAGCTGATTGCTAAATACATGGGTCATGCTTCCCATCAATTCGAGATTACTTTAAATGGAAGTCAGTTTCGCTAGCAATCACGTTTTTTTCTTGATCGTGATACTGGCTACCTCGTTAAAACAGTTCCAAAACGTGTTGTGAGGTTGATGGATCACAGTTGATTCTGTCTCGTCCCTTCGATTTCTTTTAACTGCCGTTCTGGATGAACTGCTACTGGCAGAAGATTCCTCGCAAGACATTTATATAAATTCCTATAGAATCTTCTGATGAGCTTCAGCAAACCCCAAACAGTTTGTCTCCAATCTAGGCATTAGGAAGATCGCAGTTAAGTACTTCGAATCTTCATTTAAGGAGACGAAATCACTTTTTAATTCAGTTTTCAAAGAGGCTCTCGTGTATGGCAAGTCAGGAGATCTTTGTGCTTTATCATCATTATATAAATATATTTTAGTGCAGAAAAATGTGTTATTAGTTCGGAATTGCAGTAGAGACCAGAACTTGTTATTTCTTGACAGAGCTTCAATAGCTTCACCACTGTTGGCCCGTCAAATTAGTGTGTATTCCGCGATCAGCCACATATAACGTTATAGCCCTTTTTTGTTCCAACAGGTACTCTATCACATAAAAGTTAGAACTCTATCTCGTGCTGATAACTGACACCAGGTGACGGTCGGGTAAATTTTTCTTTTTGAATCACCAGCAATTTTTCTTCAACTAAGCCAGAACGATTAAAGTACGTAACGAGACGTCAACCACTAACGATCCCTCCAGCCACTCTAGGCTGGATATTCAATGGCTCAGTTAAAATTCTCTGAAGGAATTGGATGGAACATCTTGAAGAAGCATACTCAGCCACGCGTACACCCATCATCATGTTGGCTCCGCTGTCTTGAATGAATATTTTGTTTTGGTCAGTAGCTCAGTGAGATACTATTAAGCTTCCTTCAGGATGAGAATCAGGGAAATGCATCATAACAAAAACTCCATGTTCCAGTTTTACTTCAGAAGATACTCATGACCTGTGAAATTCAGGAAATTGTTGTGTAAACATATCTAGAAGTCACAAAAACAGCGATAGCACCAGAAATTTTTATTTTCTCATAAACTCCGTCGTAGAAGTCGGGTACAATTTTTATTGGAAATGTATGTAAGACTCGGTATTTATATCGGGTAAAACATATTCTAGGGGGCTGGGAAATTTGTTTCTTTCTACGATGGATAACGGCTCGTTGTCTAGTACAACGACTCCTGCAATAACTTAATGATTATATATATATATATTGCTTTTGCGTCGTTTCACTTTAAAATAGTCCATTGCTTTTCTTTCAATGTCGAAGACGAACTTGTCCCTGCGATGGCTACAGGCAGAATGGGCACAATAGCGGCTGTAGCTTTCCTCATTTCATGAAAGTTTACAAGATGTTTCATTTTCAAATGGTTTGTCGTGGCAGAGGAATTTGGGAGAAGACATAAAAAATACGTCATTGTGGGTTTTTTTTTTAAGACCACATAGAGAAAATGGAAATGATTTAAACCTCGCGTCAAAACATGCCTCACGAAAAGTAATTGAAAATCGAAAACATATTGTCATTATTTATATCAAAATATTCCTAATACATTCTTTACTGACGACATATTAATTTTTTTCCTAACCTCAAATAACAACATTCAGCCGGATATTCGGCTGCCGAATATGCGGCTATCCGGCTTATAGGACGGCCGGATAACCGGTACTCGGCCAAACAACTATCCGTTACATCTCTAAAAATTATTATAGCCCTTATTTAATTCAAGTAACTTTGATGGTGACGCGCTATGAAAACCATTTTGTGATTCTGACCCTTCCGATTCATACCACGTAGGCAAACCTACATAGTATTAACAGGGGTGCGGAAACTTTACGTTTACTGTAACTGAGTCACCGGTGGCGTGTCAGATGCCTGAGGCCCCGGCGCACCGGCGCAGCCAGCCAGCCACTCGTCGTTTCCAATCTCGCACAGTCGAGCAGTCGGTTTGCTGTTGCGTTGTACTTGAATTGTGTAATTTAATGTCTCCAGTGAACTACAAAATGTCACTGTGGAAATGAGTGGAATTAAAGGGTGTAGAAGACAAAAGGGAAATGCACGAAGCAGGAAGAAGCCCTGAAAGAGTACCAGAAGTTATTGGAAACAAAAGTGAATACGGAAGATTTCATTTGTGAAATTGAAGAACAATCCGCAATTTCAGATGCCAGTTCTAAAGCTTACCTTTATTACCCTCACTAATGACAATAATTCAAAGAAAGACGATTTAGATTGTCTTAAATAGTTAAACTTTTTGTCGTTTGAACACAGTTCACCAAAAAAAGAGTGTAGTACAACCCATTACCGGTAGATTCCCATAACGATAGAATAGGGTGTACATGCATCTTTCCCTTCGGCTTCTACTTTCAATTAAAAGTACAAGAAGGAGCATATGTGTAAGCTTGATATCAGACGTCACTAATGATCAGTAGACGGAACGAGTGGTGGCGAGACTGGCTGTGCCGCCAGGCGGCCTAGTGTAATAAGCTGGGTAAGATGCAATGCCCCGCCACCCGTGGCTGCGACGTAGTCGCGGGGCACGGCAGCCAGTCGGCCGCCAAGTTGTGGCGACTCCACAGTCCACGTCCCGTGACGAGCAGCGCCACCGGTGGCGAGGCCTATTGCAATAGAGGCCTGATGGTAAACATTTCACATAGCTGCAATTCAAAAGGTAGGTTCACGTGAACAACTAATGCTGTCCATAAACCTGTCGGCACTAGGAGCAGGTGCCCGAGATAAGATCACGAGAGGCCAACTCATAACCATGACCAATCTCACCACGCATCAGCCTCCATCGGTTTCCCCACCCCCTCTGATGTCACCAGACATCTAAACGAAACATATTTTAAAATGAGAAAAAAACTATTGTCAAATCTATGGGCATAGAAAACATTTTTCTAATATATTAGGTTGTAGTAAATTCAAATAAGAGCCGCTTCCTATTCTTGAAACTCATAAAAGCATCCCTTTTTTTTGTTATGTTCTTGATTGAATGCGCTAGGAAAACAATTCGATACAGGGTTTGCTGACTTCCAAAACAAAGACTTAACACCCGCCATATTTGAAGGGCTGATGGATGCTGCTTGTACATATCGTGTCAGAAAACTTACAAGATGAAACTTTTTGAGCTTTGGGGGATTTTGCACTATAATCAAAATATAACAACATTGTTATGAAATTTTCTTATAAGTGTTATTTGGTGAATAAAAAATATACAGATTAACGCTCTTCACGGTAGCATATTGTAAGAACCTTAGAATTTTGGCAAATTCTAGTTTTGCTTAGGCTGGACTTAGAAATTTCGAGAAGAGTAGTTTTCAACTTTAAGGAATTTACCAGTAATCGTTCCTACAGTTACAATTCGCCATAAAAATCATTTTAAAGTGAATTTATCATATCGTGAAACGTTTATTTTAAGAGATATTCCCGTTATTTTAAGAGATATTCACGTTTTAAAACACGCGATCAGAAAAGTAGAAATTCTAAGATTTGTAATATCTTTAAATCGAGTAAAGCTACAACTGATCTTTTATCACCAGCTATAGTCAGCATTGTTCCCGATATTTTGGTAGTAAAATTAAATAATTAGTCAAAGTTTAATTAGCGATTTTAATTAAGAGAAAATAATGAACTTTTTAATTAAAAGGAATATTAATTTGAAATTTATATCAGTAGATAGCTCTAATTAAGACGATTACGAACATATAGTGGTTTTAGTAAAAAGTTTTAGCATTTGTCTGGTAATTAAGTTTTTGAAGATAGATTGTCGTTGATTGTCGCTGTAAAAATTCAAACGTTTGGGTTAATCCCCTACTTCGGAGATTTGTATCACCACGCGGAAATTAAATAAAACTTTAAAACTAATCACTCTAAATTTCCCACTAAACTGCCGTTGGACTTCTAGTAGATAAGTCTAGACATTGTCAAAGTTTAAACATTTTTAATAATCTGGATCGTCAAATAAATTACACACACTTTTGATCTCGCGGAAGCAAAAGGATGTGATACAGCTGCTTACCTCACTGGTTTTGGTAATCGCTATATAAGGACCCCGCCGCCATCATGCTTGGTCTTTTCTTTTCCGTGGATTGCGATGTGAAGTTAACCTGTGCAAGTCTGGTATCGGAGCGGATAGGAAATCTGTTGAAAGTTGAAGCTACCTAGTCGGCCATGTTCGTACTTTGGAGTGATAGTCTGCGAGAATAGTGTCTGTTAGAACTTTGAAATTCTGAAAAGGGGTTTTCGGTTTGGTAATTTCTCTCCACAATCTGCAATGTTTTGGAAAAGAGTGTTCGATTTGCCTACTCAACTGTGAAATGCATTTTAGTAAATGTGACTTTGAAAATAAAACTTTAAATTTTTCTGAAAGTGAACTTTTGTGATTTAGAAACAGATCTAGTGGCGACCTTCAAGCATTTAAGTTGAGTTTCTATTAGGCTACATGGTCAAATTCAAATTATTTTGTGAAAATTCCACAGAACTTTCCATCCACGTGATCTGATAGTTAAGTCACCAAGGCGATACTACAACCCCCGTGTCAGCCATGGGTCTTAATACATGTGTGTGTATATATATATATATATATATATACTGTATATACGTAAAATGTATTTTTTTCTCCATAAAGTACAATAAATACAAAAACCGGAAAAATAGGGGCTTCTTATGGATTAACTTTAAGTTATATTAACGGTAGTTGTGAATGTTTCTAGGTTCACGTACAAAGGTAATCTTCTCATTTAGTAGATAGGTTTTTCATCATATTATAAATAGAGTTAGAACTGTATAATGAAAACACAGCCAAACCTGTTGCAAATATTCAATGAATTTATTGACCGGTTTCGACCCTCCTTAAGGGAGTCTTCTTCAGAAACTAGTTAAAATATATTACATAAATCTAAAAACACTTTTCAATAAAATAGTACGCTTTAGTACAAAAGTGTACTATTTTATTGTAAAGTGTTTTTAGATTTATGTAATATATTTTAACTAGTTTCTGAAGAAGACTCCCTTAAGGCAGGTCGAAATCGGTCAATAAATTCATTGAATATTTGCAACAGGTTTGGCTGTGATTTCATTATACAACTGAAGAAATACCGTTGCTGTTGATGCTGCCATGCTCAAGATTTTGAGAGTTAGAACTAATATGCTTCAGTTATGGAGTACTAATTCACATTTGAGAGATCAGAATTATCATTACAAGAAACAAATTCCCAAAAGAAGATGGGGGAGGAATTTAACACCCAAATTATATAAGACAATTAAAAATGAGGGGTAATAAGATGACTAAGGAAATTTCCACCGGAGTGTTTGCTCCATTGCAATTAAATTAAATTAAAACCATGTGAATCTAATGCATACCTTAGGCGGCGCGCCCTTGAAGTCGAGGTGCAGCAGTCTCTGCGGGGGCACGTAGGGGTGCTTGGGGTCGATGTTGACGACAGGCACCCCCATGTGGTAGAGCGCCTGTGTCTGGTCGACGTGGCTCACGGAGCTGGGCGTGGATCCGGCCGCCAGATCCGAGGCCAACCGCCGGGCAGCAATCTCCTCTCTGGACGGCTGCTCGCGCACCACCGCCGCTTGGCTGACGACGAAAATAGCGCTCATCATCAGTAGCCAAGGTAAGAAACAAATCCTGAAAATCCCCATCGCTTGGATGTCCGCGTCATAATCTTTTTTCCATGTCAAAAGGGATTGAGTGGTACCTCAATGTAAAATCGTTGCAATATTTAAAACATGGGCCTTGATAACGTTTTGTTGTACTTCAGGAAATGGGAAGAGCATAGAAGTGCAGGATCGGACATAATTATTGCATAAAAGTAAAAATATACTCACATTTTATCATGTAGGTAAAACGAAACGTTGCTTAAGAAACGTGACTTCAAAAATCTCTGTATAACTATCAAATTACACTGTCAAGACAAATAACCAAAGTTATATCACTGAGTTTCAGCGTTTAAACGGTATATCGTTTGTTTCTCCATGATAAACAATTATCGGGACAAATAAATCGGCGCTGGGCCGAGAGCGCCACGTGCGCCTCATGACGCACTCTATGTGTCATTAGTGTACAAACTTATGAAACAATAAACATTATTTCTTGTTGAAGTTGTATGGAATGTAATGTTCAGCGACATCATCGTCCCCATTATCTGAACCATTGTAGATAACATGCAAATCTTCTGCAATGTCCATACATTAACGAAAATTCCAGACCAGAACACACACACTGATTTCCGCAATGCTCTTGACATTGCTTGACTTCAATTTAAGAACATAATTCGGAGTACGTGGGAGTCGGATAAGACTCTGGCACTATAGCTAACCTATCCATTCAATGTCTTCCTTCTCTGTCCTTCATGTGACTCTCCAAGTGATAGGTTCAGTGAAGAAACAATTGTACTTATCTACGAAGGCTGTCTCCTAAACACTGTTGTGTGGAACAGACCAACAGCTTTCGGTGAGCTGTGCGAAGCGAACGAATCTTTTGGGGTAAAACAGACGTCATTATCTAAGTAGGTGGATGCGAATACGTGGCAACAAAAGGAAGGAGCGTCGTTGACGAGCCGGTAGGAAAACTTTAGCCAACGATTTCGTGCACCATAACCCTGTGGTCACTTCACACCAAGCTGAGTTTCTGAAAAACTGGTCGTAACAAAAATCAACTTGTCGTATTACTGAACAAGTTGCAGACTGTGTGTTATGGAGGCATCCAGTACAGAGGAGTCGCAGATGTCATCATTGTACTCCATTACAAGTCAAGAGGTAGCGGTCATATCCAATGATATGAATCATCTTTCCATAACCACTGGTATCAGATTAGACAAGACAGTCTAATAAACCGTCGTCTGCGACGTCGCTCTGCACTCTCTCTTCTATCATGCATTCACTGTGTGCGACATTGCGAGTGCCCTTTTCGGTAAAGAAAAAGAACAATGCTGGAAGTTATTGAAGGGTTCTTCGGTGTTGCCTAACAAAGTGAACACATTCGTATACACCAATGCACACAACAAAGAAAAAATATCCCTTGCCCTCCACGAAAATTTTAAATCTCATTGCTACAATCTGGACGAACTTCGGGTAGTAAAATACAGTTTGAAGATCGCAACCCAACCGCTCACTGCGTCATTCCAACTTGAACCCCTTCCGTCATCTTCGGCATGTGGGCAGTATTATATGCGAGTATACTAACAAATTCAGGAATGGCCAAACAACTGGTTAGACCAGAGGATTGGAGTTGTAAAACTCAAAATGCAGCTTTAGTGGTATGTGACTACCTGACTCTCACATACTATAGATTATCATTTCGAGGACCTAAAATTGCAAGAGCATTTGTCGAAAATAGTGTGAATAATTTCGTTCTGGGCTGGAGTGTTTGTTAATGTGTGGACATTACAGAGGTCCTGTTCCAAGACAGCAGAATGACAGGAGAGCGGCGTTCCGCTCTCGCGTTGTTTCTGAATGTTTCAGTGCGGATCTCGCAAACCGTTTATCACACAACATCACCGATACAGCATTCCAACGCTAAAACTGCATTCTACGACTTTTGCTACTAGGTATTGATTCCATAACTTTGACAGTATTACAGAAAATTCAGGTTATTTATAAAAAAAAAAAGGTCATGTTTGTATCTGCTTCATGATAAAATGTTTGTTTTTTACTTTTACACAATAAGTTACATCCAAATCTACACTTTTATTCAATAGTTAGCCCTCAAATTACTTAAACTGCAATGAAATTATATAAAGTCAGATATTCTAAGAGCTACAAGACTTTATACTGATTGTTGCATTTAAGCACTACTATGACAAGTACACTCATTGATAGGAACTTTTTGGAACTAAATAACATCTGTGCCAAATTTTAACAATACATTTTTTTATGAGGTTCATCCTTATTAGCCTATACCTTTGGAGTGGTGCGCGGTGCTTTCAGTTCAACGGTAAGTTTTTTTTTTTTTTTTTTTTTTTTGTACGTATCTCGACAACAGTTTGTGACAGAAAACAAACGATATACCATTTTAACGTTTGTTACAACTTGTGGTTATATGTCTTGACACGGTAACTTTGATAGTTTTTCAGCTATGCAGAGTTGTTTAAATAAAATTCATGTTTCGTTCCGCCCACATGATAAAATATGAGCTTAAATTGTAGTTTTATACTATAAGCTGCTTTTATATAACAAGCTGCCGATGGGAAACCTCTTTTAAGTCAGGACGATAGAGGTAACCGATGGAAGGAATACATTGAGAAATGTATTATGGGGAAGACTTAAACAATTGCGTAAAGGAAAAGGAAGGCGATGTCGACATTGATGACTTAGGAGATCCTGTTTTGAGGACAAATTTAATAGAGCTCTGAAGGACTTGAAAGGAAATAAGGCAGTTGGAATTAGTGAGATCCCTGTAGAACTTCTTAAATCACCAAGAGAAGAAGAAATCAAAAGATTATTCAAACTGATATCAAAAAGTTATGAAACAGGAGTAATTCCAAAAGATTTCACACTTCCGAAGAAAGCACAAGCCGACAAATGTGAGAATTACAGTATCACTTGTGTAACATCACAAGCTTCAAAATTACTGACCAGAATAATATACAGAAGGATGGAAAGGGCAGTAGAAGAGATAGTAAGTGAAGATCAGTACGTTATTGCAAAAAATATCAAAATATTTGTCAGAGTCAATCAAAGATGCTTTTTATAATAATCCAGAGGCGGTCTAATTTTGTACCTGCAGATTAGCTGAAGTATTATGTTATATATGTGTATCAAAATGGCTTTCCCTATAATTAACGTGCCCACTCATATAAAGAAGTAATATTATATCTGAGAGATGACTGGAATCTTTAATGAAATTTTGAAAAATTTTCGAGTGCGTGCCAACGACTCGTCTAATTATTTCTACGTATCACATCTTCAGAGTTTTGGTCACATTCTTACTATTAAAAGTATTCGAAGAAGCCTGTCATTTCAATAGCTCCTATTATTTTTATTTTTCAATGTAAAAGTCTCTGTTTCTTCATCAGTTATCAACCAAATAGGACACGATTAAAATATCTGATACACTTCTCGTAGGGTAAATTCAACGTTTCAACTTCAACAAGATTTCAGTGAAATATTTCGCATATAAGTTGTATACAAACGGCGTTTCTACTCAAATCTCAAGGTCATCCTCAGCCTCTTGCCGCCAATTGCTTACAAAGGCACCGCCGCTCTAACAGCCCATTAACTTAAAACTTTACTAAAATTTTTGTCAGCCGGATAATAAATGGCCTTTTACCTGCGGGAATTAATGGTTGTCGTTTACGTAGATTGCTTTATCACCCGCGGGCGGCTGCCCACTGACTTTCAAATAAAATTTCTCTCAGCCGGATAACAAACGAGGCTAATACCTACCTTGCTTTACACCCCCACCTGCGGGCCGCCCTGGGAACTGGTTATGCTAATTAGTAGGCCGCCCTCTAAGCTACCTGCCTGCCGGGAGGGCGATAAACGGCCAACCCGACTTCAATTTGCAGGGATATCGACACTGTTTAAGCTGGATAAAAATTGCTCAGTTACATAACCATTTTTTTCTGTACAGTGTTCTTAAATAGCAATAATTTGCAATCTCATCGATTTTGTCAAAAGTATTGGTTAATCACGATTTTGTTCTTAAATCAGTATAATATTCGCGATATACTCCCTTTTTCTATACAGTGGTCTTAAAATGGTAATTATTCGCAAATTCATCATAACCATTGAAGTAATTAGTACATTTTCGTATAGTGTGGTCAACAGTTCAAAACCCCGTCGGTTTTTCTAAAGCGGGAAGGAATTCTGCAACTTGAAGAGGGGGAATGGTGAAACCTGGTGCCGGCCCATTCAGGCCTACTCTTCCGAGAGATACCGCCAGGCTTAACGTCCCCATCCAAGGTAGTATACTAGAATTCGGCCAGTTTAGTTTAGCGTGATAAGTGAATAATAATTCGTATGGCTTTATTATTCTGGATACCCGAGAAGGGTTCGACCGCCAATAGACAGAGTATCGATTTTCTATGCATGTGGAATTTGCTATGAAACCCAAATAGCCGTTTATTGGCTGAAGTCACCGCGAACAGTGACATGACGCAGGACACAGTTATTTACTAATGTGTCGTTTGAATTGTGCACGAATGGTATGCATACTAATGATAGTGTATATGTTCAGACTAGAGCGTTATTTTCTTTTTTTTTTAAGTATATGCAAGGAGAGACGAAGAAGGGAGAGAGTGAAACCAGGTGCCGGCCCATTCAGGCCTACTCTTCCGAAAAATACCGTAAGGCTTAACGTCCCCATTCAGTGGTCGAATCACTATCAACAGTGTCGTATGCCTTCACTCGATACACTCTGTGGAGAGGCTGATCCGAAACCAGGTATCATAATAAAAGTAAAATGAAATACCAAAATCAAGAGATAGGACGATATCTGAGATCTAGTCGAACTTAGTAGTCAGTCCTCGAATAGTAGTTCATTTCGGCTTATGGAATGTGGTGAGCAGTTGTAAGTGTAAAATGGAAGATTTCTAACGCTAAAGTCATTTTCTCGTTTCGTATAATTTTTCGGAAAGTTGCGCGGTAGAAGGAACAAGCCCGAATCTGTGAAAACTTTAAGGGTATTTCTGGTTGAGGGTATAAAAATATGAATTCGACCGATACAGCTTGGAGTGCCTTACTAAAGTTCTGATAACTGAACTTTCAGTCCTCAGCCAGGAGCGCAGCAAGATTAAGGTCACATAGTATTAAAAGTATGAAATGTAAGAATTGTAGTATCAAAAGTATGAAATCATAGTATAAAAAGTATGAGGGTAGTATGAATAGTGTGAAATCACATTATGAAATGTATGAATCATAGTATGAAAACTATCAAATTATAATATTAAAAGTATGAGGCATAGTCTGAAAAGTATGAAATCATAGTACAAGTATGCTCGATTACAGATACATACCCACACACAAATTACAGTTGGAAGTAACGAGCACACTGCCTGACTCGAAGTACCAAATCATTACAATGTTTTAATATAACTAATATTACTCAGTCATTTTCCCCCCGTTTCTTAGAATTGTTCACAAAATTGTGAGGTAGAAGGGCCAAGCCTAGTGATATTACTTTAAGGTTCTTGTACGATTATCAGGTGGATGAGGTATTTCAGGTTGAGGTTATAAAATGTGAACTAGAACGATATGTCAGTTTGACATTACCGATTGGCATAACAAACTGTATGTCTGAATGTAACCATACTAAAGGCAAACAGCTCCCCTACTGACGACCATGCCTGCAAAAGTTCTCTGACTTGGAGATAACTAATTTCACAAAAGTAATCTAAATTTCATGAAACAGGCCATATTCCTCAGTAATTAGGTTCTTGATTTCTAGTGCTGAGATACCAGAATAATATAACGCGCTCGCGCGCTTACCCGAGCTAACACAATGTAACATGCTGGGCTTGCCTAACCTAAATCACCTACAATAACTTCAATTACTGCTAGCGTGTGATGGTTGATTAACCTATAACTGGGGTTAACCTCTAGTGCATCCCATCCTCATTACATAAAGTAATCGCTTCACATTAGCCTCCAATTTGTGAAAAATGAGGGTTAACCTGAGCTTACGCTTAATTATCCCACCTTCATTACATAAAGTAAACGCTTCGCAAGCGTTTTTGAGTAAATGGCGCACCCAGATCGAGATTTAAGTTATTCAATGAGCCAGCCTATAGTAACCCGAAGTACTGCTATGATGTTTGACTAAACTAACTTGGACTAACCTAACGTATCTTACCCCACAATGGGACACACTTTAACATCCTACATTAACCTGAGTTTAATTAAAGTTATGTAGGCTCATAAACCTACTGATGTTAGTGGTTTTAGCTATGCCTTGTGGGTGCGTTAATGTGTCTAATACGTTCTGTCATCACTTTTGATCGAATACATTGAGTTCTATGATGCACATATCTGCTGTTTCAATGCCCTATCATGACGGGAAAGTTTTTATGTGTGCTGAATACACATCACATGGATTTCCTAACCTAATGTGACACACTATTTAGCATCCAACATTAACCAGAATTCAATGCAAGTTATGATGGATCGTTTGCTAACTGATGGTAGTGGTTTCGGCTGTGCCTTTGTGTGTTAATGTATCTGATTCGTTCTGTGAGCACCCTGGATCAAATAAATTCAGTACTATGATGCACATATATGTTGTTTCCATCCTTTGCACATCCTATCATGATGGGAATGTTGTATGTGTGGTGAATATTCATCAAATAGTTTTCATACCCGAATGTGGCATCCTACATTAACCAGAGTTTAATGTAAGTTATGATGGATCGTGTACATACTGATGGTACCAGTTTTAGCTACACCTCGTTGTGTTAATGGTTGGCTTCTGTGTCTGTATATGTACTGCCAGCCTCTTTGATCGATAACATTCATAATTTTTATTCTTTGCACTCCCTGACGGTAACGTGATGTTTGTGGTGGAGGGGCAGTGCAGATGACTCTGGAAACTGTCGCGACAGCAGAAACATATATTTTTGTTCATGTATGACACTTTTCTGTAGACCATTGTGGAAATGAAAACACATCATATATTTGGGCACTGTTTGATGCATGCAGGGCCGGCGTTAGAGGGGGGATAACCGGCTGCAGGGTGCAGGAGCATCGGAACCAAGTATCCGCCCATTGTAGCCCGACCAGTTTTTAGAGCTAAAAAAAAAAGGTCGCCTTTTTGCCCCGGGCCCGAAATTCCTAACGCCGGCCCTGGATGCATACAGGTGTCATGTCAACAAACGAAGTCTTTTTTGGAGGGAAATTAGGTTATTTTGGCAATGTTTTATGTATTTTAATCATTTTTTACCAAGTTTCATGAAATTTAGGGAATTTGTAGGATTTTCATGCTTCTTACTGAAACTTTGTATTTTTTCACAAAATTATGCTTCTCTCTTGCGATACTGTTTACCAATCTTTGCCTGTGAATTTATATGATTGTTACCTATTTTTGGTCATTTCCTGAATTTTATTTTTTAAAAGTAAATACACAACTTTGACACTAATTTATAATACTTGCAGGACCCTTTTCAAATGACAAACTGGTCAACTGAAGTGTTTACCATCAGTAAAGTGAAATTAACAAATCCGGCAACTTTAAAGAATACCAAGGTAAGGAGTATTTTACCAGCTTATCTATTTTGTACATTTTCACATTTTTAATGAAATTCGTGGAAAGTGGAACATACTAAATTATATCCAATACAATTTTTGTCTTATAGCGTGTTGGTGTCTATTACAATTCGATCTCAAGACTAGAATGAAGGTGATGAAGCATCATGCCACTACAAGCAGGCATGAAAAATAACTCGATAAAGGACTTTTTTACTGGAAGGTGGGTAAAATGAAACAAAGTGAATAATGCACAATGTGTTTTTTATTCGCGCTTTTCACATGCATGTAGTATCACCAAATATAATATTTGGGATTATAATTTTTAATTACTATATTGTTAACATCAGGCAATACAAGTAAAGTTTTGTAAGCAATAACTTCATATTTTAGAAGATTATAATCCATTGACGATCTGTCACTTGAGCCACATAAACGTCATAAATGCAAATATCAACCAGGTTTTGCAATGTGGCCATATGATTCGTAGCACTTTACTAGATAAAATGTCCACAAATTCTATGTAGTATCTTGGAACTAGGTATCCCCACCTCTTCTTGACGGCCAAGGCGCCGAACATTGCATGCTGCGCGTCGATGAGGTATTTCCAAGTAGAATAGCCGAAGAAGACGCCGCTTGCCTAAAAACATACAATTTTCAATCCGGCAATCGAACGGCAGGATAAGGTGAACTCGCCGAGTGGAACGTCGATATAGGAGCTGTCTGTATTGAACAAATTGGACACTGCATCCAATACTTCAGTCAGCACTTTCCATTCTTCATTCATTAGTATAACTTTGATACTGTGCCCCACTTTTTCGAGCAACACTACTGGCTCAAATTCATGCTTGGACGATAAACCTATCGTCAAACGCTTCGAGTCACTAGCGTTGAGCTGATACACCGAGAACAATAGTACCGGGCGGGTCATCTCTGAACACTGACGCTAGCAGGCCTGTTGTATGTAGTGGGGGGGTGGGTGTAAACGGGTGAAATCCTGTTTGTGGAAGATCACTTGTCCCAAAATTCACCAATCTCACACCACGTTGTTCACTATGTGCCCTTTGGGGATTATACACGAGATACTTTTAGACTACATTGCAGTCATACGCCGGGAAAGTCTTCGTTCTTACAGAAAAAAAATACTGTTCACATTACTTCTTCAAAAACCCAAACTCTATCACCCATTCTACTCCTTTAATTATTGTCAATTTTCTTTATATAATGCTACAGTTTCAATCTGATTTAGAACGAAGTATGCGCATGTTTACTTCAAAACAAACAGAATAATACTATCTAAATTTGGTATAGAGAAGCCAAAACCCTCTCCCTTTCCGACCCCATATTCTATACAAACCTACAGTTTCTATCCGATTCTGAAAGAAATTTGCACATGTATACTCTAAAATATACAGTACTGTATGGTTCCCTTTGGTTCCACTCCCACCCCTCCTAATTTCAATTTTCTTTATAGATACCCACAGTTTTTATCAGATTTCGATGGAACACTGCACATGTATACTTAAAATTAAAGAGAAACTTAGTACCTACATTCCGGTTTCAAAACCCAGCCACACACTCCCCTATCCCATTTAATTTGTTCAAATGTTCTTTACACAAAGCTACAGTTTTTAAATGGTTTCAATGGAACTTTGCACATGTATACTTTAAAACAAAGAGATAAGTACTGCCCACAATTTTTTTTTTTTTTGCTGTCATCAGCCTTCCAACTAGTTTGATGCAATCCTCCATCCCTTCCTATCCTGTGCTGTGCTAACCTCTTCATATCCCTTGCAAACCACGTCCTCAATTATCTGCTTCATATATTTCTAATCTCTGTCTTCCTCTACAGTTCTTACCTTCGACTGTTCAGTCCACTAACAAATTAACCAATTTAACATGTCTCAAAATATTATCTACTTCTAGCCTGTCTCTTCTTTCTGTTAGCTTCTTCCACAAACCTCTTTTATCACCCATCATTTCCAAAACTCACTGATTTCGTACTATGTCCTAACCACTTAATTTTCAGCATTTTCTCTGTAGAACCACATTTCAAATGCTTAAATTTTCTTTATTTCTGGTATTGCTTAAGCCCATGTTCGCTCTCATAAAGTAGTGTGCTCAACATATTTTTCTAAATGTTCTTTCTAATTCCTAGTTTAATGTTTGAAACTAAAAGATTTCACTTTTTCATGATCGTTCTTTTTTGCTAGTGCTATTCTGCTTTTAACATCATTCGCACTTCGGTCATCGTTTCTAATTTGCTTTCAAGTAGTGGAATTCACACACTTCACCAATTGCATCAGATCCTATTTTTATATTTAATCTACAAGTATTGGTATAATTTTTCTACATTTCATCACTTTTGTCTTGTTTTCATTTATATTCAATGCAAAATCTTATTTCATTATTTTCTTCATGCCATTCAGTAACTTCTCTATATGCTCAGCCCGTTCGGCAAACAAGACAATGTTATCAGCAAATCGAAATATACTGATTTTTTCTCCCTGAACTTATGCCACATGAAAAATTTTTTTTATTTTCTTTATTGCTTCTTATACATACAAGTTGAATATTAACGGGGATAGACTACAACCTTGTCTAACACAATTTTTAACTGTTGCATGTCTCTCATGATTCTCTACTTTTATTATAGCTACTTGATTCTTATATAATTCATAAAGTATTTTCTATTACGATATTTAAGACCTGACTTCTTTAAAATTTTGAACATCTTGTCCAACCTAACATTATTAAGAGCTTCTTCTAAATCAACAAATGCCAAAAAGTATCTTTGCTTTTCTTATCCGCCCTTCAGTACTAAGCTTAAAGCCACAATTGCTTCCTCATACCCAAACTGATCTTCACCTATTATGTCTTCCACTACCCTTTCCATTCTTATGTATATTATTCTGGTCAGTAATTTTGGAGCATGTGATGTTAAACTAATGGTGCGATAATTCTCACATTTGTTAACTTGTGCTTTCTTTGGAAGTGCGAGATGATATTTATATTAAAATCAGTTGGAATTTCTTGTTACATAACTTTTTATATCAGCATGAATAATCTTCCAATTCCTTTTCTCAGAGGGATTTACGAAGTTCTGCAGGGATCTCATCAATTCCAACTGCCTTTTTGCTTTCAAGTTATTCTGAGCTCTTTTAAATTCTGTCCCAAAACAGTATCTCCTAAGTCATGAATGTCGACATCACCTTCCATTTCCATTACGCTGTTGTTCAAGTCGTCCCCGTTATAAAGTTTCTCAATGTATTCCTTCCATCTGAATGTATCCGTTCCTTCAAGCTCTATCGTCTGAGCTTAAAAGCATTAATATTGGCACCTCTAATCTTCATTTCTCCAAAATTCTGTTTGATCTTGTAATATGAAACATCTACATTACCTATCACCACAAGCTTTTCTATTTCTTCACACTTTTCCTGTAGCCATTTTCCTTGTGCTTTTTTGCATTTCCTGTTTATTCTGTTTCTCAAGTGCCTGTATAGCTCTCTTCCTGTTTCATCCTGAGAATTTTTGTGCCTTCCCCTACGATCCATCAGCTCCAAAATTACCTCTGTGATCTACGGTTTACGTGTAACTTGGTCCCTAAAGCCTAATTTATCTTTATCAGAGTTGATTATTTCGGTCTTTAATGCACTCCATTCGTATTCGGTTGAGCTCCTTTCAGAATTACTTCTTAGACCTACTAAGTCTACCATTTCTGCAAATGTTTCCCTTGTGGTAGATTGCTTCAGTTTATTCATTTCCAGTCTGTTCCGCTTACATTGCTTCCTTATTCGCTTGAATTTTAGCCTGCACTTCTTTACTATCAAATTATGGTCAAAGCCAATACTGCTCCTGGGTACGCTTTACAGTCTAGAACTTGATTCCGGAATCTCTGTTTGACCATGATATAATCTAGCTGATATCTGCCCTGTATCCCCTGGACGTTTCCAAGTTTATATCCTTCTTCCATGGTTGTTAAACAGTGTTTTTTTCCACGACTAGCTTATATCTTTCACAAAACAATCTGCTTCCTCGCTC